>VZRE01004467.1:15702-88942 GCA_013396775.1 Cephalopterus ornatus | reverse complement strand
TTTCTTTTTTTTTTTTTTTTTTTTAAGAAGAAATATGGGACAGAAAAAGCATCACTAAAGCATGAGGGATCCAGCAGAGCTATTTGCCACTACTACATTCTGTGGCCCAGCCTACTAGATTTTTCTTCAGTAAAAGTGCCAGGAACACTCCTGCACCCACTGAAGATTGTCCACAAGATGAACTGTGAGATAAGTCCTGGGACAATTTTCTGGCATGGCTCAGGAATAGGCCAGGCATCATGCCCAAAACCAATTTTCATGAGGCCATCAAGTTTGGAAAGATAAGATATTTAACGCCATAATTGCTCCAAGCTCTCAGCTTATTACATTTCCACAGGGTTCTTCCTGAATCAGAAACTCTGTGATCCCACATCAGACTATGGAAGAGCTGGCCTGTTGGTGATGCTGACACCATGGCAAGTAGAAGCATCTGGCTGCAGCACCAGTGAAGAGTCCTAACCATGACTAAGACAGCAACGTAGACACAGCCATACTACCTCTAAAGGCACTGTTTAGAGAACTAAGGCATTTAAAGAACAGATATGTGTTGTTGCATGCTATTGCTATTCACTACAAGCAGCATTCATTTCACTTGTCTAGTCACTTGAAAAGTAAAACTTTAGACTAGCCTAGTTGTCTAGATTCCCACTGTAGTAATTTCTAGAAGCCAGTTCAATTTTTCCTGAGAAAGTACATGGACTGGATATCTGTGGGATTGCTTTCGCTGACTTAGGTAGCCTAGATGCACAGCATGGTCTCATCTTTGTGTTACAGGTTCCTGAGGTTCATTTGCAATTCACATAACAAACTAGACACATCCGTTTTGGGTAAACTAAAAAACAACCTTAACAGCATGAAGTATGTTCCTCTAGGAAAGACAAAAGAGATAAATGAGAAAGAATTCACACATAAAGCCCTGTGCTACTTGGAGATGAATGAATGGGGAAGAGGATGGACAGGGGCCCAGCTACATCATGGTAGTCAGAGATCCTTGAGATAGCCTCAGCCAGGCTTGTTATACACCAAGGTGCTGAATGGCAGAACCATGTTAATCGAACCAGCTAGTCCTCTGGAGAGGCATGTCAAAAGCTGCAGAGTGGTGCTAATATAACTTTATTGCCTCTAGGACCCGACCTGACAGCTTCCCACGGTGTGGCATGGTGCTGAGTGGCAGAGGTACACCAGCTCACTCAGAGCTTTCTGACTTTTTAGGGTGTGTTACTACAGAGCACGGAGCTGATCCATGAAACATCTTGATAAGGATTTCAATAAGGAGAGCAGAAAACGAAGAGATATGAAAGAGACGGCAATTTGCCACTAGGTTGCTAATGGGCAGTAATAACAAGTGGACCCACAGGAATAAAACAGCAGCCACAGGATGAAGTCTTATTGTAGAAGGACTCTGCTTTCCTCAGGGTTCTGCCCCTCTTCTACACTGTGTAGCTTTTAGGCCTATTTTCATTTCAATAAAGTTACATGGAAGTGAAGCAGAAATCAGCCAGTCTCATTTCTCAGCTCTCCCCGTTTTACAGTACAGTGAGCTGTACAAACTCCTGAGGCAGACAGCCCTTCTGCTTGTTGTGTTTTGCTTCCTGGCAGTTATAAGCCTCTTGATTAGCTGGTGGCCACAGGTGCACTGTGGTACCTGGAGGGCAGCTCCCCCAGCCACCATTTGGGAACATGCACCCCGAAGGATGATGCCTGCTTGCTTTCAGAAATGAGGGTCATCCTGCTGTGCCGAGGCAAAAGCTCCTGGTGCAATTTTTACGAATGACTATGAATTCTGGGACTTGAGCTCAGAGCCTGCGAATGCGGGATGTTGTGGCTGAACACTGACAGTGAGATGATGCACAGCTTTGGCCTTAAGTGAGATATATAGCTAGGGCTGTTCATGATGCAAGGAATTTGTCACTATCAAGAGAGAAAACAGGATCTGTCCATTTTAAACAGAGGTTTAAATTGTAGAGATTGTTTTCAGTTGAACAGAGGTAGAGGCATGGGATGTTAAAAAATTTCTTTCCTAGGTGCTCAAAACTCCTCTGTTTAGACTGTGAGGTTTTCAGTCTGCAAGTCTGAAAAACTCACCTATATGCACATGTGATGTGCTTATATGATACAAAATATGTGTATACTTTCATCACATGAAAACATTCAGACATAAATACCCCAGATACTCCCAATGTTTTGGATTTAATGTAATATCTTGCCCAAAAATAATGCTCCAGCATAGCCGTGGTGCATTGCCAATGAACAGCTTGCATAAATTCCTCAACAGTGATCTCAAAGAAAAAATACTAATATAGTCAACTTGATTTTATAGGAGGGGACACATTAAATATGCTTTTTCTTTGGGAAAAAATGTCCAAGATATAACAGACTTTCTGACTTGCAATAAATGGTATTTACTTATACTGTTTCACATTTTGCAAACATTCAGGTGTAATTTCCTGGGCAAGTTCATAAAATTTTGACAAAGATTTTGAATAAAATTGTTTTTGAGCCAGTTTGAATTTAACTAATTTTATACGTGATAAAATGTACGTGTATGGTAAAATGAAGTACTCACAGCTTTCCTATCTGTAGAGAAACAAGTACAGGTGTATTTAATCTTAGTGTTAGTCCTTGTCACCTTGACACATCACTTATACACATCTCTATAAGAACAACCAAGAAATCTGGATTTAGATAAATCAGATAAAGTTCTACTAACAAGGAAACACTAGCATTGCTTTTCTTACATTTCATGACAGGTGGCACAGAAAATAAATGCTTTTGCTTCAAATATGATTTGCACCACTTTTCTTTTCCACAAGGCAGCTAAGGTCCATAAGCGAGAAACAACTTGGATTTTATTTTATATAATTTTATATTTATATATTTTATTTTATAACCAGATTCATAGTCTATGAAAAAAATTACTCCTGTGTAACAGTGTAAGAAGTCAACCTAATTCTGTGTCAGTCTGCTGCTCATACACAAAGAGAGCTTCCTGTGCAAACATACTCCAGTAAGTGAAGGTTACTCACAGTGTGAAATCCAGAAGTGCCATGGGCTGGCAGCTGAGAAGTCTTGTGCTTCAGAAAAACAATAATAAGAAAATGTTGTCGAATTTCTCAAGGTGTGTGGTGCATAACAGCACACAGTGCTTCTTTTCGTGGGGGAATATGACTGGATTCAGAGTTGTCTTGCCCCAGAAGACAGATAATTGCTATAATTCATTAGAGAGGTTCATTTCAATTTTTCATTACTGAAGTAAAACTTTATAAACTGTGTTGAATGGAATGGGAGCTTTTATTTCCTGAGGCTGCATATGTAATCATTTTAATTCAACCAACCAGTTGAACCAGCCTATACTGGTCATTATGTCTCCTGTCTTTTTTCTGTCATTTTGTAGTTTAATTTCTTCATCAACTCATGCCTAGTTTTACATGTTCTTTCAATTTCTATGTCTTGGGGCATTCAGCAAGCAAATTCATTGCTGCTGGTTGGTTTGCATAGTTTCTACAGTCTTCAGAATAGCCTAGCCAACATTTAACATCAATCCTACATTATTTATGTTTCAGCTGTGCAAAGAGAATACCTCTACACTGGGAATGACTTTAAACTATGTCCTATTTTAAGATAAACTTATTTATTTTCCTCATGCCCTTGCCACATTTGCTGATCAAAGGCACTTACATCTAAACAAGTTTTGTTTCTTACAGATGCTTTGCCTGTCTTATTTTATTCTATAGTAAAACTGCTTGAATTTATAACTCAGCTGAATTTATAACTCAGCTACTGTATGCATGGTTTCATCCTGTGATGGAAATGGCAAAGGGTCAGAACTCCACTACAGGTTCAAGAAGAAGGCAGTTGTGTCAAAGGAGTTACAAAAAGAAAAAAAAAAGAGGGAGACCACAAGTAAAATCATTAAAATCCAGAAGACCTTTAGCATTGTGACTGTAACTTCTTTAAGATTTGGCTTACAATATGCAAGCAGACAATCTGAAAGCTTTTATTGAAACAGCAGAAATAGAGAAGAACCAGAAAGGTGCAAAGTAACGCAGCAATCAGTGGACTACTCTAAGAGCAATCCTGCAAGTTTGTCTCTAACTGGGAGTGACATTCTCCAGGACTCTTGCCTGGACTTTGCAGATCTACAGATGTGTTCCAGCTTCTGCAGTGCTATTCATCAAAGCAAGGAGATACACAACTATGATTTTTTCTTTTTTAAAGCTGCACTTCAGAACCACCCCAAAGCCAGAGTATTTCATGTTTCTGAACCTCTGAAATCTGCAAAATACAGAGGCAATTCTACTTCAACCTGAGATAAAAGACTAGGTCAGAAGCTTACTTTACTTCACATATATGCTTGTTTGTTTCTAGTCCTGACCAAAATCAGATAAAGAAGAAAAATAAAAGAATTATCTTTCTTATTTGTATCTCCTGCCTGTTTTTCAAAGGAAATATGGTTTGATAGCCAAGGGTTGGGGTGATCAGGATCTGAATTAATTTCTGACTCAAGTTCTTGGTGCAAAAGCTGTATGTTTGTACAGCTCTTAGATAACCCTTCTTCTTTTCAGGAATTCTAAAAAGAATTGTATAATAAAAAATAAATAAGAAATATGTACAATGATTTTTTCAATGCACAAAATGTTTTAATTCAATTGAGTGTGGGGGAAAAGGTAGAATAACTTATTTTATCCAAACTGGATTACCCATCCTCCTTTTATGTTGTTATGCTTCTTGGGTTAAATTATTTTCAGAAGACATAACTTGCCTCACATTATCCCACAGATGGCTTCCAGCCCTTTAAGAAATGTACTATGCAAGCCAAATCTCTGTGATGTTTACACTTCCTTTCAAGGTGGTTTTAGCAATTTTATCTCATTTTATTTTCCTACTTAGGAAAACCTGGCAAAATATCAAAAGAAAAATGTGCAGACAAGTGCTCTTCATGTAAACTAGACGGATGCTTAGTACCTTCCCAAGCCAGGCTAACCTTAGGGCTTCTGATTAGCTTGTTGAAATTCAGATTCATTTGATGCCGGTGGATCCTTTCAGGAGTAGTACCTCTTCCGATGAAGAGCAAAGTTATCTCAAGCTGTCTTGTACACTCAAAGGCTACAACCTGGTGACTGTGTGGGTGGAAAGCATCTCTTGGCTTTCCTTCTATATTGATAAACCTACCCAAGGCTCATGGTTTTGGCCTCCCTCCTCTGAATTTGCAGTGCAGGGTAGCAGCTTGCTACCTTGGTGGCAGCCAACACAACATGCTCCACACTTACAACTATGAAATGTTTTTACCAGGCTGCAGTGCTATGGTGCCATCCCTTATCATATAGATCAGTAGGTGAGGGGCACTAGGCACCTGCTTGCATTGGACATACTGTCATGGCCTTTCACACCGGAAACCTACAGGCAAATTAAAAACTCTACATACAAAGAAAAAGTAAAAACTATACTGCTTGACCTCTTTGGCTGCTGGGGATAGAAGGAAACGAAAATACACTTTCTGTTTCCAAGCAAAGGCCTCAAGAGCTTTAATGTTCCCGAACCTGCACCTAAGCCTAGAGCCAATTACCAGAACTGAAATTCCTAGCCACCTCGAACCTTCCTGCCTGCATATTCACAACATGGGGAAATAAGCTTCTCCTTCATATTTCCCTTCTCTCTGTTGCTCCAGCGCACCCATGGTGGAAAATCCAGCACCTTTCTCTCTTGTCATACTCCATGAAACAAGTTTTTGATCCCCACATTGGCCCATGAAAATCATACTGCTTTCCTCCTTCACAAATCACCACCTAGCCATAGATGGTTACTGTAAAAGAAAGTAAGTGTAGGTTCCTGGAGGCATATGAAAGACCACTAGGACAACTTGATTTTCTTAGGCTGGGCTGACCCCCAGAATAGACTGAGTAGAGAAGAAAAATTGCTATGACTAAGGAAATATGATACTAGTCATATAAGGAATGGAATGCACCATATGGAATACCAGAATCTTATTTAAATAAACATACTTTCTGAACCAGGAAAAAACATTTAAATATTGAGAATCAAAATTTAAAACACTCCTTGCTCTGACTCATCACCCCATTTACCTCTGTAATTCCTTTATACCAATATATTATGCCTGTGGTTTCTAACAGACCCTCTCCCTATTTGTGTCTAGCTGAACATCAATCTGACTTTTAACAGCTGCCTAAAGATCCATAGTTTGGATTCTTTGCTCCATCTGGTTTCTGCTAACAGGCAAAGCTTGATTAACTTATCCTGATAAGTTACTATGGCAACTTCCACCAGCGCAGTGAGAATAAAGCATTCACAGGTATGCTCTTATCAGTGCCCTTTTCCCATGACTGTGTAATTTAATCCATTAAAATTAGCTGGTGAATTGTGGAAATGAAGGCTGAGCCTTGGACTCCTTGCTGGAAATTTGTCATTAGCCTGGATTACAGTGTATTACTTTCTTTGTTAGAAAACACTTCAGCAAGCCAACAGCTAGCAGACTAAGGTCTCAAAACCAGAAAATATTGCATTCAGAAGTGCAATAAATCCTAAAAAGAACCTTACTGTTGTTAGTCCAGCTATTTGTCACTACTGATAGTGGAAAAGGACAAAACATTCCTGGCTGGTTTAGGGCATGGCTACCTGAAAAAGTGCAAAGCAAACTTGGAAGTGTCTAAGCATTAGACACTCTAGTGATTCAGATGGGAAAAAAATATGTAGGTGCAGGTCTAAACTCAGCCATGGGGCCAATATGCCACACCTTCCTGAAAGCACAGTTAGTTCACTTGCCTTTGTTGGAGAGCTTCCAGAGTGTTTGTGGCACTTGTGTGGGTGCAAAGTTCAGAAACTTACTTGTGTCTTTAGCATGTACTGAGTCCCTTGGCTCACCTCCTGTAGTGAGAGGGCGGCCTTGTTTATTTGGTCCAGGAGACCAGAATTAAATCTTTAGGTGGTTATAAGACAGAAATACCTTGGTCACATCTTCCTTCTTACAATGATGCCCTTCTAATCTCTGTTTCCTCTCTGATAAAGTGAGAGCAGAGAGAGTGTTATGGCACAGGGATGAATGGCCTTGAAGTGATTATGCTGCCTTGCCGTGGGGACACATTAAGAAATAAATGACATTGAAGAATACGTCCCTATATATCATTAAATATTTTTTACATTTCTGAAAATGTGTTTGCTAGCTGTGTTATTTCACATTTTAGCAGAGATATAAATCAGCATTACAACCTGTGGGAAATAGGATTTTTTAAAAGTACGTTCACAACTAGCTTGAGAATTCCAGGGGTTTTGTCCCAGAACATTACCAAGTCAATTTGCAGCTGGTCACATTCCCAAGTGAGCTGCTGCGCATTTTACAGGCAGTATTTTTTCTCCAATCCATCCGTCTCCTATCTGCCTATATCCATTTGATTTCATGATAAAAGTGATTTTTAAGGGACTCGGTATTGCCACACTGATTTTTATCAAGCAAAGTGTGACTTGAAAATTATGATGAATCTGTGTCTCTCTCTACAGGTAGAAAGGAGCTGAGTTACCCATTTTCCATCCAACAATGAAGGTCTTTACCTAGGTGAACTCTAGTTGGCCTGGGAATAAGAATCTGGATGGGGTTCAGCCAGGAGCTGTTCTCTTTTCTTTTCCAAGAGTGTAAGCATTATAATCTGGAAAAAATGCATTGCAGATAAAAACAGCCATGGTTTTCCAGTCCCATCACTACATGTGAAAATATTTTGTATTTCATGAAGAGGAGCATATTCCTAGTCTTTGTGAGTCCTGTACCCTGGACAGTATTGCATCTCTACTGCTCTGCACTTGGAAGTGTAATCCGAACTGAATTGCTAAGTGACAAGGGGTAGACTATGTCAGCTTTCTCCTCTTTCTCTTGTGAGGCAAACAGTTTACAATTCAGACTTTGTTAACTTTGGTATTACAAATATCATGCTTTACAGAAACAGTTCATTAATTTTTCTAGATTATTCCACTTCATAGTGCAAATAAATGATTAGAAAATCATATAGAGACATTGAGCAATGACTGGGAGTCCTGCATCTTTGGAAAAAAAAAGGCTGAAAGATCTCACTAAAGTGTTAAAGACAGGAACATATTTTTAACATGTGTTCAATGCCAAGCACAGAGTGACCTCTTGTTGCCAAACCAAATGAAGTAAAAATACCATCAAGGCGTATGATAATAATTTCACAGTCTATCCAGACCATGAGCTCCATAAAGCAGAATCTGTGACTGAAATTCATCTCACATGACGTCAGCATTCATGCCCAAGCTACAAACTCTTCCTCTGCAGCCAATGTTGAGAAGCAGGAAATGAGGAGTGCAAGCACTACTTAATCCAACAGAGATTTTTGAAGTAGCTCAGATCAACTGTGCCCTGAAAGTGCCTCTTTCCCTCAGCTGACAGCAAAGGATACATTATTTAGCTCTAGGGTTAGATATCTCAGTTTGGTCAACTGGATTTTGTCTGAATGAAAGCACAACAGTTAAAGGATTTTTTATGTACAAATTATTTCTAATATTATAAATATTCCCTGATTTTTTTTTTAGTGAGATCATGGAAAAGGAAGTTTCTTTCAGGTTCATTTATTATGCAGTCATTTTTTTTCTAGAAGTGACTGATGCTTTTTTCAGCAGAAGAAACATGTTACTCAAATTCCTGTTATTTCTCCATATATATCACACTTTAATAGATGAGCACTGTAGGCATGTCATATTAAAACACTCAATGCACTCCAAGCAATTAGCTTTTTACTTTAGTTGCTGTAGCAGTTACTTAGGTAACACAGTTATTATTATTTACTGGAAATTTTTATGGGCTTGAATGTTTCAGAATAAAAAACCCTTTCATTCCAGTCTGTTTTCATTTGGTTTCCTATATAGCATTTATGCTGTCCAAGTATATAACAGGAAAGCAAAATTCCCAGCACTTTAAAGCAAAGACAATTATCCTAGGGACTGCTAAGAGCTGCTTGTGCATCAGCAGTGTGGTTTGCTCCCATACAAATGAATAGGAATATCAGGCTCTGTCAGTGCATTAGTCTTGCCTGAATTCAAAAACTCTCAGTGTGGATGCTGACACGTCAGCTGGGTGTCAAAGAACCCACCATAGACGGTGGAGACCTGGAGTTGGGTTCAGTTGTCTGCACACAGATATCAATTGCCTTTGGAGGCTTTCCCTCTCTTGCACATGCCAGTACAGGTATCCAATAGGTCCTGCTCCAGAGACCTTCATGTGAAAGCCCTAGATGTCTCTCTCTGGACAGTCTGTGACCTCTCAGTCAGTGGAGTCCAGGGAATTATTCAAGTTGGCAGCTGCCTCATTTTGGTCTAATTTAAGATCTTATGAGTAACTCCTAGATCCCTCATTCAATACAGATATAAATTAATCTAATGCCATTTTGGAGTCCTCTGGAGCATCCAGAAGACCGAAGAACTTCTGTAAGGCCCTTATCACATCTGTTAGCTCTTTGCAAATGTCTAGGTAGTTTAGGGCATCTCACTTAGCACGAGCCACTTGTGTTTCATCAAATGATTTCTACCTGTCATTCACTACCTTCACTAGCTCTCCACTGTTACCATGGAAGATGAACAAATACAGCTCCACAGAGCACGTGTATTAGAGACACTGAATAAGACACAGTGAATTTCATTTCTTATGTACCAGAAATGACACTTACATGACATACATAAAGTACAGAAGCAGCAAGACCCAAGAAAACCAACAAAGGCATGTACATGTTGGTAACTTATGATTACTGCCACCAGATCACAAAGCCACTGGAACAGGGTGAAATTGTGAGCATCTACTCAGTCCCCAGTGAGTACATGAGTCCTTAATTCTAATAGTCTTAGTCACGTTCACTTTGGTAAATCTGTTTGTGGAGAAATCAGGTATTGAATGCTCAGCAGGACTTAATCTAACTTGCCTCTAGCCCTCTGTAAGCTAAGTCACTTGTCAAGCCTAAAGTTCTTCATAGTTAACAGAGAAACTGGCATTTCTAGGGAGCTATTCATGCAATCTCTGGCAGACGTCTACATCAGACTGGGAATTACAATCTGAAAACGCCTCTTTTCATAACCAGCAGTGGAGGGAGTCCATATTACTAAGTCCATAGTACTAATCCTGTAGCTGAAGTTCTTTATTAGTGCGTACCTCAGTACTTGCTGGTGTCCAGAATGAGATCTGTTGAAGTGTCTTGCACGTATTCTGTTTTCTACAGTGACTCAGCATCTGGAGTGGTAACAGGTAAGCCACGCATTTTGCCCTAATGTGGAGCTACAAGGCTGCTAGGGTCTACACCCAGACCTGGGATCCAGAAGTGCTGCTGGGTTTGCTCACAGATGCACAATCTTAGAGCTGTCCTCTATTGATGATGGATAAAATTTGATATGATGAATCCTTGCCTTCTGCCTTTCCCAGTATTATTAATTGTCTTGGCTTTCCCATCAATGAATATTTGTAACTAGCCACTCAAGATCTGCTGTTTACATGCATCTCTGCATTACAGAAGCATCCTCTACTGCTATTTCAACAACCTAGACTGATACATTTATATGATTGAAGGATGGGAGATAAAAGCAGGAAGAAAATATGGGAAATCTTTCCCAATGCAAAATGTTTGGTTTTGACTAAAGCAGGTTCACCAAAGGGTCACCATTTGTAATGAAGATAAACCTTGCTATTCCTTGTATTTTACCTCCTCTTTAACCACTAGTAGTACACATAAAAGTCCATAAAGCGCCAATTTCTGTCTGTTATAACCAAGGAAAAATGAATGAGATGATTGGCTTGGGAAATCAGTTTCAGTCTGCTGTAACCTACTAGTTGTTCTTAATGGAGGCCAGCACTGCACACTCCTGATATGAGTTCACAATATATTCGTGTGCTGCAGTCTAACAGAATAAAAGTGTCTCCAAAGGGTGGAGAAAACTAATTGCCAGTAAAGCATAAAACTTACTTTTCTTTGGAGAGTGAGAATTACCATTTGCAATCGATTCAGAAATTACCAAAGTTTTAATTTCTCTGTTGGCATCCACACTTGTGCACAACTATCTTTGTTGCTGGAAAGATATTTTATGTTCTGTAGTCTCTTGCACAATTAGAGAGTCTCTAATTCTCTAGTGCCAAGTGAGCTGGTGATATATTACAAATCCATTTTTTATGGGAACTTATAATTTGTTGGTTGTACTCATCTTAACCATGCAAGAATTTATCACAGTGGAACACTTTCCAGGCACTCAGTCAGTCAGCGTTGTTACAGTCATATTACTTGGAAGCATCTAAATTAGCATGGTTTAGGCACTGCAAGTGGGGACACAAGCCCTGCAACAAATTTTTAAACCATATTTTTTTTCTAATATCATATCAAAATGCTAAAGTGCATAAGATGTTTATAAAGTCACTACTTTTCTTTATCATTAACAAGAACATTAGGAATTCACTTTTTCTTCTGCATAGATTCATGTGAAGACATGTGAAATGGAATCTGATCTATCTTTCAGCTGAAAGAGCAGTGTGAATATACTTCCTGCTTAGGTTCATCTTCCAGAGGCTGGTAATATAAACTTCCTGTAAATTGGAAAAAACCCCTAGTCTTTATTGAGCAGAAGCTAAAAGATCAAGTGGAAGGAAGTAGATTTTAATCCAGATTTACAGGGCAGAATTTACAAGGCAAAATTAAATAAAAGTTGTGCAGCCTTCAGATTAGTTATTTTTGTTCAAGCCATCCTTCTAGGTATCTGATGATACCATGACAATGAGTATGATTTGCAGTATTATAGGAACTATCTATCAATATATTTTACAGACCCCAATCTCTTTTATGCACATCTGATTAATAGAGCCTAACTCCAACACCCAGCATTACATTTAGACATCTACAAATTGGATGTATGAGCTAATCATCCAAATTCTATTCATACTTAGTGGGAAAAAAGGGCTAATTCATATTCTTGTTTTCTCTAAGTGAGTATCATAAGCAAGGTCTGGAGGTGCTGATCTCCACTGATTAGTAAAGAAATGAGGTAATAGCTCAGACTTTGATAGCAACACTAGAAACATTGAAAGCTAGGGCAAATCCCACTTCATGTTCATCTGGTTTGACAGGGCACAGATGTGCAGATTTTAGACTAGACATCCTGCTTCTCTTTTCCCCAGCAGCTAAGCTCAGGAATCACATAATTTCTCAATGTACATCAACCGAAGCCCCATGACTACACCATTTATTCACCTTACTCTTTGCCGACAAGCCCAGTAATCAGGAGTGGATTCTGCCTAAATGTTTTGTATTCCCCACCTCTCTAACAGGGATACATATACCATGCACACCCCTAAGACCTTCCTGGAAATGAGATGATGACTCTCACTGGGTCTTCACACCCATCAGGTGAAGGAAGTTCAACTAGTTCTAACAGGTATATTTTAGAAGATGTTCAAGCAGGCACTGTGCTCCTCGAGACAAGCAGCACATCACTCTTCAGGCAAGGCAGAAATTGCATGGCAATCAAGATAGTGCTGTTTTTTTTTTTTGACAACTAATTGAGGTAGAGATCTGAAGCAACCATGATAATAAAGCCCTTTCTTAGTAACCATCTCACACACATCAGGAATGCAATGCATCAGATACAGCAGCATGCACAACCATTCAGCTGGGAGATGGAATAATATCACCATTTTTAAAAACAGGACTCTGTCAGGCCTCCCAGGAGGGTTCTGACAGCCACCATCAGTCATCCACCTTTGCCACCTGAAACTAGTATTAACCATGAGGCAAAAAGTGATTGCACAGACTTTAACTTACTTGGATATTGTTGTGACATAGAAACAGAGACTAAACAAAACTTGACACTAAGTAAACACTTATTTTTGGAGAACCAAACAAATTCTAACTCTGACACCAAATGACCACAATGAATATTGCAAAACATACTTATTCATTGGGAGTATTGCATCCAAATAGCTAATAAGAAACAGGACTCCGCCGAAACATGCAAAATGTAAAGCTGGAGGAGCTGTACATTTTATTTTACAGGAGTTATCTGCTGATTAACACCACACATCCAAAAGGACAGCGACTAAGGGTTGCAGGGGTGTAGCCTGTGGGAAACCACTGGGCTCCTAAAACATCTGTGTGAGCGGGTCATCTTCGCTCTTAAGAATGTGACCCAAACCTCCGGAGTTATGATGTATTTTAAAGGCTCATTGTTTGTATCTTTCCCTATGGACTCTGGACAGAGAAGGTATTTGGAAAATTAATCTCAGGATTTTAAACTGTCTAAGATTTATACCCACTAGATTTTATTCTAGGGTCTCTTGAGAAAAAAAAAGGTTAGGATAAACATCCCATCTCAGGAAAATTGTGTTATCGCTGCATATATTTAACAGTTCTAGATTTTGGACTAAATGGATTCTAACAACTGAAACAGGAATGCCCCAGAGGATTCCCTGGACAATTCAGATCAGTGTCTGAACACTGTCCTGTTACTTTTAGTCTTCTATAACTAAAATGCAAAGCAGATTGTATTTTTTTTAATCATATTTTCTATTTCATGTAGTTTTGGAGCACTGGGAAGGAATTGTTCACAACAGATTTGTTAGGTTACTATCACATTTATTTATTATGAAAAAAGTAATTACACAATGGAATAAAAAAATTAAAAAGATATCTGAATGGACACAAAGTACATGCCACCTTATTGCTAAAAAAGGTGGTTCAGGGCATTTTCCTTATAGAAATTGAGACTTTATTTACTGTCACTTTAAGGAAAGCAGGAGGGACTCTAAAATAATGTTTTCCTACAAAATGTGACACAGTATATTCCCCTCCCCAGGGTAAAGAGCATGAAAGGTGTTCTTTTTCAGACTGGGTGCATGTTATCTATGCAGCCACTGTACTGTACTTGAATGTAAATCTCTTGCAAAATGCCACAGCCAATTTCTGAGTCACCTTTCTCTGTAGTATGCATGTACATTATACATTATACGGTTAATAGTGCATCAACTCCCTTGTGGAAAATCAAGAAAGCTTCCATGATCTCCTGAAAGAAAACTTGGAATTATTTTATACACGTCCAGCTAGGTTGGGCTGCAGTATGATCTCGGGAGAAACTCCAGCTGAATTAAGACAGCATTGTGCTGTACAGTGATGCGATGGATGCAGAGGTACTTGAGGCAGTATGGCTGTATCAGCATGGTGCTCTCTGTAGGCTAATTAGTCCTGCTACGAAGTTAGACTATTAAGTCCAAGCTAAATGCATATCTGTGTGGTGCTGTATTCCTGCCTTTCCCTTGGGCTGTGCTGATTGAACCCTGTTGAGGAAGGTTTTCTGTCTGAAATCAGGGACCTCTAACAGGTACAAAAACTTCTGAAGTTGTGAAGCATAAGGGGATTGGACAGCAAGACAGGGACAATTCTAGGGAGACAGCCCAGGAAGGCCTGGTAGCTCATTTCCATTGTTCCAGGCACAGGACTCAGAGCTTAATGCCACTGCAGTGTCTGCTTTGCTGCCCATGCATTTGTGGGGTCGGAGACCGTGGGGATGCTTACACAGTTTTTAGTTCACTAAGTGAATACAATACACTCCTTTCTGGGGTGGTGCGTCATCCTTGAGGTGAGAAAAAAAAATACTGGAAGACACCAGCAGCTCTGGGCACTGGACAGAACAAAATCAGCCAGAAGGTAAAATCACAGAAAGAACTGCTAGCATTTTAGCCTACAAGACACACATACACACAAAGTAAAGATGGTGAAAATGAAACTTAAACAAGTGTTTTGTCCAGCATTGTACAAAGACAAATGGGTATGAAGTGAAGAATAAGAATACCAAAGCTTACACCATGTTGCATTGTCCTCCAGATAGTCCTCTGGGAAGCAAGAGGGAAACAGATTCAGGGAACAGAAAAACAAAACAAAACAAAACAAAATAAACCACAGGTTATACCAAACAGGCAACCACAGAGAAGATAATGAATCTTTATAAGCAGTTGATTTTAAATGAGAAACTTTAGATCATGCTCTACAGAAGCAGGTGAGCTCAGTGGTTAAAATTATTTAATTTTTGACAGTTTTTTAGTTTACTTATATTCAGGTGTACTTGCTAGATGCCTAGACTAAGGTTATCACTTTGTAGTAGAGAGATATGGAAAGATTTCTCCGAGCTGTTCAAATATATTTAGGACAACATGAATTGTGCTTTCAATTTTTGATCTCTATTCAGTTTCCTAAACCCATGCTTAGAAAACTGAAAGAAGGCCTTTATTTCTCTATGTTAACAGTAAAAAATACAGCCATGCAGACTCAAATTTACAGACCTGGTTATAGGTATCTGCACTATGGATCTCTACACTGAATCAGAAAAGTCCTCATTTTTGCTTCTGTTACAGTCAGTAAAGAAATAGGGTGGAATACAGTTATCTAAATACAGGCAAAGCAAGTGGATTTAGTAGCCCTGAGATATTCCACTTTACTTCCAGCCAGGTCTCTTGTGACTTTGCTTTCACCTTTGGACATCTTAAAGACCACAGCATTTCAAAGAGCATTGGTTGACTATATTCATGCGGCTGAATTTCACCCAGTGGAACCTGCAGAGAACAGCTAGGGCTCAGTTCTGTTTTCCCCCTTGGATGCCACATAGTGGACATCCTCTAGGGTGTTCTATCCAGACTTCAGCTGGCAGTCCAGAAGTGTATAAGCATCCCAAATTACTGTCCTATCTACCAGCTCAATTAGATGTCTTATAAACTCCAAGGCATCTCAGTCTTGCATATCTACATGTGGGTATCATAATCCAGCCTTTTTTTACCCAGTCTTTTCCCAATCTGAGAGGTGTCTGTGGCATGTGGAGTGAATCACTCCCCGAAAATGTATGTCTCTCTACATTGACTTCAGAGAGACCCTGACGCTTAGACCAAATACTGGGAAGATGTACTTATGCCTTAGCATAAGTAACTTGAATTACTTGAGCTTCTGTAGTGTATTGTAGCCAGCTCCCTACTGCTGCTCCAGAAGTATACTTGTCTCTTCTAGTTCTGTGCTGTATCTTCTGGTACTATATTTCAGATACCCTGAGATGTCCCAGATGATGCTTTACATCCGTGCTTCAAGAAGTCTCTCAAGCTCTACATAACTTCCTGACTACATCTGATGCTTTTAAAACCACATATACCACAGCTTTTGGGGTATATTTAATTTGTTCGCATATTTCTCATAATTTATTGTGATCTATTTCTTATTTGTTAAACCTTACTTGTTACAGCTATGACAATAACACAGGGAAACCCCTTTCCCTCATTTTGGAACAGAAGAGCTGGATTAATCACATTATTCAGACAAGGATGAAGGAACACCTTCTCAGATGGGTTCAGTACTGGGTGATTTCAGTGCAGGCTTCTTATAAGGGCTGCTTTGTGCAATACACCTGATAAAATATGCTCAACTGAATTAAGCTTAGAAATGGGGCTATGAGCGGAAGAAAAAAAATTGGTTTAGATTTGCTACATTTTTTTATAAGATTGAGATGCAGAGGAAACATTTTCTAAACTTGGTTTCTTCTCCTGTCAAAGACAGATAAAAGCAGAATTGTTTGCCACTTCTTTTGAGGTTTATATAACTGCATGTTTGGACTTTGCAGTGACAGTTTAGAGTTAAGTTGTCTGACTGTTTTATGAATACAAACTCCAGAATAGACTTCTAAAAGCATTAACATAACACTTAACAGTTAGCTGACTTGCAAGAAAAGACTTGTTTCATATATCTATAGTAATCAAAAGGATCTTTAAGTGTTTAACACTACCATTAAAATACCAATATTGCAGTATATTTATCTTAAGTAAGCAATAGAAAATGATCAGTGTGTAGACAGAAAAACTGCTGTGAGTGGGGTTCTCCTTATGTCTTGTTAGCAATGCAAGGGTTAGGAGGACCTAAATGAAGCTGGTCCTCCAAGCTCTGGCTATAGTTAATGAAGAGAGATATGTCATTCAGGGAATGATTCATCACATGAAATGCTAAGGTTCTAATGTAGACAAGTTAAATGGTGTTTCTGTGAGGCAGGAGTGTAGCATTTATATCCTTCTGGATAAAATTACCCAAGCAAGTGTGAGATGCAGGCAGTGACCTTTCCCAAGTGCTGCTAAGGGGTTACAGCTCTGAAATAAGGCCTTCTGCTTTAATCCACATAAACAATCTTTCCCAGCTCCAGATGAGGTCAGTGGCCATCTCTGAATTAGAGGGATTGTTAGTCTCAGTCCAGAAGGAGACAACACATTCATCACTGCCATCTGAAGATGTATTTGATACCAACACTCATCACTAACAGACCATAAACAGTTATTATTTTAAATACTATCAGCAAAAACAGCAAAGAGGAAATTTGTTTGAACATATTAAAAAGCAACAGCAGCAATACTAAACTATTTGGTTTTTTGTCTGAAATAATGCATGAACAAAACAAATTAAATCATACAGAGATAAGTTCCTTTTTCAAAGTCTAGAAATTATCAGGAGTTATAAAGTTTATCTGCATTGACGATTGTCTTTCACCGACTTATCTTTCATTAGCTACAGTTTTTAAAGGCTGGCTGCTTTATTCAGGATGTTGCTCAGTATTTTGGAAGCTTGTAGTTTAAAAAGAATATTAATGTGTTTAGAAGTATTCTTGTGTTAATATCTAGTGTTGCTTAAACCTGCCTCTTTCATTGCAAAAGTGTTTGAACTGTTCTTACCACATCATAGTAATCCAAACTGAACCGTGCTATCAGCCTTCCATTATATACTATTTGTCCCATTTCAGCTGTTTGCAACCTTTAGCTTTGATAGAGCATGACTGAAACCTAAAGGTTTTGGTGACCTCTCACTTCACCTTGGCCAATTATAGATTAAGATCCAGGACTCTGCTATGAGCAATACAGAAGGACTCTGAAGGCTCTCTGAATATAAAGTGAAAGTATGAAATTGAGAGACCATCAAATATGGATTGAGCATTGCCAGTCAAGATTTTTATCCTGAGATTTTAGACTGGGCTATGAACCTGCTGTGGTAGAAAGACCTAAATTTGCAATGGAGTTAAGCATCTTTTCTGCTTCACCATTTAGGATAACCAGGCTATACTGTTCCAGAAGAGCCGAGAACTAACAAATGCTGCTTTTTGCTGCCGAGTGATCCCATGCCTTCACTAGAAATGCCGTATTACTTTCCTGCTGAATTGCCATGAAGATTGACAGAATAGAGTAGACAGAATACAGCATAGATAGAAGTGGTTGGAAAGACTTCGCACTGCAGAAGACTACTGTGATCATCAAATGAATTTGATGAATAGTGGTGTCCAGAAGATACCCAGATCCTCATCGGAATTAGTATTTTTGGGTTCCTGCTCAATGATTTAAGTGGCATATTGGAGAACCCTTTAGATATTTTAGGCTCACGATCAGACCCAGAGCAAGAAATTTTGGTGCCCTAGTGCAGTCAGCAGCTACCTGGCAGCCCCCAGGAGTGCAGCTCACCATCTACCCATACCTGTTTCCATACGAGCACTCCTTTCCCCTTACTCTTGCTGTAGCCCTGAGTGCTCCTCTCTTCAGCAAGAGAGACCAGTGCTGTGCAAGTGTGCAGCAATAAGCTGAGGACATGAAATACAGTGTGTTTTAATTCAGAAGCTTTGATTTTGCTCACTGGTTTCACCTAGAGAGGAGTTCTGTGATGGTATTAACAGCTATAGTAATTAGCCTTCTATCAATCTATACATGTATAAATAGCAGCAATATTGAAGTCTCAAATGTGAACCCAATGACTCATAGCAAAGAAAATAACCTTATAGTAAAATATTTTTTTTTCAAAATGGTTGAATAAGTAAAGCAAGATTAAGGATCACTGCAGTTTTAGCTGATAAAAGTCAATTGTTGAGATGGATGGAAATAAAGCAATGTTAATTTTATAATCAAGTAAAAAAGTGAAAAAAATTAATGTGTCTTTGCAAGTGTATTAGTTCAAAAACTAAGTGATAAAAATGGCCTCAATACATAACAATTTGTTTTTAATATAAAATAAAAAAATTAAAATATTGCTGTAGATAATTTTAAAGAGAGAATTTATTCTGCAAAGTACCTGCCATGGCTTATCTGTATTTTGGCCTCCAGGAAAGAGCTTTTCCTCTTCTAACATTTTTAATACATAAAAACAGAGTTGTATTATTCTCCTACAATGCAATTCTATACCATTTCCAATGGAGAAAAAAGATTTACTAAATGCTGGAACAGCTGGCAAAGAAACAATATCGATTATGAAATTATTAAATTAGGAGATTGCAACCTTCTACTATATTATTAAGCCTTTTCTACTAATTTGAAAATCGAATGTATTTTGTCTTACCAGCCTATCCAAACTTGTGCCAGCAGCAGTTGTAGGTCGCTCCTCTGGGTTATATGGTCTAAATCGGGTATTGAAGTTTTCAGGGACAGAACGGGAAGATCTCAGAGCAGGTGCTGGTTTAGGTTGGCCACATCCTTGGAAAATCTGAAAAAGACATTGTTGCTTATATGAAAATCATAAAAAAAATGAAAGCTGGTATTTTGTTGCCTCTTTATTCTTTCTTTTGTATATTTTAAACCAGATTTGATTGACATTTTTATAATAGTGAATTGAATTCTTGGCCTGCATTAAAACTCTGTTTAAATAATTAAGCATTATTAATTACTTGGTGAAGTTATAAAAACACATAGGGACCTTAAAATCCCCTTAATTTAGGACAACATCTTAATTGCTGTCTTTCCAGGAAGAGAAATGAGGAAAAGGATGTTCTTCATGGCAGGACTCAGTTGATAACTGTTTTCACTTTTGTTAAAATGTGGTATTCACCCAGAATCAGAGGTCATTCATAATCCCTATAGCTCTTCCTACCTTGTAATCTTATTTGTAGTCTTAGAGAAAAGGTCAGTGATGGAATAGTCTTACAACTGGATAACTCCCTTATTCCCTACCAATCTCTCCTTAGAAAAGGGGTGAGGCACACTGAGCGGGCAATAGTGGTAATTATTTTCTGCTAGTGTGTTTGTTTTCTAGGTATAAAAAATAATAAGTTCAGGGTTATGAAATTTTTTATATACTTTGATTTGGAAAGAAGTTTCAGTATTATATATCTGATGGGTATTAAAGGATATGGAGGAGACTTTTGACTACTGGATATCAAATATATTTCCCAGAGGCATTGGCACACAAGCTACACATCAGAAAACAGGTAGAATATCCACAGAGTTAAAATTTTCAAGTGCTCTTATGAAGTAGGATCCTAGTGTATGCCTTCATACTGACTTTTTCAGTTCTAGAATCATCTCTCTGTTTTTGTGACCATTGTAATTTGTCTGTTTCAGCATTTTGCCTTCATTCAGAAGAACAAAAATTAAATGTCAGAATTTCTTGTAAGATATATTTTCCAAGCCTTAATGCCAGACATAGACTGTGTCAGGGGCCGTGAAGAAAAAGCCTATGAGATGTGGAAGAGAGAAAGAAAGGAAGAGGAAGAGGTCTGTGAAGTGCCTGAAGAACGCACCTACACAAACTTCAAATGATTGTTTGAATTGCCTTGCCATTGTGTTTAAACCTGTGTTTGTTAAGGGTTGTATTTCACCCATTTTGTAAAATGCACATGGTCTTGTACCCCTTGTTATCCACTTGTTCCTGATTAATTCCCTGTTGCTGCATTCCAGTATTACCTTATTTGAACATCTCATATGTGGTTAACCATTCCTGTCTGAAGTTGAACCATCTCCTTTTTAGTCCTTATATATCCCTTATTTGCATGCTCCTCCCATGCACCACCTTCCTTCTGGCACCTTCTTCCCAAAACCCTATATAAGCCAATGCTGCCCCTCACTAAGAGATCATTTTGCATTAAAGGTCTTGGCTGTGTGGTCAAACCTTCTTTCCTTCTGCGCTGCGTCAGACTGTTTGAATAGCTTTGTGGAGGTGAAAACTATGCAGATGCTGTGTTTTCACTGTAGGACCAAATTACTCCTTTTTCTGTGGCTGTGTTGGGTTTGAGTGGCCATGTTTTGGTAGTGGGGGAGCTACGGGGTGTCTTCTCTGAGAAGCTGCCAGAAGCTTCCTCCATGCCTGGCAAGGGCAATGCCATGCAGCTCCAGGACGAGCCTGCCGCTGTCCAAGGCCGAGCCCATCAGGAGTGATAGAAACACCTCTGTGATAACATATTTAAGAAGGGAAAAAAAGTTATTGGGCGTATGTAATTGTGGCCAGAGAAGAGTGGAGTGAGAATATGTGAGTAACAATTGTGCAGACACCAAGGTCAGCGCAGAAGGAGGGGCAGGAGGTGCTCCACGCACCAAAGCTGAGGTTCCCCTGCAGCCCGTGGTGCAGACCATGGTGGGGCAGCTGTGCCTCTGCAGCCCATGGAGGAGTCCCATGCTGGAGCAGGTGGATGCCTGAGAGAGGGCTGTGACCCATGGGAAGCCTGTGCTGGAGCAGGGTCCTGGCAGGGACCTGTGGACTTGTGCAGAGAGGAGCCCACACAGGAGCAGGTTTCCTCGTAGGCCTTGTACCCCTTGGGGGACCCACACTGGAGCAGCCTGTGCCTGAAGAATTGCACCCCATGGAAGAGTGACCCATGTTGGAGCTGTTTGTGAAGAACTGTTGACTGTGGGATGAACTCACACTGGAGAAGTTTGTGGAGGACTGTCTCCTGTGGCAGGGACCTCATGCTAGAGCAATGGAAGGACTCCTCTCCTTGGGCTGTGGCAGGAACAATGTGCAATGAACCGATTGTAATCCCCATTCCCCATCTCCCTGAGCTGCTGGGGGTGGAGCAGGTAGAGCTGAGAAGGAGGGAGGGGTGGGGGGAAGGTGTTTTTAAGATTTATTTTACTTCTCATTATCCTGCTCTGATTTTGTTAGTAATAAATTCAATTAATATCCCTAAGCTGAGTCTGTTCTGCCCATGACAGTAATTGGTGAGTGATCTCTCCCTGTCCTTATCTCAACCCATGAACCTTTTGTTATATTTTCTCTGCCCTCTCCAGATACAGACGGGAGTAATAGAGCGGCTTTGATGGCTGCCTGGCACCCAGCCATGGTCAACCCACTACAGTGGCAAATAAAACAAGCTCACAAGTTTTGTTGTGAGCTTGATTAAAAAGACTCATGTTTCACTTTTAGACTTCTAGATTTTCTGCCTTGAGTGGTTCTCTCCTGAAGTAGCCATGGATGATGTGACTTTTGTTTCTTTCAGGATAAACTACAATTGGCTTTCAGTTAGGTTTCCTGATGTTAATTTAAAGGCCCTAAATTATTCAAAATTTGCTGAAAAAAGCTGATTCGTACTAAATATATGGCAAATCATCAGCTTTTGCTCGAAGTCCAGCAAGTCAGCTGTTGTATGGCCATTGGGATTTTTAATTTATAGGTGAAATACTGTCTGGTCTGGTTTGCAAATATCTGTTTTAAGATTTTCTAGCCTCCCTAGTCATGAGGACTATTAGAGAATAAATTAACTTAATCAACAAAGAAAGATGATTTTAGCTTGCAAACTTCCTTTTTTTTTTCATCATGAAAGAACATTATTTTTGCTCTGTGAAGAAGATTCAATAAAGATTACAGGATTACAGAATTCAGGATTTATACATGATTGTAGGATACTGCACAATTTAAGGGGCCAAAGATATATGTTGAGAGCATGAGTTACACTTACAAAAGTTTACTTAATTTCTTCTGACTCAAGATAAGTGATATGCTGAAAACATAATTGTTTATTTAGATATCTATGAAATCCCATTTATTCAACTAAGCAATGAGGAATTTGCTTACAAAGACAAGGGACAATTATCCAAAACATGCAACTAGATTCTCGGGGGAAAGTGAGGGCACTTCTTAAATTTCCCAGTGGGTGACTGTTAGGCTACCTGTATGACCATGTGGTGCAACTGTAAGCCTACATAATTTATATTTCATCTTTCTTATGACATACTGAAAAAACCCACAAAATAGACTTTGTGGCATTTAGCTTCATATAAATAGTTGTAGCAAGTGGGTTTATATGAACAAAGTTACATACAGTCAGACAATAATAGAGATGCAAACTAGATAGTAATTTTTACTTCACAGAAGAAGAAATAACTTACTTTTTAAATGACCTGGCAGAAATGCAGTAAGAATACAAAATTCAGTAACTAAATTTTGAGTGCAAGAGACATTTTTTAATTTGCATCCTGGTATTAACTGACAGAACAGAAACTGTAAAGGTAATGACAGATATTAACAAATGCTTCCTAAGAAGAAACTCATGAAATACTTTCTTCACAATGCTATTCAGAGATACTGAGCAGTTTCTGGAAAAATATTCATGTGTTTGATTACATATGCTGTGAATTGCTAAGATAAATCTACTCTCTTTAAAAAAATTGCATTTTATATGTAATTGGTGTGGTCTGTTTCATCTGAATTTAGGGAACGGATTCCATTTGAAATTAAGAAACCTAAATTTAGGTGTGTATATGTATGTGTTTACATTTAAGTTATACATCTACACTTCAGTTTTAGACAGTGGAGATTAAAACTTCCTTGAGTTTCTTTCTTGTCAGCATCTATAGTAGTTTGTCTTTGCACAAGACCATTCCCTACTGAACTCCAGTTAAAGCTCAAGTGGACCAGATCTCTATGGTCAGGGATATGAACCAAGCAGCGAGAGCAAGTCAACAGAGCCGGTGAAGAATAACATCCACTGATCTGACTAAATGGAGGTATCTCCTTCAGGACTAGGATGTAGATACTGTAAAAAAAAAAAAAAAAAAAAAGAGTCCTTTTCCCAGGAGAACTTGAAGCTTTTAATTTTTGTGGGGGATATGGTTTGTTCTCTATGAAGCCTTGAGTCATACCGTTATTTAGCCATGTGCTAGAGCTCAGTGTTTCCAATTGAGTGTCTCTATATGACTCTGCTCCATTGACTCATCTTCAGATAGAATAGCATTGATTTTTTACCTGAAATGCCACTATATTTTTCCTGCACAGAGCTCTGGAAAGAACACAGATAAATGAAGAGGTTTTCTTAATATGAAACTTCTGGACTATTTTAAGAAGAACCTTGGATATAGTTCTGTGAAGATTTCCTTCTTATAAATAATGCATAGGTAGTCTGCTATGTCATGGAACTCATTCATCCATTTAGTTGAAGTAATTGCTGAGAAGGAACATATATCTATAGGTTAAAATGGCACATCCATCAGCTCAGATAAAAGCAGATTTAAGACTTACTAAGGGAAATTCAGTTATGGGATAGACTTTATGGAAGTGGAAAAAATCTTGTCATGGCAGCCAAATGACTCTTACTGCAGTCAAACATACCTGTATAGAACCAAACTGTGTCAAATGCAGAAAATAGTCCAATATGTTGTGTTTTGAGTAGCAATGAAGACACGATTATGCTGATGCAAACAGATCAGGAATTTTCTCCATTTTGAAAGGAAAAAAAAAGGATGTTATTATATCTTTTCTGCTGTTTTTCTGAGTTTTCCTCCACTTCTTGTGAATGAGCAATCTCTGCAGATGTCAACTAGTAAACATTCATGTTGTTAAAATGGTGCAGATTTAGGATTTACTTTTTGATTTGAAGCAGGTGTGAAAGATAATGGTACTGACAGCCTTACAGGAAAATTGTGAAGGCCCTCAAAACATACTTGTTTTGGCCAAGATTGAAATGAGCATTTATATGTTATGAGTCTCTGAATACGACTACCTGAATTATCTCAGGGAAAATGAGGGTGAGAATAAGGTAAATGTATGCTTATGAGCAAGTCTTGGATATGAGTTGAGCCACAGGCAACAATATACAATATGTAAAAATTTTGCCTGAGAAATAATCAACATGTTGTTGAGTGCTGAGTTTGTCGCTATATTGTTCAAATATCAAAAAGGTGTCACTGGCGACTAACAGAAAGATTTCAATAAAGAAGATGACCTGTCTCAGACATTATAACAAGAAATCCAAGGTAAATCTATTGCACCCTGACTTCTGCCACAGGCAACCTTCAGGGAACACCACTGTAGTCTGGGTAGACCCAGATCACACAGCCTACTAAAAGGTATCGATGTCTTGGGAGGCATCTCAGGCAGCCCAGACTAATTATTTTGCACTCTCTGTGGCTTGGTTTGCAGAAGGTGCTCTCCAAGAATGGCTGCAGGTGTTAGATGATGAATCTATGGAAACTTCTTTTGATGATCTTCAGTCCTTGTCTTTTTTTGGAGAAGGGAAACTTTGCTCTGAGTCAGAGCACATAGATTTCTCTTGCAGAAAGGCCTTGGGCCTTGAGGTCTGACTTTCTAGACCATTGAACCTTTTTTGACAAGTATCTCCAGTTATCACAGCTGTCAGGAGTGGGGCTTTCCCTGAGGCAAAATAAGGACCTTTTGTGTCTGTCATTCAGGGACATGACAGATGTGCAAGGTGAGCAGCCATGAAGCTTAGAGATTTGGGGTCAGACTTTCTAGACCGCCAGTGCTGAATATAAACTGCAGACAAATGTTAAGAAAGCAGAAGGATTGCAAACTGAGGATGAATTGGATCTTAACATAATACTAGTACCTGGTTAATGTGAACTGTGCTAGAAGAATCAACCACGATCATCACAGAAACAAGAAAAGTTACTGGCCTAGGAACAGAGATGCTCCATTTTATACAGTGACAGATACTGGCTGAGTCTGTATGTCCTTGGTTGGAAGCACAAAGATGGAAGAGGTACATGTGGCATCTCTATAATTCTCTGTCTCAATATTTATGTGCACCCATCAAGAGTGGAAGACAGAGAGTTTTTGTCTTCTAAGGAAATGAAAGACAAGGAGTAAACTCAAGCCATAAGCCTTGACTGTCTGCACTGATTAATTGTTAACTTGTTGGCTAATTCTTGGACTGCTCCAACTTGCTCTTGGCAGAATGAAACAGCTCCGGAGAAGGTTGCTCTTAGCAGTGCAGAAATGAATCAGGCTGTGACACTTTGGCCCCAAGATCAAGCACGGTCCTTTTTCCCCTTTTATTTATTAGTATAACTGTAACCATGAAGACTATTTCTAAGAAAAATAGTGCAGAACAGAAGGTGCATATTTATAGGGAAAAGATATTGGATAAGGCCTTCAGTACTACATCAAGTGAAGAATGGAGGGCCAAACCATAAAAATGGAGACTTAGAAAGTTTATGCTGTATTTTTCTGCTGATGTCTAAAATTGAAGACCTCATTCACATGAGAGTATGCATTGTTACTCATTTGTATACACTTATTATGTTGGAAAGTGTACGTTGTTGCTCACTTAATTGTGCCTCCATATGGACAGTAATGTACAGTCACTGTATTATATCAAAAATCTATTTTTCTCAAATAAACTTCAATATATAATTGCAGCTGATATAATACAAAATATAATTTTGTGATACAAAGACAAATTGATAGTGCAAGTTAATGTTAATGACTTTTGGAATAGGGCAATTTTATATAAATATTTGAAACAGGAGCATATGGATTTTCAATTAAATGAATTCTGGGTCTTCAGCTCACAAAGAGGATGAAATAGTGAGAGCTCCTTGAGGAAGAAACTTTTTGTTTTCATTTTTTCTACTCTTTTTATGCAACGTGGTCCAAAATTCTGCTGTATACAGCATAGAGCCTTCTCTCAGACATCAACCAGATTTTCAGGCAGAAAAGGCTGCATGTCAGTGGTAAAAAATAATCTGTGTGTATGTGGGTGTTGTAGGCATAACATTATTAGTGCATTGCCATTTTCCCACTGTAAAAAGGCACTGACTGACTTGTGGAAAAATAGCTCTGATTCTTAGTCACCACATTTTTCGGTAAGTACACTCAAATACAAGATACAAAATTGTTTCAAGAAAGAGAAAATAACATGATTTCAACACCCTGCCTGAAGCTTTCTGAGCAGCATCTCAGAATAATTGACAAGCATGGCTTTTCTCCCACATTAGGTCTGCAATTGCATTCCATGCACCCCATTACATCTGGCAAGGTATCTGTCATTTTCACTGAAGCTCTAAGTGGTCAGTATGTACAGGGGGAAAAATTAGACAACAGAGGACTGATTCGAAGTCTGCTCGTTTATCATCTCTATAGATCTGACATAGCTTGGAAGAGCACAGCACTGAGCCCAAAGCCTTTGCCTTCTTATACATTTTTTTAAAGAAAAAAGCATTTTCATGTGACCTGAATAAAGATTGATATAACCAAGGAGATCAAGGAAATCATATTTCAGGAGAATAATGGTCTACACAGAAATATACAAAGGTTCCTCAAGGATAGACAGCTTTGTTATCTATGAAAATATAATACAATAAATTTTGCTGATATGATTTCTGTTCTGCAATATTTAAAAAATTATAGGCTAAGATTTCTCTTAGAGGAAAAGCTTTTGCATTGCAAATGGGATTGCAATCAATCTCTACAGCAAATATTTGAGAGGAGCAGGAGAAACAGTCTGCTCTCCTATAAATGAGTAGTGAGATGAGCTCGTGCCAAAATGTCATCGGACTTTGGCAGGGGATGCAGCTTCCCAACTAATGGAAAAACTGTGAAAACCAAACAAGTAAAAAGGAAAATTATATACACTTGGGTGAGTTTTCAGTGAAAATATTTTTTTGTTAGGTAAGGGCTGAGTTTGCTGAAGCTAGCCTTTAATTACCAAAATATTTGGGATCACTTGATCACTGCTGCCAGAACAAAGTCTCATCATGCAGGATGTAGTCTGCTTTTAAAATCCAAGAAACATCATGTACGTTGAAAGTAAAAAGCATCTTGAAAGAAACCCTTAGAAACCTGTAGCACTGGGACCATAAAAAGCATGTAATTTGGGTTGGCAGGAAGAATATTAACCTCAGCCTTCTGCCTTTTGTCCCCACATTTTTCCCAGCTACAGCAGCTGCCTTCCATGCAATGGAAATTCACTGACTCAGATGGCAGTCTGGCCAGCACCCAGCTGACTACTGGGAGTTAAATGCAAGATAGAAACTCCTAACGTGGAGAACGTGGCAAACTGTTGACTTTAGAATTTCAGCAGCAGTCCACTGATGAATATTAAGGGAGAGCAATTAATTGTTGACTATTGGCTCAACAGCACCTGCTACTGAATTTGAAGGATCTTATTAACAGGGGGTTCAGAGGTGGTGGTGGTGATCTGTGTATACACACACATATTAAAAATGGAAAGCAGGAAGCTTGGTATCATTAGCTCTGTTTATCTTTGTGTCAGAATCCAGATAAAACTCTATCAAACTGAGGTCTGGTAATCAGAGACTGTCCAATGTAATATTTCCCCTGAGTGGCTATTAAAGGAGGTTAAATGGAACATTTTGTGTATTCACCTCAAACACATTGCACTTCAGTCTGACCTAGACAGATCAAAATGTGTTTGGAAGTTAATACGGAGAATCAGAGATGAGACATGAGTGGAAGTTACCGGGTGTACTCTGCAGGCTATTGCTTCCAGAATTACTGCTGATTTTCAGCACTCTCTATTTTCCTTAAATCTCTTACAGCTATTAATTTGAAGTTTAATAAATGGTAGCTTTCTCCCTTCCACTTCTTTTTGAAAAGTTTGAGCTTGTTTAACTAGATGAAGAATTCAAAGGCAGTCTGGTAAACTGCTGAACAAGGAAAAGCAATTTCTGATGGTTTGGACAATCTTTCTTAATAGTCTAGACAGAAAAATTGGTGGAGATGTTTTTTCCCCCCCGCTTGTGACATTCAACAACAGAGAAGGCACAACTCACACAGTACCTTTGCTGACACCTGCATGCTGTTCTCTTGCATGTTCATGATGGCTTCAGAAATCTTGACATCAATAGGATCCATGACTGATTCAATGTTGAATGGTCCCTCTAATCTCTCCGCTACCAGAAGCATAGCATCTGTTAAAACACAAAGCAGCCATTCCCTTAAAGAAGGGATACCTTTGGGTGCCTCAGGCAGACCAGTGTTGCTAGCTGTAGGTGTGGATACGGAGCACTCCTGAGCAGGAGCCTGTGGGGATGTGTGGCAGCAAGACTGTGAAGCCTGCAGGGCAGCTTCCCAGCTGTAAAATATATCTTCTGCTGCTGCCACCACGAAAAGAGGAATAAAGACTGTAAAAGTTAGATTATTGTAGTTGATATAGCATTATCAAGCTTGAGGTAAAATTATTTTACACAGCCTCACACTAGTTGAAGCAACCAGTGCTCTGGAGTGTACTTCTGTAATCTTCTTCCCAAGAAAAAACAGGATGATAAAAGTGAATACCTGGAGAATGTTTTCTGAGTTTGTGTGAGATGATGAAAACTTTGATATGATATATCAGGGTGTTATAATTAAAACAGCTGTTCTTTCTGACCTTAATGATCTCATTTTCTTGCAATATGAACAGCAGACGAATATTGGATTTCTGCCATAGTATATAGGTATAAACTATGTTTGCCTTGCTACATTTTCAAAACATGGTTGTAAGCTGCATGGAGAAACATATTCTTTGTATGTTTCAAATTAAAAAAAAGTTTGCTTAATTTATATTAAAGACCCTCTCCAAAATAATTTATAAATTTTCAGCATCTAGTTAGCTTTAAACAGATGCCACTTGTAACTTTAACATGCTAACAAAAATCTTTCTCTTTGGAGAAAGTATGGAGCACCCTGAAGCTCCAACAGCAGTGTTTATTAGCTCCACACTTGGCTGAAAGTCACAGAACTTTGTTCCAGCCTGTGTGACCATCTTTGCCCTCCCCACAGAAGCACACGTGCATGGAGGTATGGGAAGAGGTGGCTGGTGTCTCAGCCAAGCAGTTGAGACACACTCCCGTGCATAGCCTGATCCGAGGGCAACAATATGTTGTTTATGTGCTGTCAGTGCATGCCTAAAAATCCCACTGAAACTGGAATTACTTGGCATGTAATACCTAAGCACTTTTGCAAATTTACATCTAATATTTCACAGTACTTTTAGGCTGAAAAGAGTGTAATGCCAGTTATCTGGTGCAGGGCATATAGCACTTGTTCCTAACTGTGAGAAGTGGTGAGATGATAGGAAATTGGTTTCAAACAGAGATGTTATTTTGCCTGCACATTGTTTTAAAATTCTTTCCAGTGGGAAATGGTGAAAACAGGAACTATCTCTGACAGAGGAAACAGTTTTCTTACACAGAGACACACGTACATATATGCATGCACACACATATACTTACAGATTTCTGCAATAAGCCATTTTTTCCACATGCAAAGAGAATATCTAAGTGTGGACTGTTATAAAGGATTTTCTTCCTCACAACATTGAGTGACTTGTACAAAACATTTATGCTTTAGCACTTAGTGAGCAATGCGATTAGTCTAAATTCTGGATGCCACAATCAGTAGTAGCCATTGTTAGGGCATGGGTCTTTATGGCTGGATTTTGATTGTTAAATTTAGGATCAGGATAAAGATTAAGGTAAATGCATAAAACAGTGACAAGGTGGGGTTTGGGTTTTTTTCTTTTGGTTTGGTTTGGGTTTTTTTTGATAGGAGTAGACTACAGCTTAAGTTAAGAAGAGGTGCCACTTTGTACAAGTCCACTTTAGTTTGGGACCTAGTGGGTTGGAAAAGTGTAGTGCTAAGCTCTAGTACATGTTTTGGATCAGGGACTGTGTTGAAACAGAAATCAATAAACAGGTAGTTGCTGAAGACCCCTCATGAGAATGGGTAGTGGCTTGGGTCTACTTGCTGTTTCTTCCGAGGGCATGGGACACTAGTTCTGAATTAAATCTTGAAATCTCAGATATGTGGCAGAAAAGTGCATTATTCTTAACTGCACAAGAACCACAGCTTTGATTGTAGGAACAGCCTTTTCTCAAGCAAAGTGCCTTTAGCTTCAAAATTAATAGCTCTAGGAGATGCAAACTAAAAATCTCTTCCTGGCTTAGACAGTTTGTATCTTTAGGAGGATATCCTTTAGTTCACCAGCTTCTATTTTCTGAACCTTAAGCCTAGTCTTTACATATATATATATATGTCTTTGTACTGGAACTGGGCAGAGGCTGAGGAATGTGGGTAATTCATGGTTGCTAAAGGTGAGCTTTTTGTTATGTTGGGCTTCTTTCTTTGATATAGTATGGTATAGGTCTGATGATGAGTTCAAGAACTTGGGTTCAAATTAAGATTAGAGTACAGTATTATATTTCAATCACATGGGCTATAGCTGTATGCTATTGCTATATAGAAAGGAAAAGAAAGGAAAAGAAGAAGAGAAAATGAAGAAGAGAAAAGAAGAGATCAATCCCTGCTTGTCCATATTCATTAACTGCTGACTCCTTCTCTGATTTGGAATGAATCTGAACCACTCCAGGCAACTATTCTCAACTCAAAACTGTGGAGAAGCTAGCCTGAAGCAGTGAGGCTGAGAGCCAACACTAACACTTGCCATTAGAGCCTTGTGATCTCTCACTGTTTTATCTATAAGGATATGGCTGAGGAACCATGGGTTAAGGGTGAATATAACTTGAAATATTCACACCTTTACTGATGACAGGTACATCTTTATATCAGCAGTTTGTATTTTTATTTTGAGGTTAGTGGGACAGGACTAATGCTAAACTAGAGGCCTATAGAGGGACATATTTGAAGAGGAACAGTGTGAGAAATGGATTAAATGCTGTGACGAGAGATGCTTGAAGGTCTGAAGCAAAACTGGTTCTTCCTGAAACATTATTTCTGAGGCTGACACAAGTTGTGCTTCCAGTTAAGGCTCATTTTAGGGATCAGCTCGGACTAGAAGTCTTGGGCAATTGCACAGTTCAGATGAGTTCTTGCACAAATGGAAAACTAATGTTGTTTGAGGACTCATTTTGTCATCAGTTTCAGCAGCTGTGTGGGGCCATGGCTGATTTAGCAGTGACCGGGCTGCAGAGTTACTCCTGTTTCCTTCTGGTAGGAGTACTACAAGCTCAGCTGAGCCAAAGAAGATGAGCAAGTGCCACTTCTGTGAATGCCAAAATGATTTCTTAGTCTCTGTCTGACTAAGCTCTTCCTTCTACCTTTTCTCTAACTATCATGTTGTTCATAACATTGAGTCAAACATATCCAGATGATACCTGACAGCCCTAGACCGAGAGAAGCCAGGAAGAACTTAATATAGTCTTATTATTGCAACTGTGCAGGCCTCTTGGGAACATAATCACTACTGTATTTAACTAGCTTCAGTCTACTAATTTTTTGAGTTAGCCCTCTGATTTAAATTAAAACTGAATTTTTCATCCTTAACATTGATTTTTAGAAAGAAACAACCCCACAGTGTTTAAGGTGAATTGCTCCCTTGGAAAATATTTTCTCAGCTCATTAGGTTGAATCCTCTTGTTTGACAAACCTAAGCCTCACTCCAGTGCTAAACCTTATTATTCATCCATACTGTTCTATATGAACACATACAATATATACACACTAGCTATTCTGTGCAGTTGAGTGAAATGGAAGTTGTTAGGTTGAATATAGTGAAAATCAGATGAAATGTAATGATCTGAGATTTCTGACAGAACAGTCAAAATGTTGTAATGGTCCTTAGTAGACAGTAGCTCTTCAAATTTATAATCACGTATCAACAAACACAAAACTCTTGTCCCAAGTAATTTTTTTGTCTCCTAAAAATATTGTGAATATTATTCCATGGAAAGATTTCAAATGAAGTTAAGAAAATCTGTAGGCCTCAGCCTTGAAATATTAGTTTACAAGAACAGACCCTTGAACTGGAAGAAGCTGAGCTTAGTTCCGTGTGACTCTGTGTGTATTTAAGAATTTCTCAATCAGATCAAATAGAAGATATTAGGAGCTTAATTATTGTTTGTGCTATAAAAATCTGAAAACTGCTTAATTGACTACCTGTGTTTTTTTATCTTGTTAATATACTTAGGCTATATTGTTTAATTACATGTTTTTTATTTTTACCTCTTTTGCATTTTTCAACATCTGGTTTATCAGGACATCTCTTCCCCCTCCATATATACTAGAGCACTTGGCAAAAAGCTGGCATGTAGTTGCCAGCTAGAATGAGTGGATCAGGAACTCAGTTTAGGTAAGTAATCCTTGCATTTTGGGTTTTTTGGGGACTTGGAAACAATAAACATGACTAATTGCTCACTTGAGGACACAGACTTGCAAAACAGTCCTGGGAAAGTGCAGAGCATATGGCACACCAGATTCACCATCAATGCCACTGCTCTTGACCTCTCCAAGATGCATGTTGCTCAAAACAGGAGTGGGGACCTTCCTGATGCAGTAGAACACCTATGTCTACTGGAGTCCTAGGTTGTAGTCCCAGGGACCCCAGAATGTCTCTGCTGGCTGAGCACAGCAGCTCTCTTTAACTGTTTTGCATTCCCTTGTCCACATCAAGAAATACCATAGGTATTTGGCTTTTAGAAGGACATTATTTAATTTTAAGAAATATATAAGAAAGACATCCTGCAGAAAGGACACTGATTTATGAGACATATGACAAGTGATAAACCCCCCAAAACTGGACTGAAATACAAAGTTCTTGTAAGAACAATCATTGCCTCCTTTTTCTTGTCACCTTTCTATCATTGAGAAAATGCAAAGAGGATCAGACAGGGAAGACTCAGAAGGCTGATAAGGAAAGGCATTTTTTGGGTCTCTATTAGTTTGGCTGTGACATCAGTTTTTCCTTTCATGCACACTATTGCTCTTCTACTTCAATATTATCAGTGAGGTTCTAGCAATGGCTGAGCTTTCCCCAGGGATGTCCAGAAAAAGATCTGTGGATAAGTGTCTATAAATATTGTTTTGTCAGGGAGACAAAAAATGGTAAAATACTAAATTGCCTGTCCTTCACAAAATTTTAAGGTATATTTTGTTTTGGGGAAAAAAAGGAGGGAGATCTTATCTTAAATTTCTGATTAGGAGTTTTCTATTTTTTTCTAGTCTCCTATATGTGGTCTTACATTTACTTAAGAAGAATTGTGAAGTGCTTGTTCACATATTTGCTGGGGAAAGAATGTTAGGATAAATTTTTATTTGGGAAGCTTCAAAGGATTTGTCTATGGACAAGTCCATGGAATGTAGATTAATCAGTTGTAAACAGCCTGAGCAACTTGTTGCAGTTGACTATGACCTTGAGAGTGGCAATGACTGTTTTGGAAAAGGATATAACTATTGATATGATGGGCGGCAAGGCAGGGAGCATTTGGTAGCTTCCCAACCTTCTGATCAAGGGCAAGGGAAGGCAGGAGTTTGGATTGTGTTTACTAGGTCACATAGGCAAAACTCAGTGAGTTTTCCATCATGACACTAAATATAGCATATATAGTGGTCATAAAATCTTTGAAGCGTTAGATGGCAAACTAATGAAACAAATTAAAACCCAAAAATTGAAAAGTGAAATATGGGTACATATTGACTTTTTACAAATATAATAACAGTGGAAATACATCCCTGTAATACCCTGCCAAAACTTTTACTGCTAGATTCTGATTTACTAAGAAAATTCAAGAAGAGGGAAGTAAAACCCTACCTCACATTTAAAGGAGATGAGAGTAAAGAAATCAGAGTAAAGCATGGCAGTGGTGCCAAAACTGCTGTTTTCCTTAGGGTCCATTGTTGCTTTTTCAAATCATTATTCATACGAGAACAAGTGTATGGTTCTTTTCTGATGAGGCTAAATTGACAGATTTCCTCTCTGACTGTCATTAAGTTCTACATCTGCTTTGGCATATGAACATAATTTTCTACATGCTACTTTTTTTTCTAATGTGGGAGAAGGTACTTTTCTTAAAACTCATATTTGCACCTGTGCATAGGCGATCTCCATATTCCTTTTTTGGATATTAAGTTGTCATTATCCAGTTAAGCTTCTCTGTGAAGGTATGCATGGAAATGACTAGTCCTTGCTTCAGAAAAACATGAGAAACTGCTGTATGTTGGCTGAAACTTTTCTGGAGGTAAAAAGTATCAGCATAGGCAGCTGAACAAAACAGGAAGCAATGGGGAAAAGGTACCTGGGATTGTTTACACGGGAGAAAATAAGGCCAAAGAAAGAGATGGATTAAGGTGAGGTGAGGAAGAAGCTTGGGAAAATTGGAGAAAGAGAGCATATGTCCTGCTAGCAAACTTCAAGCTGAGGGATGATCTGGCAAGTAGGAGACCAGCTGCAGGAAAGACCTGACACTTGGTGAAGGGTTTAGGTCTGAGTACCGGGTCTGGATGGTCATGAGGTCCAGGCTATGGTTCAAGGGAGCTGGTTTAAGAGGTGGATGTGTGAATAAATGGGTCTGCATCCATTTCCCTAATGAACTGCCACAGCTGCAGTCCAACAGAGATCCATCCTTCTGAGCTTATAATTTCTGTAGACTTCCTGGAGCATGGAGTTCTTCAAAGGAGTAGTGGAGAAGGATGCACTCCTGAAGGTGCCTACCTTTACACAGTACAACCGAGATGTGGAAGACTCCATTTCAATTTGCTTTTACTTCAATTTCTTTTTACTTGCTGGAAAAACACCCTAACTACCTCTGCTATTCTTAAGTGCCTAGTAGTTCTCCTTTCAAAGCTGTTCCTATGGAATACTTAGCTACTCACCTGGACAGAAAGACTGGTCTCCATCTTAGCATTTAAGACACATAGTTAAGAGGGTGTGAATCTGGTTTTCTGGCTTATGTTTGTACAGCTGATATTTGAAGGATGATGTAATGAGTACATCAGAAGTTCTTTCCAGAGGGACTGGAATCCAGAATTGACCCTGCCAGATTAATTGCCAAGTAATTAAAAAGGCAAACTTTAAAAATGCATGTAGATAATCAGATCTAGTTTTTTGTTATCTATGTTTAATTTCAGTTATACAAATTTGCAGATTTAAGAATTAAAATGTGGGGTTTGATATTTCTGATCAGCTATGTAGCCATGTTCATTCATGACAGTATCACTTACTCTTCCCTCAGAAAAAAAAGGAAAAAAAATAATTGTCAACAGTATTAACAAGTTTTCCATAAACAGTTCTATAATAATGGAGAATTTTTCATCACTCTTGTTAGGTTTTTATCTGTCTCTTATGTAGAGTAACTCAAGAAATTAGTTTAATATCATGTACAATATATGTATGAAAAAGTTATTGACATGCAGTTGTCATCTTTTTGCATCTGATAGAAACAAAATGAATTTTGTTGGGTGAACTGCAATTTCGTTAGAAGTTTTTTGAGCATTTCACATAACATAAATTTTTCTTCCATGTATTGAAAAAAATGACTATATAAAAATGACCTTCTTTGTCTTTCTATAACTTTGATCAATTCTACATAATTTAGTACACTGTTATTAGATTATATCTTATTTTGATTCATGTACACAAAAAAGAAATAAAATTGCAAAGACTAGGCACAATGTCTACTATCTACTATTCTTATTTTTTCACTACCCTATAGTAGCTGAATGCAAAATGTTCTTCTGAACTGGACTTTTAGCAAATGTTATTGCTAAATGTTGAGGATTCTGTCTGAATGTTTGACATGCATCCATTAATAAACTGCAATATGTTTATAGAATCTTTGTCTTGTTGCTCTTTCCATATGCCATACGTCACAGAAAATGTTAGCAAATAAAATGATGCATGCCTGTGTGCAACCTGCTATAAATTAAATTTGTATTAACATAGACTAGTGTGCATAATTCTTTTAAGATAGGTGGAGTTTGGAACACTGAAAAAAAGTCTATTTTTCTGACTCTTTCTTGATGAGATAGGGTCAAATATTTGAAGACAACAAATTATAGCCTGAAATTTCCTGTTTAATGCATCCTTTCCTCGGTAAAAATCTCCTGGGTATAGCACTTGCATTATCTTGGCACAGTCCAGACATTAGAACCTCGAAGATCTTTTCAGCCATTCTGCTGCCCATGCAGAGTTACTACCCATGGTATAAATTCCCTAGAGATCTCTGCAGACAAATTTTAAAATAGCTTTATTACATTCTTCCCACGTTTTTTAAGAAAACTATTGCATTGTCTGCTGTACATCACTATCAGAATATTTGTCCACTTGTGTGGTGTATTTTTCTCCTGCTTAATTTGACTAAACTGTCTCTAATAAGCTACTTTATATTCTTTTCTTGGTTTTTACATTCCTCAGATATATGTAGACATTTATCATGTTCTTTAGTTTGTGCTCGGTCATACTTTCCACGCTATTTTTCTTACTCTGTGTTTTCCTCAGGTCTTTTGCTGGTTTCTTTATTTCCTTTAAAAGAGTTCTCTTGTATTGCGGTGTCTAGAACTAATTAAACTTTTAGAGCTGGATCTCATTTGTGTTGTTTTGCAGAGGTCCTTTTTGGTCCATATATCTGACTCAGAAAACTACCTCATTTCCCTTGATGCATCTGATTTCCTTATCCCTTTCATCACAACTGATTTATAATTCATATTTCCCATGTCAGTCCTGACATATTTTTCAAGTGTCTCCTCATATTCAGAATTTACAGTGAATGTATTTTCTACACTGTTTTTTTTTCTTCCCCACTTGTTTCTAAATTTTATGCAGTAGAGCTTTTTCCAACCCTGACAAAATTTATGGTACATTTTTGAAAACATAATTAATGAGCTGTCCATTATCTCTTCTTGAAAAGTGACAAGTATTTTACTTTTATAAGAAGTTTGTTTCAGGAAACTTTTGGTTATTTCAAGAATAACTTCACCCTTTAACAGCATCTAATCAATTCATAGCATAGAATTATATCATAGATTCTTATCATAGAGTGGCTTGGGTTGGAAGGGACCTTAAAGATCATCTAGATCCAACTCCCCTGCCATGGACAGGGACACCTTTCACTTGACTGAGTTGCTCAAGCCCCATCCAACCTTCCAGTGATAGGGCATCCACCACTTCTTCAGGCAACCTGTTCCAGTGCTTCACCATTCTCACAGTAAAGAATTTCTTCCTAATGTCTAATCTAAACCTACTCTCTTTCACTTTGAAGCCATTTCCCCTAGTTATGTCACTATATGCCCTTGTAAAAAGTTTCTTTTGTAATCTTTCTATGAGTAGGTGCAGTGGTATCTATGACTTAAATGACTTCTTCTGTAAAAACCCAGTTTAAACCTAACAGACTTACATTCTTATTCGCGGTTTACCACCTTACGGAAGGACATTGGTCCTCATTCTGTTTTTTTCTTTTCCTTGAATAATTTTTTCTCTTTCAGTCTCTCTCTACTGATGGATGTAATGTGTCTTCAGTGCTGCAATAAGATTATCAATAAATTTTTAGCCATTCTTTGAGTTAAAAGGATCCAGTGGATGCCCATCTAGATGATAATGCTGGAAAACTTGACAAATAAAGGGTGAATTAACTGGGTTTGTTCAGCTTACAAACGTTAGGGGAGATCTCATCAGTCTTCAGTGCTTAAAGGGAGGTACAGAGAAGATGTTAAACTGTCTTCCCATGGAGTGGCAGAAGAAGACAAAATGGGCACAGGTTTCTTTTTGTGTATAAAAAAAAAATCACCACTTCAAAAATTAAACCCTGGAATAGGTCAGCCAAGGATGTGATGGAATCTCTCTTACTGAAAATATTCGGACTTGGCTCCGCAGAGTCCTGAAAAACCTAATCCAGGGGCTTCAATTGCTGGAAGGTTTTCACAGGTCCCTTCCTAATGCAGATTTTTCCTGTGATTCTGTGGCTGGGCTTCAATTCATTTCACCTATCTAGAGTCAAGATTGCAGCCTGAATTCGTTGTAGAAAGTTTAGACTGGGATAAGTTTTGTTCTAAAGACATTTTTAACAAACTCCACAGGACCCTCCACCTAAGACTTTCTGTTGCTACCTGTTCATAAGCAGTCTGGGACTGGTGGTAAACAATAACGTGAAAAAGCACACCGGTGTTACTGTTGAGGAGAGTAAAGATGAAGACTATCCTAGAAAATCTGAGAAGGACTTCATGGTACTGAATGACTGAGCAATAAAATGGAATCAAGTCATGAATATAAGAAAAAATGAAGTAAGTCCTAACACCTTTTAGGCAATGAAGTGTTCTGAGATGACCACTGTCCCTCAAACCAAGCTTTTCAGTTCATATTCCACAATATTGGTTTAACAATCATTAGAAAACCTCACACTGAATATTTTGAATAACTAGAGAAGGAAAAGAGCACCAAAGAAAATATGTTTATATTTATGAATAAATCTACAGTGAAATAACATCTTGGATACTGCATTACAGAATAAGTGATAAATGTAAGCTTTAAAATATTACACAAATCAAAATCTAACTTTCTAAAATCCTGAATTAGAAGCCAAACTGTGGGTGACACGGGGTTGTGTTAAAGTTCATTGCTTATTCCAGTACAGGAGAGGAGGTGTAGAATATGAAACTAGAGGATCACATTTTATTAATTTCTTAATGTTACAATAAAGATACCTTGCTAATTCCAAGACCATATGGCAAATTTCTTAGTGTTGCCATCTTTTCAGAGAATATCTTGATGAACATCAGTTCCTTTGGTAAACTCAGCCTTTATTTCCTCTGAATCAAAGAACATCTTTGCCCCCCTTTCATGAGGGAAGCCACAATTGCTATTAAGGTCTGAAATTCCCCTGGTATAAATGCCAGGTTTTTGAATAGACATCCTATGAGTAACATCTTCCCTGATACTTTGTCAGTAAGATGGCTTTATGTCTTTCCTTGCCATGAATAAACAATCAACCTATGACCATCTTTGCTGGCATGAATCCATCCCAATGGAACAGCTCTTAAGGAGGTGTCGCACACAGTTGCACAGACAAAATTGATTTTTGCCTTTCATTTTATTGATTAATATAGAAATGTATTGCGGATATCTCATTGCATTTAAAAGCCTGCCACTGTGCAGAGAATTTTGAGATGCCTAACAGCATTTTCTCCCAGCGAATCTCAATACAGGAAATAAAAATGGTGTATTTTTTCCCCCACAGATAAATGTTTGAATCCCAAGTGATTGCATACATCAAGGTTGTCACAAATCAATACAGTTGGTATGACTAATCAATTTATTGTTTTGACATTCCTCTCGAAAGGAAAGGGCAATTTCTCTATGTTTGCCTAGCTGCACTAACTATATTATGAGGATGAAACAGAACTAATCAATAGGATAGGGGCAACATTGTAAAAATCCTACACTTGAGCTCCTTAATTCTTCTAAATTATCTGTGTTCCAGTCTTTTAAATGATTGGGAGATCAAGAGTAAAAATGTTTGTCCAGTCTAGAGAAGATCAAAGTAATATAAAAAGTTAATGTTCATCACACAAGGCCACTTGCCTGATAATCTGTAACCATCATAAATACTAATAATAACACAGAGACACTTTTTTTCAGAAAATAAAAGGTCTGTTCCCACTAAAACTTTCACAGTAGGAAAAATGCCTTTAATTGAGGGTGAAAAATTAAAAAATGGAACATTTTCCTCAGCAAGATTGCTGTCTGGCTGCATATTTGTGAGGCTACCAGGCCAGTGGCCATGGAATCATTGTATTAATTCTCCCTCAAAATTTTTGATTATCTAAAATGAATATTTTCCAAATTAAAAAAAAATCATCTAATAGCTCCACCTTCGTCCAAGGGGGATTTATGAATATGAATTAACTCTATTTCCCCATAAGACTGCTGAATGTCATAAAAACAGAGTGGGAAATCTAGGGAGGTATGGGGATGCTTTGGGACCAATTCTCTGTAACTTTGAGTTTTAACCTGTTCTTACAATTCTAAGGATTTAGTTGAACAGTCCTCCCTGATTCCCTGAACATTAAATATGGAGATGTAGTCAGCTCTGGAGACCTCTGGGGGCAGATCCCATCCACCCAGTTTGTCTAGGGATTAAGTTTGCTGTGAATTTATTCACACTGGATCCCTTCTTTAGCAGCTGCCCTGCTAAAGCACCAGGTTTGTGCCTCTGCGTTCAAGATGCTCCACAGCTCTGTCTCATCCTCCTTACCCATCTGAGCTCCTCCACTGTCACAGACCAGTGCTTGACTCCAGTTTTCATGCAATTCCTCGTCTTTCTGCACATCCATTTAATCCAGGTCCTCTATTTACTAGAATAACAAATGTTGATGAAATTCTGCTAATTCTGGTGATGTAATTCAGCTATATCTCTGGGATACCAACAGTGTTGCATCGCCTTTCACCTAAGGCAGATTGATATCATCCATATACCCCACCTTCAAGTGGAGTCTCTACTTTTGTGAAACCCAGCCTGGAGTACTGCATCCAGGTATGGGCTCCCAACATAAGAAAGACATGGACCTGTTGGAGTGGGTCCAGAGCAGGGCAGTGAAGTTGGGGTTGTTCAGCCTGGAGAAGAGAAGTCTCCAGGGAGACCTTACAGCAGCCTTCCAGTACCTAAAGAGGGGCTGCAGGAGAGCTGGAGAGGAAATTTTCACAAGGGTATGCGATGACAGGACAAGTGGTCATGGCTTTAAACTGAAAGAGGGTAGGTTTAGATTAGATATTAGGAAGAAACTTTTCCTATGAGGAAACAAGGATGGTGAGACACTGGAAGAGGTTGCCCAGAGAAGTTGTGGATGCCCCAGCCACGGAAGACTTCAAGGCTAGGTTGAGAAACCTGGTTTAGTGAAAGGTGTCCCTGTCCATGGCAGGGACCTTGGAACTACATGATCATTAAGATTGCTTCCAATGCAATCCATTCTGTGATTCTATGATAGTTTCTTTTGGAGAAGCAAGTTAGATAACCTGTTTTTTCAAAGGTGAGTTGCACAAATAAAACTAGAACAAGTCTGCTCTTTTGGTGATGTTTACTCAAACCATGGTACAGAAATATTTATTTTGATTATTTCAAACATTTCTCTCTATATGGAAATATAACAGCCAATAAATTCAACTTACCCCTTGCACTAACTTCATTGCTTAACTTTTTTATTTGTTTATTTTGTTCTGCAAATATTGGTGTGTTTGGTGTTAGTTTACACAAATGTTTGTAGAGGAGTTTCCATTCACGAACAAATTATTGTGTCTGTGTTTCAGATGAATTTGTTTAGCCCAAAATTTCTTGACAGAAATACAACACAAAAATTTAAGTAAACCATCAGTCACTTAGATGTAAAAAAGACACTATGTGAAAAGACAGTTTTTACTTTTCTCTTTTGTTTGATAAGAAGGAATCTGACTAATTTAAAATGGAAGTGAGTCTTCAAAGGACAGAATATGAAATATTTCCACACCTCTGCTATGCCTCTTACTACAAAGCTTTTCCTTCCATCATTCCTAAGGAAAGTCTAAAATATCTAATCAAGGACTGAAAATATATTTCTGTGAACTAAGTGGCCAGTTACCAAAAAAACTGCATGCCAGATTGTCCATAACTCATACTTGTGGTTTCCTTTAGTGTAAATGGTTCAGTAGAACTGAAAATCCACTTCTGTTTATAAAAACTGTTATTTGAAATGTAGTGAATAATGATTGCAGTCATGACATGATTGCATGCTTCTGGATAGCTGCCTGAAGGAACAACGAGGGACACAACAGTGTTCACGTGCCTCCTCAGGCACTTTCTCCTGTCCTTCTGCTATCCTGGATGCAATACGCCGTCTGTATATCTACACGGAGTAGTGAAAAAGAGGACTTGGATGTTATGGATGGACGAGAGAACTTCTGAGAAATTCTAAATGAGAAAGCAGTGTCAGAAGACTGGCCAACTGTGCCTGCCTAATCAGGATGCAGTCACAAAACCTGTTAAAGCCAACTGAAAAAGGGACTTATTCTCCCCCGTACCACTCAGGACAAAATTTCGTCCTGCTCCATGCCAGCTAGTGTTCAGGGAACATAGAGACAGATGCAGGGAAGGATGGAGGTGGTTGGAAACAGAATCCTGTTTTCAAGCAAAATAATTTTCAGCAGGGTGTAATCTACTGCAGAGCAGACAAAAAGATGTTGGGAATGGAAGGAGATTACCTTACAAAGGCAGCTTTTGTTAGTGTGGCTTTTACAGGTACTCAGACTAGTGTTGCCATCTGCTTCAGGGGTTTGCCAGGGATTTGAAGGAAGAGATGACTGCAGACCTAGACGATGGATGCACCCAGAGGCACATTGTGTGGGTCGGAAGGCCCTGACCAGGAAGAATGAGTACCAGACTTCCTCTGTAGCATAAAGAGCAGCTCTGGAAAGGGACGTGCATGATGAATGGAAAAGTATTGCAGAGGAATGTAGTGGGAACAACATATTGGAGAGAGGCTGCTTTGCTGAAGTTGAAATAGAGGACTGCCATGGTGCTGGAAACTGTAGCCAAAGCAGAACTATTACAGCATTATGAGTCAGCAGCAAAAGATGGGCCACAGCAAAGGATTAGATGATAGAATGGCACCAGAGAACCATGACAACAGCTCTAAGAACAAAGTTCTACCCTGTATCTGCTTCTCAGTTGGGTTCCTTTTGTGCATTTGCTATACTTCTTAGACCTCTGTTATTCTACAGTAACCAATGAGTGCTTTGAAACTGCTTAGGAAGTTCTAAATGCCTCCACAAAACAAACTAGAAAGAAAATATCAACAGCAAAATTACATCTTGATATGTCAAGGCATGTCATATATGCCTTTCAGTGAATGCTGGATATAAAAATGAATTATTTCTAGGACAAAAAGGTGCCCATAAACCATTCTTGTTTTAAACACTGAATGGTTTCTAGTGCTTTTTATTTTGTGGAAAAGCAGGAAAGTATAACAATAAGCGCTGATTGGGAAAAGCATAAAGAGTTATATACTAGCTTGTATTCATTCCAGCTCCCTACCTTTGCATGCTTGAGAAAATGGTGAACAGGTTGTGATAGCAGATTGATGGGTTCTTCTGGATGATTAGGAAAGAAAAATCTACAATACAGGGGAAGAATGGGGCAATCTCAATCCTTTTCACACTGAAGAACAAAACAATTATTCATGGGGACAAAGGCCATTAAAGGCATATTTATTCTGAACCTCTTTTTTTTTTGGTTCAGTTAAAGGTAGACTTTTATCGTTACTGTCACTTACGATACATCTAAGGGTTTCTGATACGTGATTGCTTTATAGAGCTTCATGTTGTTTGAAAGAATCTAATTTCTTAGATAAATACTGCCATTGTGCAGTTATTTATCCCTTTATCATTAGGGCATACCCTTTGATTAGTAGTGTTACGATTTGGTTACCATAGAGATTGCACTATGTTGTGCATATTCTTGACAATCGGACAAAATACCCGTGTTCACATTCAGCTTCATTGTTTCACACTTAGCTAGCCAGTTTATATCCATCACTTGCTCACATTCTCCCTGAACTCTTAGATAAGTCATTAATAAAAAAACACGTGGACCTTCAAGTGCTTTGCATTTCTTTCCTTTCTCTCAAAAGTGAACCATGTTGTACAGGTATCTCCAATTCTATCTTACCCAAACCACTGCTTGATGGTATGGGAATTAAGCTAATGACAGCTCAGACTGAAGTATACACCGTCTTGTCTGTTCCTACTGTTTTTCTGCAGTAAGCATATTTTAGAGGGAAGACAAAAGCCTCTGATAGCAATTGCATTTTTATCTCCTGGGCCACAGATTGAAAAAATTCCCAGATATTGATGGAAGTTTTACAGTGCATTTAATTTTGTTTCAAAATTAACAGTAATTTCCTTCACATCCCATTTTCCCCCAAATATCATGCGCAAATTGGATGCAATCACCAGAAAGACATTTTATTTAACAAGAGTTTAAAGGAGTTTGAAGCAAGAGAATAAATAGACACTTCTTTTATTCCAGATAGTGAAGTATAAGAGACCACATATCCAAAGCTACTGAATTACTGGGTAAAAGTGTTTGTTTTAATAACAAATTATCAGAAGACAGGTGTCTTCCACCCCTTAAGCTTTCTATAAAAGCCTTCTCTGCAGTGCACTTAGAAGGCATGTGGATGGCAAATATTTCTCTATTTCAGTTAAACCAGGAGAAGAGTACCTCTGAGAGAGGGAGGGCCACTCCAAGTGCCTCACATCAGGTTTGTCTCCCAGAAGAGAGTTGTTAGCAATGTCAGAAGAGAAGCCAGAGCTCTACTGGAAAATGCAGGAGAAGGCATACATCAGACTAGGAATGAGAACATAGAGTAGGGCTGTGTTATGGGGATAAATGTCTTGCAGCTGTTCAGTAAGGCATCTCTCTACCAAGAGCTGATGAATCTTGCAGCACAGAAACAGAACAGAGGGCTTTCCCCAAGTAACGATCCATCTGTCTTCTTGTAACAGTTTTAAAAAACGTAACACCTCTCTTTTAGTGCTTTTCTTATTTCATGTTTCATGCTGTCCCTAATGCACTATTAAGGGCGAGTCATGAGATCCTTCTTTCAGCTGTCATCATTTATTTTAAAGAAAAAGATCAAAGAATTGTAATTGCAAAATCTGCTCTGATTCAACTGTTACTTAAAATGCGCAATGAAGGCTGATGAAACAATTCCTTCTTTATAATGACTTTGGTGAGACCTGTTTTCATCATTTTGTAGGGCTGTGATTTATGTGTGCACACGTGTACATTTGCCAGCATGCATACCTATTTCATAATTGAAAGTGCAAGTGAATAAACCCTTTAGACACAAAGATGCATATCTGGCTGCAAACACCACTATCTGTTTCCTAGTTGCTAGTACCAAGCTATGGCAAATAAACTCAAAAACTGCAGTACATTTATGGATTTTTGCAGAAACTTCCAGCTCTGTAAAAATACAGGCCTAAAAAGCCACTTGGTGTCTTTTTGTTGCTATTCACAGTTTCACTCAGATCTATTTAAGGAAGAAAATCTAATGAAATTCGTTATTCCAGTCTTTTGCTAAATTTATAATAGATGAAGGACAGGACAAGACAGACTTATACACCTGAAACGTTATTGGCATATTCTGTGCATTTGCAGGACCTGATTATTTATGCTGCTTAAAACTGACCAGCACACGAGTCCGGCAGAGAAACTGAGCAGAGAGCTGGGTTTTCATCCCTGGATAATTCAAGAATTTTGCAAATGCACTTTTGGCTTGTACATTATTATGATTTACAACTACTACACACAGAAAGGGGAAACACTACAGAAATAAATGAGATAAATTATTTAATGTTTTCAGCTTCATAATTTGCAAAATGGAGCAATTATCTGCTCTAGTTCCACACATTACAGGATGAGGCAGTGGGAAATGTCTCCAGTCAGGTGGCAGAACATGCCCTGCCTCATAACAGAGTAGCCGTAACATCTTGTCAACCACCTGCTTAGGGCTGGGAGAACATGAGGTATCTGGTCCTGAGTCAGAGTAGGAGTTGCATTACCATGGGGATCTCCTTGTGGGTAGTCTTGCATGCCAGGACTGAGCTAAATAATCCATGTGACATTTATGTGCACGCTGGCAAAGGTGCATGTGTATCTGTGCCTTCATGTATGTGTGTGTGAACCCAGTCCTGCACCCATAAAGCACAGCCCCACAGAATGAAACACATTACATTCAAATTGGTAAAACTTTAAAATGGTGATGACATCATAGAATCACAGGATACCAGGTTGGAAGGTACCACACAGATCATCTGGTCTAACCTTTCTCAACATTAGCACAGTCTAGACCAGATGGCTCAGCATCTTGTCCAGGAAAATCTTAAAAGTGTCCAATATTGGGAAATCCACCACTTCCCTGGCTGATTGTTCTCATTGCAAATAATTGTCCTCTTGTGTTCAATTAGAATCTCCCCAGGAATAATTTGTACTCATTATTCCTTGTCTTTTCCATGCAACTTATTGTAAATAGGGAGTCTATCTTTGTATACTCCCTGTAAGTACTGGAACATGGTGACAAGGTCTCCCCTAAGCCTTCTTTTCTCAAGGCTGAACAAACCCAGGTCTCTCAGGCTTTCCTTATATGACAGGCTTCCTATATTTGGAATATCTGGTTAAATTATTTTTTTTGGGACAAACTAATGTTTTCCATGAAGCCACTTTTGTCAGCACTTCTGTTATTCAGTCCAGTTGGGAGCTGAACAATGGTCTGCTGCCCAATGCATAGCTCTCAAAAGACCATGTCCAAATGCGTATAAAAATTAAGCCATTAAGTCCTTATGGATGTTAATTAAGTAGCCTTACTGGCAGGGAAGGGAGAAGAAGTGCTCACCTAACTTCTCCTGCTCGCAGAGGTTTACAAAATAGAGAGTTCTGCATTTTTTCCCCTTCAGTGGGTTTTCAGTGAAAAGAAATACTGTAATAAGCAGTGAGTTGAGCAGTGAGCTCTGGTGCATATCAGTGCATGCAGAACCTTTACAGACTGGTGTGCATTTGTCTCCAGCCAAGACTTCAGAGGGAATGCAAATGTGATAGCAAAATATCCGAACCCTAACTATACAATATGACCTTGATTCAGAACTAGTTACAGGTCTGGTATATATTGGAATAATTCCAGAAATGACTCCATTATTTTTTAGAAAAGTTCCAGACAAAATGTAATGCATCAATTCTGCCTATGCTGAGCAATTTAGGGCCATGAAAAGGCTCAGAGAGAACAGCTTCCAGACTGATAGATTGCTTGTGTATTATCTCTACTGATTACTTAACACTGCATCTGGATAAGTACTTTCACTTTGAAGATACAAGGTGCAGACTTTGATCAAAATGAATTAAATGCTTACTCTGCAACAGTTTTCCAACTGCAGGGAAAGACAATGTAAGCAGGAGCTGTAGTTGTGATCCATGTGCAGTGGGAAGGAAGAATTGAACTTGAGGATCTTAAGGATATTTTCCAATCTAAACAATTCTATGATTCTATGAAGTCAAAAGGAGAATTGTGTCACCAACACAAATGTCAGACATCAGTTATAGGTGATTTTTTCTATTTGTACTTTGAAGTCACTAGTATTATATAAATATCAACTTTCTTGCAATGCTATGATGGTGTAGGCATAGAGTCAGTAGATTTCTTTAGTAATGATATGAGAGTTAATATCTCAGGCCAGCACAAGCTGCTGCTGGATGTTTCTCTTTGATGCAACACCCTAGGAGCCCAGCTGCAGAGGGGCATCCAAAAGGCAGGAGCCCTGGACATTAGCTACCTCTGACTATTGGTGCCCACTGACCTGAAAAGCAAGTGGCTTTCAACTGGCAGTGGGAAATGCTGTGCATAACATTGGATATTTTTTCATGCCCTCCTCTCCCTCAGTGGTCTTCCCACATGCATCAGGGTTATGAGCAGTACCGTGACTCTCCTGAGGGCTATGTGCAGTGAGACCCCAGCCCTTCCTCTGCAGGTGCACAGGAATTTCTGGCTGTTCCTCATGCTCAGCTCATGACCAAGCCCCAGCAGCTCCAGCCCACCTTCCCACATCACCAGAGCAACCCTTCCTCGTGTGAGGCTGTAACTCAGCTCAGCATTGCTACAGCTTTGCAGTCGCCCTGGCGCGATCATACATCACCCAGCATGGAGCAGTTGGGGGAGCCTCCTCAAGTCACCATTTGAGACTGATAGCTGACACACGGTGCCTCCGTGCACACCCCTGTTGAGCCCAAACCTCTTATACCTCTTCCTCCTCCCTATCTCATCTCTGGTTTTCAGCTCTGCTTTGATTTATTCTGCTTAAACTTAGGCACTGAACTGAAGTACCTGGGTTTGAAACTGGACTAAATCAGCGTGTGTATTAAAAAATAACTGACACCAATGACCGCATGGAGCTATTTTCCTTTTATTTTAGTGGTCATCATTTAGCAATCATGCTTGACTGTACAAATAAACCAATGCCATGCCTGTTTGAGCTATAGCTCAAGTCAGCTATATAGAAGTGCAGTGAGAATACTGTGAGAATGGGCTGCTCAGCAAGGCAGTGGCAGGCAGTAAGCCTTCTTGATTTTTCCTGATAAATGACATCTTTATTCATAGGCTAATCTGTTATGCAAATTGTCAAGTGAAAATCCAGTTTGAAAATGACATGTGCCCTCCTTCTTTCATCAGGTTAGTTCCCTCTTCAAAAGATAATATGTTTTCCTTTATTTTTTTTTCCCCTGAAGAAACAGCTGCTTCTGTGGAAGAGCTGCAGCCTCTGGGTTTCTAATAATTTCAGGTTTAACTCCCTTTCCTGCCTTTTCTCTTCTTCTATTATCTGTTAGTTAAACATAGGCTAGTTTAGCATAGGCTAGGTAGAGAATAAAGAAATAGAAAACATTGCAAACTAATTTGTCATATACCACCTCGCTTTTCTGCTATAGATTCAGCTGCTTCCTGAAATCCTTTGAAAGAGACAAAGCCTCTGGCTTTTTTTTGGTGTTGTCCCCAACAAGAGGACAAACATCACATATGATTATCTTTGAAAGAGTAAAATTGGCCCTTCTCGGACATGCTATTAGAATGATTGTTTTTGAAGGAGGATATAAGAAGCAGAGGCTTTGACTAGACGAAATGGAGGGGTTGTAAGGGAATATAGTACAGAGATGTTTCCTTTCAAAATGTGTGTACTGCAAATTGTGGAGGTACTTTCTATAAAAAATACATAAACCCACTCAGTAGCCTTTTGAAGAGTCTTAAATTTACTCCACGCTGAAATATAGAGGAGAGAGATAGTCAGTGCTGTAAGGGCTTTATCCAAGGTACCCAAGAACAAGATCTAGAATGTGCATCTGTATAACAGCGAGATTTTTTTATTCATTTTAGTTGCTGTAAAATGGCTGTGGAAATTTTTCTGTTGCTGACTGAAGGTAATTTTGTTTGATCATACCTACTACATGCAATTTGGATACTCCTTTCCTTAGACAATGAAATAAAGGTATATGAAAAATGCTACAAAATGACACAAGATTATATTCTGGGAAAAATAATAAATATGGAGAAACCCAAACTCTTTAGGTCTTTTTAGTATTTGAATATCTAACCGCAACAATTTTAGCTTTGAACACATACATGAAATGCCATCCTAAGTTAGGTATCCAGTTTGCACAGAAAGTTTAGCTGTCCAGGGAGACAGTTTAGCTGCAGTGGGTGAATTTATTCTACTACCATTTTGGTGCAGATCAAGAATACTCTTTCTAAGCACATTCCTTTCCTGTCCTCACTTAATGGGCTTTGGTTCACTTTGCAGTGTGGACTCAGGACACACAAACTGGATCCTTTTGAATGGAAGCTGCATGGGAAGATGTACAGGAGGATCACATCCATTATATTCCCAGCGTCACTGGACATTGCAGCCCAGGATCAGGGCCGAGCCCTGAAATGTGTATGCTGTAGGTATCCGGTTCTCTGCACCAACTGGTTTGCTTTGCAAATCTCCCCTTATTGGTGTACAATTCTGGCTGATGCAGAACATATCTTCTGTACACAGAATTTGTTTTTCAGTCAGTGGGGAGACATTGTCAGCAGAGGCCTGTGGAAGGACATCCCTGCCTGCCTAGCCCAGACGCTATAACCAGTCTGGCAATCTGGTACCTGAGAGGTTTTTGGAGCCACATTCTTCACTCTCTAGATAAGAAATATAATTGTTTATGCCAGGAGCTAAATCAGTACTTAAAGTTTGGGTGCAAGTTGGATGAAATGGAGTTCAGCTTCCTTACTGACTGAATGCTGGCAGCTCTACTGTCTAACTCTCTTTAACCAACTAATTATTTTGAGCACACATGTAGATTGATAATTTTCAAAAAAATATTAATATGTTGATTTTTCTCCTAACTCTTATGTGTACAGCAGGTCAATATTGCTAGGGAGATTCTTCTCCTATCCAAATTAAAAACTCATGAACTAAAACTCCCTTTAGCATATATTGATGATTAGAAAATAAACTTTTCATAGCGTTTCAGATATTACTTTTGATTTATGTTTCATCCAAAAAGTTTTACATATGTTGCATTTTTAAAGCTGCCCTCAGACACTCTCCTATTTCTGTAGTGTCCTATTTCTTTCTCTCTCTCTAGGTCTCTCTCTTTTTTATATGTACATATAAATATTTTATGGAAAACAGATGGTCTGGTAAAGTTGCTATCCACTAAAAAGGCAGAAGATGAAACAGAATGGATCATATTATTCCCTAACTTATGCTCATAAAATAATTCTATTAACATCAAAGTGGGCACTTAAAGCTGTAGGATTTACCTCCACCTATTGAAGTGAGCTACCTACACACAGCCTAAATCATAATTATTGTTCTAGGATGATAACTGTAGTTAACCAGGGAAACCTTACAAGAAGAAAACAGTGTGTAGCCAAATGGTGTTTATACATGATTAAAGAGCATAAGTATTGGTTGAAAGGGACACTCTCTTCCTCAGTCTGTTCATCAAGACATGGTGACCTTTCATTCTGCATATTGAAAGGTCTTTTAAGTTGGGGAACCTTAGGAGTGCAGATCTGTGTTGATCCTACTTCTGTCAAAGAATGATGGGGGCTTGCAAGCCAACTTTTAAGCTCCTGGCATTTCAATAAGAAATGCTCTAAGGTAATAAATGATCAAAGACCTGTTTCTTTTCTTTATAAACAGTAAGTGCATTTCTTTGTTGGTTCTAATCTGAGGAGCTACCCTGAGTGTAATGTAGTGTCTCTTTTCTCTGTGCAATGGCAACTGGACATTCCACTAAAAACCTGGAGAAGTTTGAAAATTTGCTGTGAGACAAGGGCCTCTGAAATTAAGACACATAACAAGAAATAATCACTGTAATAAATGAAGTCGCTACTTATTTCATGGTCTACTCAAATGTTACTTAAATTTGAGTTTTCTATCAACTGGCCCTGCAGAAGTCCATCAGCAATATGAGCTGATTCAGGGAAAGAACGATCACTGTTCTTGTACAGAAATAGCTTCTACCATACCCTTATTTCAGCACAGAGACAAATGGAAATAGCCTTTCCAAATGAACTATGTTGAGTATAGCATTAATAGCTGAATAAACTCCCCTTTATCCTTTTAAACTTTTGGGTGAATAAAGTTTTTAAACTGTTGTGGGCTTTTCATACTTAAGTTGGTTTTCTCTTTCAGTGGGGAAAAATGTATGGGGTGCTACTATTGTAACTCTTCCTAAAATGAGGGAACTAATGTTATCTGTTTGTTTGCTGAGGTATCTGTTGAGCTGGCAAAGCATACATTGCCAATACTATTTGTTTGTTTGTTGGTTTAACATGTATCAACTCAGTTCAGATTTTGAAAATATATATATGTGGTGTCCATTTCAGATTTTGATTCAGATGTGCCGTTAATTTACAACAGTATTGACCATATACCTATCAAACAGCTGATACTCCACTTTAATTTGGCTGCAAGTTAACTTTTGCAGCCTTAGGCAGCAGCGTTTTTTCTAACGAAAAATTCTAACCTTAAAAATAGGGGGCTATATGTTATTATGTTCATATATTATTTCATAATTAAAACAAAGTCTTTCTGATGAAAAAGTAACCTGCAAGCACTTTAAATTTGCTTTTTAAGAGAGAAAAAAAATTAGTGTTTACACTGTTCTGAATCTGATTCATTTCATGCTGATTATTTGAATGCATTGCACTAGTGTTCCTCAGACTTTTACAACCTAGAAGTGTATAAAACTTCTAAAGTCAGGGTTATTTTTCTGCAAAATATGGATTTTTGTGTCATTAAAAAATGCTTTACAAACTCTCTTAGGTACCACTGCTGGAAAAAGTTCTGTTGTTAATCTTAGTGCCAATGACAACATATTTAGAGACTCCCAACACTGACTTCCAGAAGGGAGATTGTAAATGCAGATATGTATTGGATGATGTGATGGGAATTGGTAACATTTGTGTGCATGTACACCCAGGTTGGCAACTTATTTTATTTTAGTTGGAATGCAAAGAAATACACAGGGAGAAATTCTGCTGGTTCCTGTTCTGATTTAAATTGAGGTCTAAACTAAACATTGACTTATGAAAGAGGTTTTTGAAGGATGAATGGAGTAGTCAGTTCTCTGTAAAAAAGAGGCTAATTTGAAAAAAAGCTGGTCTATCCAACCAAAGGAATCTGCCTGCTCTAGAGATATTTTTCTGTCTTTAAAATGATGCTGTTTGAAGCTCGTCAGCACAGACTTACTTGAACTGCTTGGCTCTACTTCCTCTCTGTGTATTCACTCATAAGCAAAAATAGTAATTTTTATAAGCATGCAATCATGTTTTTCTACTGAAATATTTGCATGTGAATGGTTTTGACTCTTTCACTTCGAAAAACACTTTTAAAAGTCCTTTTTAATGAAAAGAAGCTAGCAAGTACTCTTTGTTAGAACCAGGACTTTATGAAAAGGATAGGCCAACTTTACTTGAAAAAGCAATGGTGAATTTATAGTAATAAATCGTGTGACTTTTTTTTGGCATAAAGAATTTCTTATAAAGTGTCAAAAAGACAAGTAGCATAATGAGAGAACACCGAGAACACAGGAGAAGTGACAAGTTTTGAACAAATATCAGAAACAGGCAGAAAGGAGGTGAAGCAAAGGGCTGTTCTGAATGCCTGGAGAGGAAAAGGAGAAACAGTTCTGGGCAGACTGTATGAAAAGAGACTTTAATATTGGGTATGAATCTAGTGAGCAGTTTAGATAGCTTGAATAGGATTTGCTAGGGTCTGAAAATAAGGAAAACAATTCTAATGAGAGGTTTGGTGGGAGTTGCTTCTGACTGTGACGAGTGGTAAAGCAATAAGAGAAAAACAGTTTTCAGGGGTGAGTGCTCTAACCTGCATACATTTACCTCACAAACAAAGCAGCTGCAACTGCAGATATACTCTTAGAATTAAATTTGCCTCTACTGAAACAAATAGATAAATTCCTGTTGTTCTCAAGAAAGCCAGTGTTTCACTTCTAGATAATATACGTGTGTAATAAAAGCAAAAAGATTGTTATCCATAGATCACAACCACACAGGCCTATTTTTATTTATTTTGTGATCCTGGGTTGTATGCCAGACAATTTAAGATAACTTGTAAAATATATTGCCAAAAAAAAGTTTACCAGAATGTTCTGTATCCTGCAGCCCCTGCATGTTTTATGACATTAAAAACTACTAGCTAAAATAATGAAATAATATATTTTGTTTGTCTTGCACTTTAATTATCACTAGGCACTTAAAAATCCTTTCACTACAAATGTTAAATAACATAACAGTATGCATTTTATAAGTGCAAGATAAGCAAAAACCAAAGATAAATGATGACACTGAGTACAGCTTTTTAATTACTAAATGTCTTTTCAGCTGTCTTTTGTTTCTTTTAAAGGAAAGTTCATAATAAAAACAAATCAAGAAGTAAGATTAAAAAATGCATTGCATCTAATACATGTAAACTGTATTGCTACTATAATTTCCTTCCACAGTATTTTTTCTACGATTTAAAAAACCGCAACAAACATTTTAGGTGAAACGACAAACTCTATAGACTCATATATATTAAAATAATAATACTTTTATATATTTCTTTCCAGATGTGGGCTTAAAAGCTTTTTGAAATATTCTTTTTTAATGGCAAAACTGAAGCAGAGAATTTCTACTTTACTACTTTAAAAAATTGTGGGTTTTTTTTTTTGAAAATCTTGTTTCCCTGTCTCTTAAATCACCAAGTAAAACATACACATTTTGAAAGTCTTAGCCACTCAGTTCACATTGAAGTTACTTATCTCAGTGATTAGCTACTTCATATTTGACCAAATATAACTGTTACATTCAGAGGACACTAGTGCTAATTATATGAGAACAGAAGGCAACAAATTAGATTAATTAATAGCATCTGGATAATTGAAAGTTAAATGTCCAATAAATGTCATAGGCTGGATAAACTAAACCTTTCTGTAAAGTAAAGCTATGTTTTCTTTGAGGAAATAATTCCCATTCCAACATCAGTGTGCTTGGCTACCTTGGATATCTCCTCTTTCATTTTTTCTTTGCAGATGTCATGTTAAATGGCAGATGAAATATAATCATCTTAAAAAATGTTCTCAGATTCTTTCCTGATTGTTACAGAGCTTGCTTTTCTACAGGAACACTTGAGATAACTTGGATCAACAAATTCCTCATCAAGTTTTCCTTTTATATATTTGCTTTAACTTGTAAAGGTGGTCTTTTTGACCTTCTCAAGGCTCTAAAGACAATATATTTAATTCAGTTGAGGAATGGACAAAAAAACTAATCTTTCTTTCACCGGCTGTAAATCAGATGTGTTTTTTGAGTATTTTACTTCTCTACAAAAAAAAAAAAAAAGTAATATTAGAAAGAAAACCAAACTCTTTAGATACAGATTAAAAATTATGAACTAAAATAACAAAGAACAAGATTTGCAAAATGAAGATATGAATTTCATAATGTAAGATTTATAACCCTTTGTTTAGTGTCTTACTTTTCAGCCAAGATCTTGTCTAATATGTATAAATTTATACTGACAGTCATGGTGTGGTCTTTACACGTGTATAAAGACATCGCGAAATAAGCCAAAGAAAAAAATCCTGTTTAACTTATGTAATAGTAGGAAAAAATAAAAAGTCTTTCATTCCTGGTGCCCATGAAAATGAAGGTCATGTAGTTTTGGTTAGAGGGAGGTCTAGGACACTCTCACAGGTCTGATGGACAAAACGAGGACAGGGTAAGCCAAATAGTGCCATGTTAACACAGGCATGCAGCTCCCAGATTGGCAAGCAGTCCAGTTGGCCTTCACCCATTGGGGTAGGCATGTCTGTGGATGGCCTTTTGTTGCATAGGTTCTGCTCAGCCAAATCATTTCACAGTTTGTTGTGTAGCGTTCCCTCATTGAGGGGAGCTTGTGCTTCCTGACTCCTTTCCAGAGACATACATACCATTTAAAAAACACACAAACCTCTAATTCTGGTGATTGAAATGTAAACCTGACCTGAAATCAAAATCTGTCTCGGGTTCTGTATCTTGTTTCTGTAATTTTGGGATTGCATGCCATGTCTGTACACCAGGATAAACCTCAGAGTTGCATTTGGCCCCTCTCTGGTTTACACGTAAAAGAAATCAAAGATGTGGTCAAATGAGAGTCATGGTGTATTGTCAAGGGTCCCCAGTGTGGATGACCAAAGATCTGAGCCATCTGCTTGCACTAGTATGGTATGGATTTGTTGAAGGGCTGATCCACAGTGTGAAGCTCCTCTGCAGCTGCCAGGTGTGTCTGTATGCCACTGAAACTGCCATGAGTGTCCTTAGAGAGAACAAAGGAGAACATCTGTTTTGCAAAAGGGATTTCAGCCAAATACCTAGAACATAAAACTTGGGGGTCTAATTTATTTCAATGGCTGCTAATAGAACTACTACATTGTAATCTTAACATGGCTGTCCATTTCATGGCACAAAGTCCAGAAAAAAAATAAGAAACAGAAGTACATGAAGCTCTGGATTGTTTACTTGCTTTGGAAATTCTCTGGTGTAACAGCAGGGGATGCTGATGAAATTGCTTGGCTGTGTTTTGTTTCATTTTTATCACTTTGAGAAGCTCTCAGTTTTCAGACTCATTTGAGAGCCACTCATAGAACGGATAATTTAAAAGCTCTCCTTGGTGCGCAGCACTCTTGACCTGCAGCAGACTTCACTCTTCACTTCTACACTTGTTGCATAGTAGTTTTATGATCCACACTAACATTCACAAGAGCATACGTTCACACTGCTAAGTCATGTCTGCATGGGACAATTGAATTTTGACCCCAGGTTTCTAGAGATGAAGAGTTAAAGCACATTCCTCAGCTCCATTTGTGACTTCCTACCCTCTCCTTCTGACATAATTTTGAAACACTGGGTAACACTAAGTGAAACCATTAATGCTGAATTCCAGCCAGACTAAATCAATCTGTAATTAATATTTTATAGGTTTATTTCACAAGTTGGTAATGCCATATGGTTCTTCAAAGTGATAGGCTGTGGGGGCTTATTCAGTACCTGAACATAAAGATTTACATTGTCGTTTCCTACTATTATTAATGGAAGAACTCATATCTATTCAAATAATATTGAAATAGAAAACGAGATGGGATATAATGGAAGAGCGTTACTAAGTTTCATGGAAGTGAAAGCTGATACAAAAATGTTGTTTATCGCTGCATACAACACATACATAATTGCTACACTGATTTATGTAGTGTTAAATAAATAAGTAGGTGGTTTAAGTTTTGTGGATGCTTGAGGAGCTTTAGGAGCTGTAAATTGCTGTATCAGGTCAGACAAAGGTTTACATAATTTACTAATCTCTGACAGTGGTTAATAGCAGATGCCTAGAAAGCATGGAAGAGCAGGTCAGGCACATACTGACATGCCCTTGAAGAGGCATACTGCCAGAGGAGCATCTTTGTATTTCAAAGCCCTTATCTGATTTTACTTTAAGGTGTCTGCTTAATCCCTTCTCAAAACTCATGTAAACTTCCCTGGGAGCTGCATCACCTGGCACTAAGGTCTGAGGCTTAACCATGCCATGTGTAGAGGAGCACTTCTTTCTGCTGATTTGCAATCTGGTATCTGTTGATTTAATCAGATATATCTCACCTCTTGTACTATGAAGGACAGGAAATAATTTCTCTGTGCACATTCCCCTTGCTTCTTGGGGTTTTATAGGTCACTGCAGTATCTCCCTGGAGGTGTCTCTATTCCAAGATGAAATGTACTGGTCCACAGAGTAATTTGTAGTGAGGGAGAATTCCTATTTCTTTGTTCACCCTCTTTGCTCTGTCCTGTATCACTTTTAGTTTTACTTAAGGTTTTTTAAGATGTGGAAGTCACAGCTTTGCAGAGTATTTAACATCAGCTAATATCAGAGTTTAGATGCTTTAGAATAGAGTGTGTAGAGACTCTGTAGAGACACAGTGTAATTACTTTTTTTTTTTGCGTTTTGGCAGCATTACGGACCTTAAGGCCAATTTATGTGAGTAGCTGCAGTTTGCATCTAAAGCTTTTTGCTGCCTGTGTGGTGAATTATATGTTTCATAAAACGCATCACACCTTAAGTGTGGTTCTATATTTCATACTGTTGATGTTTTATTTAACTATATACTATCCAAAAGATTTTCTCCTGTGTGGAAGGACACTTAGCTCTGACTGTTTATACCCTGAAAAGATGTTGTTATCTGGGTTCGTAAGAGGAAGATAACAGACTTGTTTAGGAAACATATGGCTATTACTCAGATATTTGTTTTCAGAAGATCTCTCATGTGACAGTGGAAAACAAAAATCTCATATTTTTGGGGTTTTTATCATCTTTTCATCCTTTAACATGAAAAGATCATAAAAACACAACTATATTTGATTCTGTTTGGTGTTTAAACCTAGGAATATTTAGAGTCTGAATGCTCTAAAGGATCTCAGTGATTGTACTGCTACAGAGACACCAAGAATACAATTAATTTGTATAAATAGCTTCTTGTGCCATATGACAGTCCTATTTTGTTCAATGGGATGCTGAGAGATTGTTTTGCAAGTGATATAGTACTTTATGTTTCACCTTAAGTTTTTTTTTCATCCAGAGCTTGTCTCATCTCACTTGCAACACCAACTTGAGACTGCACTGGAGAAGAAAAAAACACAAAATTATCTGTGTCTAATAAAAACAGAGTATGTAGATTCACCTCTTCCATGTAAATTTAAGTGATTTTCCATTCTATGGGAGCGATATTCACCAGGTGTGAATTACACCACTTTCTCTACAGTTACAGGAGCTTTCTGTTCAGACGGATTTTGATGTGTACATATTTCAATGCCATGTACACTCATCAACACCTTGCATTCCCTCTGTCTCCTTGGGCATATCTTATATAGACCATTTACACTGAAAAACTCTTGATTTAAGCACCAGGGCGTGGTATCAGTGCTCAGCACAGATTCCTAGTTCTTTCAGCTGATCTGAGGGATTTGGAGATTGCAGAATTGATTAAAGCACAGAAAATGTTCAGCCTGCTTGCATGGGGGGAAGGAACTGGGGGGATGCATGCCGCAGCCGAGGTGACTGATGGCCCAGGTTTTGAACTGACTGACGGAAGAAACAGGTAGCCACTATTTTTATTAACAGTTCTACAAATAATGTTAGGTTCACAATAGCAATGATGAACAAATTTTACACTTGTACCTGCTAAAAAATTAATAAAAATGTGGAGGTCTGGATTAGAGATTCTACATCAAAATTGTCATGTAATAAAAAAAGTGGCATTGAATTTTCAAAGTAAAATTGTTTCAATATGTGTATGCATCTTACATTCCTATTTATTATTCATACAAAATGAACCTTAAAATGCCATTAAATTATGCTCAATGGTATCATACACAATTATGATTAAGTGAGAATGATTTACTGCCCAAGTTCCTCACATTCAAATGCTTCACATTACCATGTTTATTTACTTACATTGAGCATTTATCTACTTGTTTTTAACATACAGCTATAGAAAAGTCAGAATATAAACTTATGTTCCCTTAATTTATCTTCTAGTATAATTTAATTCTCATAATAGCTGTTTCTCATTCTTTTTTTCAGAACTAGTCATTATAGATGATGTTCCACCATCCAAGCAGAGGCCATCATGAAGTGCAATATTCGGATGCTGGTCTCACTTGGACTGTGTTCATGAGCACTTGAATCATAGGGCTTGATTCAAGCTTATCTCCAAATTATCAGCTTGCTCTCCTGAAACTGAGATTCCTATCTCCATGACAGGGTGATTTGTCATTCTGTTGATATTTACTAGGATAATTTTACCAATACTTTTCTTTTCATAGATGCCTTATTTCTAAGTAATATCTGAATTTCTCCTGTTTGGTGAGTTATGCTCTTTCTACAAGGACAGGATAATTATGCGTCTCCATTTCACCATAGAAGAAAATGCTAAGCTTCATTACCAGTCTCCAATAAGTAAGTGATATTGTTTTTGCATAAATTTCAAAGAGGCAGTGAAATGTGTCTCTATTTATTTAAGAAAAGAGAAATAACAATAAAACTTTTCAGACTTGGCTCTTTCATGTAATAAAGCCCTCTTTTACCATTCCAGTGACTATGCAGATTGAACAAGTGGCTTTAAACAGCTCTCCTGGTGTACAATAGTAGAAGATAATGTTATTATCCCTGTCCCTCCTAAGACATGAAAATTCCTCATCAGGTCAGAGAGAGATATTTTTTCTCTGTCCTATGCTTGAATAAATTACACAGAACGTGTGAAATGTTTAGGGGTCTTAAATAGCTCTCAATAGTACTTGGGCTAGACGTGCAACAACGAAGGTCCAAGGGTGGTCCAACTTACGCTCTGATTCCTTGAAAAAGAATGAATAGTAAATCGTGGTAACTGAATGTTGCATTTGCAAATTTTCAGGATTTTGCCCAGATGAAAGTAAAACTTAAGACCAAAATGCTGTTGAAGTTATTTCAGCAGACCCTACTGGGATGTCTGAAGTCTTTATTTCGAATTCAGCATTCATCATCTCCTCATGATGAACAGACTGTCTGTGTAATGAGACTGAAGGACACCTTATAACCTTACTGTCAGTGCAGCTCTGCGGATTGACTTCAGACTGGCAGACTCACACCTGGTAAGATGCAGAGACTCATGCTGGGATGCAATTAGCACATGCATTCTCATTTGTTATTGTCTCTTTAATCTCCATTCCTTATTTTTTTAAATCAAGTATTAGGAGACTTTCTCGAAGATGAAAATTTTCTCTATGTTTTTTTCCCTACAGACAAAAATAAGCCCCCAGCAGTAACCTGTGCTTAAATTCAGGAGAAATATGGCATTTCTAAAACACAAGTAAGCTCTCTGTGGTATTTTGTATCAGTGACAGTACATAAGCAAAAGAAGAGAACAGATTCATATTATTCAAGAAACATCTACCTTCTTCTCCAACTGAGCCTGGACAGATTCGAAGAGACATGAAAGCACCCCATGTTCAGCAGTGCTTAGGTATTGTTTATCCCTATTGCCATTTGAAGGGTTTTCCATGCTTAATATAAAATTTCACTCTAGAGCACCCTAGCAAAACCCTTACTTACTCTGATTTTTCCTGATATATATGCATACATATATGCATGTAAAAAAATCAGCAGTTTTTTATTATATCTATTTAATATTTTTATATGTTTCTGAATGAGACACAAACACATGCACACAAGATTGTGGAGATTAAGCTTTTTCATGATTCTTACTGAAGCACATCTAACAGTTAATGTTTTGGGACTTTATCTGTCACTGCAGAATTCACTGCCTGTATTGGAACTCTGCTCATAAATCTCATCGTTAATGTTTTTTTGTTTGATAATGGTTTTATTTTTATTATTATTATTATTATTTTATGATACTTCAAGCAAAAAATTTCATTTTAATGACAATATTGAAATATTAATTGAATTAATATTCAGGCTTATAGGTTCAGAGCAAACTTTCCTAATAATCTTGCCAGATATTTCTAATATATTTGGGTCATTGCAGAAAAATTCTGAAATAATTCAGAATCTATAAGGTGCATGCAAGCAATTAACCAAAATTCCTCTTTCCTTTCTTTCCCTACAGAGATCCACCCACATATGCATTTTTATCCTGACTTTCTTCTGTGAAAAGCCATTTTCACACAGTGGGAGTCAGAACTCAGGCTGTGGGGATTTAAGCTCTCCTGAATTCCTTTGGCATGTGGTGCACAAAGGAAATTTTTACCCACCCAGCCAGTCTTCACTGATTTCACTTATAGTGCTAAGCTCTTAGAACACTGTGAAAACAGGGCTCTTAAAGACCAATATGGACAATAATTTATTGCATTGTATAATTTATCTTAGTATATCAGACTTGAGCAGAATCAGCACAGAGTGAGGTTAGCACAGCCTAGCTTTACCAAAAAAACACCAAGAAAACTATAAAAATAAAACTTCTGTGAGAATTCTTGTAGTCATTTCTGCAACCACACACATTTTAACACCAAATGAAAGATGGCTTGGTAGCAGGAAAGAAAATCTCTACTTGAAGTTATATGGAATCATTTAGATTGGAAAAGTTCTTTAAGATCATCAAGTCCAACTGTTAGCTCAGCAAGGCCAAGTCCATCACTAAACCATGTCCCTGAGAGTCACATCTACCTGTATTTTAAATACAGGGTTTTCTCCAGGGATGGTGACTTCACTGCTTCCCTGGGCCACTGTTCCAATGCTTGACGACCCTTTCAGTGAAGAAATTTTTCCTAATACCCAGTCTAAACCTCTCCTGGTGCAACTTGAGGCCATTTCCTCTCACCCTACTGCTTGTTGCCTGGGAGAAGAAACCGACCCCCACCTTCCTACAACCTCCTTTCAGGTAGTTGTAGAGAGCTACAAGGTCACCCCGAGCCTCCTTTTCTCCAGGATAAACAAACCCAGCTCCCTCAGCTGCTCCTCGTAACACTTGTGTTCCAAACCCTTCACCAATTTCATTGGTCCAGGCACCTCAATGTCCTTGTAGTGAGGGATCTAAAACTGGATACAGGTTTCAAGGTTTGACCTCACCAGTGCTGAGTACAGGGATGATCACTGCCCTGGTCCTGCTGGTCACACTATTATTGATACAGGCCAGAATGCCATTGGCCTTCTTGACCACCTGGGCACACTGCTGGCTCATGTTTACCTGGCTGCTACCCAACACCCCCCAGGTCCTTTTCTGCTGGGGAGATTTCTAACCCTTCTTCCCTCAACCTGTAGCACTGTGTGGGCTTGTTGTGACCCATGGGCAGGACTTGTCACTTTGCCTGGTTGGACCTCTTACAGTTGGCTTTGGCCCACTGATGCAGCCTGTCCAGATCTCTCTGCAGAGCCTTCCTGCCCTCAAGCAGCTCAACACTCCCAGTCCAACTTGGTGTCATCTGGAAATTGACTGAGGGTGCCCTTGATCCCCTCATCCACATACATAATCAATGAAGATATTAAACAGAACCAGCCCAAATACTGAACACTCCTGGTGACTGGCAGCCAGCTGGATGTAACTCCACTGTCACTCTCTGGGCCTGGCCATCCAGCCAGTTTTTCACTAGTGAACACCTGTTCAAGCCACGGGCAGACAGTTTCTCCAGGAGAATGCTCTGGGAAACAGTGTAAAAGGCATTACTAAAGTCACACACAGAATCATACACAGAATCAACCAGGTTGGAAAAGACCACTGAGATCATTGAGTCCAACCCATCACCCAAAACTACCCTGTCAACTAGACCATCTAGACATTCAGGTAGATAATATCCACAGCTTTTCACTCATCCACTAGATGGGTCACCTTGTCATAGAAGGAGATCAGGTGGGTCAAGCAGGATCTGCCCCACACAAACCCATGCTGGCTGGGCCCGACCCCTGGTTGTTCTGCATGTGCCATCTGATGGCACTGAAGATGGTCTGCTCCTTGATTATCCTTGGCACTGGTTAATTTATGGCTAGATCTTGTTATTGTTAACAAGGTAAAGAATAGATGTTAAGTAGGCAGAATATTTTCTTTCATGTTAATAAAGTAATAATCCCAATGAAATACAGAAAGCCACATTTTTTTCCTACAAACAGTTTAGCAAATTTCCTTGCTTTGTTCACACATTACATATAGATAAATCAAAACTGACAAAAAATCAAAACATTTCTGACTTCTGTTTTGCATCTTGGTAGAACACAAGGAAATCACCTTTTCGGAGCAGCACTTGACATGCAGCCTGCATGGAACCTACATACCTTCATTAAATGTAAAGCAGTATGGAATGAATACAACAGTCATGCTGTTCCTCTTTCCATTTTCCAAAAGTGGTGCCTTAACAATATCATTGCCCAAGTGTTCCAAGAAGTTTAATTAAATGTATTGCTTCCAATAAATTCCTTGGGCAAAAGGACTACCATAGGGGCACTTAAAGAATGTGAACATTAATTGCATTTGAGATTAGCCTTGTTGAATTGAATTCTTGCACACTGATACCCTTTTTACTTATGCCATAAATATCAGGCATTTATACATCCAGCTATTGGCAGGTTTACTGTAAAGTAATATTCCCACTAGACTGCAAGCGTACACAGGAAAAAGTTCCCAGTAACAAAACTACCTGCTTACAAATGACCAGTGAGGCAGACAGAACCTCTCTTTTCATACCCTTTACAAATTAGGCATTTCTGTTCAATATCATTCCATTAAGAACCTCTGCATTAGAGAATTGTAGATGAAAAAAACCCCTTTAGTTATATAAACCGTCAAAATTTCTGGGGAAAAAACCCACTGCCACCAACAAAAACCACAACAAAAAAGCAAAGCAAAGCAAAGACATCTAATGAAAAAATTCAATTTGCTGATAAATTAATCAAATTCCCTATTGACCCAACCCTGACTGAACATGCCCCACGTGGGAGAGACTGAAAGGCAAATTTGCTAATTATTGTTAATGCAGAGATTGGAACAATTAGAAAAATAGTAGAACATCCCTCTTTTGCTCAGTGAGTTCCAAGCATGGTAACTAGATCTTTACATTTGCAAAAGCTACTGTGAATTAAACAATTCCATTACACAAGTAACAGTATTGCAGTCCCCTTGTGGAGGGAAATGTAAAACAAGTAAGGAATAGCTGTTCTTTCTGGTTTCATATGTAATTGTGTCCCAATATCTTGAATACCATGGGAAAACCTTAAGGATTAGTACTACTGTGGCACTTCAAATAGTCTAAAAGATTATCATGCCTGAACAACTTTTCTAAGCATATTCTAATAGAGACTTAACTATTTGCAATTCATTAATTATCGTAATTTTTTTTCAGTGAATATAGTTGTAAAATAGAAAATTGGATAAACTCACCCGTATGGCATTACAGACTAATGAGAGATGTGAAGGCTCCCGATGAATCAAATTAAAAGTGGCTGAATTCCCTTTATCAGTGCTTACTTTCACCACTGCTAATTTTTACAATGAGTAGATGAAGACTGCATACGTGGTGGTGACTTGCCTGACTCCTTCCTAGTTTTAATAGATCTGTTTTAAAAATTAATTCTGGATGAAGTAAGCTTCTTAGCCTACACAAGGGAATCTCATAACATCAGTTATAATTTTATTGAGTTTATTGGTTTCTACATGAAAGAAAAAATAGTGCAAAAGATATTTGCCAGTTCCTGATGTTTTTACCATTTTAATAAATAACTTCTTTAAGATTATTTATCATGTATTTCTGTTTTGCCACCATGCTATCTCTTAATTACTGATCAATATGGCTCTAAATATAAAGCTACTCAAATGGTAGACTATAAGGAGCCATAATGGTCTACTGGATAACTAATGTCTGTTTTAACAAGTCCATAACCATGTATTTGCTATAGGAGATACTTTTCTATGGCTCCAAAGGAGCTATTACAAGCTATTGACTTTGAGCACACTCTTACCCATCTAATTATGTATTAATGTTACTGCAGTTACTGTCACAACAGAGAGAAAATTGAAATGAGACAAAAAGTTAAGAAATGAAGTAAATGCAAATTTATCTAGCATTGAAAATTCTAAATGAAATGTTTCTCTTCTGCTGTTTACATGTGTCTTGGTAAAAAACATAAAATTGGTGAGCAGCTGAAAGGAAGAGGGATGCTTATTAGAGCTTTCTAACACTCAGTGGATTCAGTTTCCAGTAAGTTAGATAGTTGTTTTGTTTCATTCTGCATTCCTGAACAGAGGCATCCCACAAATTTCTCTTTTTAATATTGAGCTGAGTGAAAGGAACAAGTCTGGTTTCTTTTTGCATCTGTACTGTTGCACTGATTTTCAAACTAAATCTTTACTGAGAAGGGAGATCCTTTCCTTTTGATTTATCTAGGTTTGAGTTGCAGTTACATAAGGAAATGTGAAGAAGAAAAATTTCATTTATTCAATTTTACAGTGAAGAATTTGCATAGCTTCAGTCCTGGCATCATGTAAAAAGCAAAGAAATAGAAGAAGGAATAATTAAATCTTCTAAAAGGGAAACAAAGCTAAAATGAAGGAACCAGATGAACTAAGTATCTTTCCACCTCCCCAAAAGACAGCAAGTCCTTGAGCTACATTCCCAGCTTTTCTGCATTCAGGGGTTTGATTGTGTTCACATTTACAGAAATGCCAACTACTGTCTAAGGCTGATAGTGGAAAAGACAGTGGATGTATCTGATAGTGTGACCACAGACAAGACAGGGACAGTAACAAGGACAGCCAGTTTCTAAGCCCTTCTCTACCACGTTAAGATTCTCACAAGGAGTCTCATAACTATGTGTATGACAATGAGGCAATCCATACATGGACATCTTATTTTTCTAACAGATAGCAGACTTAACCAATAAAGTGGGTCAAAAGCAGAGTATTTTCTTAAATTCCTGTTGAAAACTTAATCGGAAGCCTGAAATGCAGAGTGCAAAATACTTTTTCCTTTAAATAAAAAAATCCCCAAATATCTAATTCTTTCTTCAGTGGTGTGTGCAGTCTTCAGCACCTCTAAATCAAGACCTTTTCCTAAAACATGCAACAGTCCTCATGCTTCAGGGGAGAGAATGGAAAATAAAATTTTTCAGCAAAATTGCTCCTGGACATGATTTGCTATGGCCTCTGACCAAAGACTTCTTAAACTGAAATGAATCACCCTGACAGTTACAAAAAACTAAGCAATAGGACTTAGGAATGTCCACAGAATACACATTTTCCCAAGCCACATAACTCTGAACATTAACCAGAATCTTAGATGGAATCTGTTTCACCTAACTTCAGGCACCAGTAATGTTTAGAGCTGAGCTAAACAATTAATCTAGGCAGTGTCTGCTGTCATTTGACAGAAACAGAATTTTGAAAACACAATTCATTTGACTTATTTTAGCCATCTTTACCAGAATGATTTACATTATAATATAAATATTAAAAATAAGCCTAATGTGCCCAGCTTAGATATGTAGTAATCCACATCTAGTTTGATCAGTTTCTCTCCTTAAAACAAAGTTTCAGGAGTACAAAAGACTACAGCTTACATATCTGAAAGAACTACACAAAGGAACATGTAAGACAGAGAGCTTTTCAAGTCTCCTTTAACAGCATCTCACCCTTAATTACACTAAAAGTTACAGCCCATAGACCATATTTAAAAAAAAACCATAAAACTGAAACACACTCAAGCAAACATCCTGAACAGCCTGACTTTCCCTCAAATTTGAGAGGTTTAGACAACCAGTGCTCCAGAAAAAATTTCTTACTTCACAAGTTACTAGGACCTGTTAGTCCTAATGATATTTAGATTTGAAGGGATGTCTGGAGGTCATTAGGGCTAACTTTGAGGATAGATTCCATTTCAAAAGTAGCTCACGTTCTTAAGGGCCAAGTCCAACTGAGGGGTTAATATCTCCAATATCTCCAAGAATCCACAGCCTTTTCGGGATACCTGTTGAAGTAAAAAGTCCGTTGCAACTGCAAACATTACAAAATGTGGTGGAAGAGCAACAAGACTGCTGTTAGCAACAATACTCTGCAGTCTTTCATTTAATAGGTAGCATTCTACATGAGAAAGAAGTAGAGGAAGCATGTATGTACACTACCTAGAGAGAAACTCAATCTGTTAATATTTCTTTGGCATAGTTTAGTAAGCTCCTCAGTTTGATTCAGTCAGATAATATAATTAGCTTTTCCAGTTTTATTCTTTAAAGAAAAAATAGTCAAGAAAAAAGACTTCTTTAAAGAAACCTAAGGACAAGAGATGCTACAGTCTTTTTTGATAATTTTGCTAAAATAAGCTACTAAACTATGGGTGTTATGGACGCTCAATTATGCCTAACTGACAACCAGTACCTAGTGATGGCTAACAGCTCAGGCAGATATTATCTCTGTTCCTGATGTCCCCAGATCAGTTTTAAACCATCCTGACTACTATAGCTATATTTTATCTTTATTTCATAGAAGAAAAATGCATTGCAAGTGAAAGAACAGGAATGAGTGAGGAATTATTGTATAGCTGCATATCTGGAATAGCCTCAAAGAAATTACAGACATTGCAGGTATAAAATCACTGACTGAATTAATTACCTAATGAAATGTAATTTCTCAGCTCCTTCCTTCTGCATTGTAATACTGCATGCCCTTGAACTGCTACCTGTACTCGCTCACAAGCCTTTACTGTTGGGAAAACAAAGGAAGGAGACACACAAACATGTACCTTCTATCATATATGCTATAGGCAATTCCAGATTATGTCAAATAGTCAGAATAGGGTTGCAAAAATGCTGCAAAAGCAACATTGATATATATATATATATATATATACAATTCAGGAACAGGAAATGTTTTTGTAATATCATCAAAGCTATAGCCAAGTGAGTGGGCTTAGATATAGTCATATCTTTATTCTGTATGGTAGAATGGTTCATTAGTTTCTGCTGTATATTCTGAAGGGGAAATCAGGGCAGTTAGGCATGGATGTTCTAGGGTGGATAATATCACCAGCAAACAAATCAAACCAAAAGGATCTGGCCCTCATTAAGATGGATGAGCCTTATAACTGCTCCTTTCAGGAGTGTTAAATAAAGACACCAAACAGTGGTAGATGTCCATATGCATCATTTCTCCTCTCCTTTCAGCTCATAAGAAGCAGTTTGAACAGTTACAGCTTTATGGTGATTAGATGCTTTAGGCAGAGGTCAACAGTCTTATCTATGCTAAAGCCAGTGACCTCCATTACACGGGAATGTGCGCGCTGTGAATATTGCTAAAGCTGTCCAGGTTACCCAGGACCACCGGCAAACGGATAGTAAATGGCAAAATGAATATCCAGTCAGAACTTCAAATTTTCTGTTTGAAGCAGTAGGAACTCAAAAACCCAAACGAATTTGGAAAAAAGCAGCAGCAACTGAACTGAATAAGGATTCAGGAAAACTATTCAAGAAGTAAGTAGAAGTTCTTACAAATCAAATATTAAGACTGCAAAAACAGATTTATTTTTCAAATCCTTTCTCCTAATGCAAATCAAAGAACTCTATAAGACACTTGCCTTCATATGCCTCTTTTCAAGCTCTGACATATTTTCTGATCAAGTAAAACTCCACACTGGCAAGGATGGTGTTGTTAGGCGTCATAAGTGAGTAAAGCAATTTATCAGAACTGAATTTATAGTAAATCAGAGTTGCATGCTGTTCTGTTCTTCCAGATCACCAGGATATCAGCAACAGTATTGCCACTGAATGAAAAAGTGCTAAGAGCTATATATAAATGATACATTTCCCAGAGCTCATATGAAAGTTATAACACCTTTGCTAGAGGAACTGCTAGGTGAAAAAATGGTCCGTTCTTGGTTGTAATATTCTTTGTGAAAAATAATTGTCTGATGAGTCAAAATGGTTTTTTCTGATTACCCTTCATCTAATTTTGTATGTTTTCAAAGAAATACTCCCAGTCACTAGCAGTACTGTCTAAACACAAAGCTGCATCATGCTGCTGTCTGGTACTCAGAATCCAAAAAAAAAAAGCTTTGCTTTTAGTGTCAGCATGCATGAGGAAGAGGATTTTCACAGTTGCTTTGAGTTGTATTTCTTGAGAGATGTGGCTTTGCTTGTTTATTATTGCTTTAAAATAATTACATCTTTTGTACATTAACGTGAATATGGAAGTGTACCTTAGACTAGGGTTTCACCGTATTTTTCCCCTCCTGCACTGAAATGCTGAGCAGTGCTTCATTTGCCAAAAACCAGATGCTTCTTCCTGTTCCTCTTGTAGCCAAACGTTTGATGCGGATGGGGTTTTGCATCTGTTATACCAGTTATGGGAATTGCAGGAACTCATTAGCACTCAAGCCCTATGTCAGTAGACTTCCTATGGGAAATAGAGGGAAATGAGTGCCCCACAAATAATCCACAGCAGGAGGTTTCATCCCTTCAAAAATATCAAGACAGGTATCTGCAGTTCTATAGCTATTTCTGTAAGCATTTCTGAAATACCTACTTTTTCTTCATAAATATGCTTATATTATCTGCTGCCAATGAACCAGTCTGATCTTTGACTTCACTGGAGACAGAAATATGGGAATGTAAATCAGTAATTTATTATTAGCTGACATTTTAAGGACTGGATTTACTTTGACATAACTAATCCGTGTACTGCAGATATATAGAAAATAAACTTTGGAGGCTGCTCTTCAAAGTTACACCATATGTACTGGCCAAGTACATAGATTTTTTATTTTTCATTTTTAGTGGCATCTTCACAGGACAACACCTTGTTGGCATGAGAATACACCCAGCTCCACTCCGCCTTGATAAGGGTAGCTGGTTGTTACAATGGATATTGTCCAGGAATTAATTGAAATTAAATGTTTGCTGCAACTTTATCACTTCTTCTCAGGACAGACATTTTTAACCAGCATGGAAAAATGAGAAAAGGAATATATTTGTTTTCTTTAGTTTTCTCCAGAATTTATTTAGGGCACAAAGGTACTGCCATTTGGATGCTTTAAAGTATAAATAACACATTTGCTCCCTTTTATGTTGAATAAGCAGACCAAGCTCCTGTGAAACGTCAGATATATTCTTAGCAACTGAGATATTTCTCATAAAGTATCAGCAAACCTCAGCATTTTTTTCTAATTTATAATCAGCAGCTTTGCCTTTCCAGTCAATCCTATTCTACATGTTAACATCCTAGAAGTTCTCTTCTGTTCCCTTTGAGGTCTGTTGCCTTGACACATATGAGATAGTTTGGTTTTTTTTTTTTTTTTTTCATTTGGGTTCCATATCCCCAGGGAAATAGGAATTAGACTGTCATTTTTTGAGTGTTTTAGAGAACAGTTGCCCAGCCATCACCTCTTAAAAGTTGGCCAGTTATCCACACCAAGTAGGGACTGCCAGTGGGCACTATGAAAAGTATGTATGTTCCCCGTTCTAAGATGAAAGACATTGAAGAGCACTTAAATACACTGTTGCGAATAAATAGAACCACTGAGGCGTGAATGGTTATTTTCATATACATGCAGAAATTATATAAGTGAGTGATTGTGTAAAGCAGCTCTGTTGAGCAGAGAAGGTTGTTCAATAATAAATTCAACAATTATTTTCAGAACTTCTGTTGTTAAATGAGTGGCAGCATTTGTCCAGATTGTTTTTGGTTTGAGAGTTGTGATAAGGAATCCACTTTGTTCCAGTCCTTGTAGTAAGTTTCTTCACTTATCCCAACCCAAGAAGCCGCACAGAAAATGACCGGATATAATTTATACCACAGCCTATGAGAACAGAGGCTTGTTTAATTTCCAAACCCATCCTGCTTCATGTATTATTCCTACAATTTAATGTAATGACTTTTTTAATGTTTCACTTGGATTCACTTCAGTAAAATGTCCTTTACCCTCCCTCCAGTTTCCTGCCTAGAAATTGCAGATTAATGAGAATTTACATGGTTGAAATTAATTCTACTCCATCAATTCTCAACTATTTGTGACTGGTTTAAAAGTTGTGAGTTAGCTGAACTGCAGATGCAGGGACACCAAGCTGAGTCTGGTCTGGCAAGAATTGTATGCTACTATACAGTGCTGTGGGAAGGTGGCTTTACAGTTTCCAGGGTCAGGTTGGCCCAGAAACAGTTCAGACACTTTACAGAGCCTAAAATAATCATCTGGTCTCCCTGCACTATGCAGAGTCAACCAAATGACTCAGCATAGAGCTGTCCAAGTCTGGCATGGTTGTCTTGGAGAGGAGGTACAGAGTTTGATGGGCACTGCATTATAGCTCATGGAGCTTTCTCCATGCCTCTGTGCTGCTTTGGATTATTGCTAAGAGGCAGAGTGTACTGACCCAGCATGGGTCTGTTGCCATGCCTGAGCTGATACACACTGCTGGAGAGGGAGTCTGGGACATAGATAACTGAATGGCTCTGCTAAAGTCATCTGTGGTCTACCTGCCTTGTTGGCTCCACCAGACAAGACGGTCATTGGCTGTCTTTTGTCTCACGCCTGCTCAGTTCTTTTGTGTATCTCAGGTATCCTTATTCTCCTTACCAGCGGACAGCTGATGATAAATTCCTTTCTGAAACAAGACCAGGTTTTGGGAATATTTATCTACTAATGTTTGGGGAAGAAATTCTTTTTCTGAGTAAAAACCTAATTTCTGGTTAAAACATATTTATTTGCTTAATGGAAGTATTCTTCCGGTATAAGAATAACAAGGGCATTTAGTTTTTTTTTTAAGCTGCTTTTAATCATGATACAAATTTCCATTCTGTCTGATGTGGAATGGAATGAAATGGAATGAAATGGAATGGAATAGAATTGAACAGAATAGAAAAGAATAGAATATTTCAATTGGAAGGCACCTGCAATGAATGTTTAGTCATTCTGCCTGACCTTTCCAGGGATGACCAAAAGTTAAATATTAAGGGCATTGTCCAAATGCCTCTTAAACACCAACAGGCATGTTGCGCAGGAATGTTTTAGCCTTCCTTCTGATTTCAACTGTGGAAATTTCCTAAAGAAACAACATTTTGAAAAATAAATTGTTGTGGAGGCACAGGGCACAGGCACACTTCCTCCTTAAGGTATTAGATTGGGTGCATGCTTACAGGCACTGCTCAGTCCTGTGCCTGTCCCTTTGGAGATGGGCACTGCAGCAGTCATTTTCCCAGGGGATGGTTGCCTTTAGGACTAAGGAGGCGGGTAGCTCCAGCTAGCATTCCTGACTGTGTAGCAGGTACCTGCCTAGAAGCACTTAGGGGTCTGATTTTCCTCAGACTCTTGGACTTCTGATATAATCCTTGGGAAACTGGAGGTACTGAGAATGACTGATCCTTGCTAAGGGTCCAGCTGTTAGGACATTGAAACAGCAGTAAGTGGGACCAGCCAGCACAGTAAGTGCTGCATCAAAGCCTTCCTTTGTGTTTTCCTGCAAACTGGGAAAAGTCTGTGGAGCCTATAAGCCAAATTGTGCCAGAGAATTTAATCACAGAATCATAGAATCGATTGGGTTGGAAAAGACCTCAGAGATCATCAAGTCCAACCCTTGGTCCAACTCCAGTCCGTTTACTAGATCATGGCACTAAGTGCCATGTCCAATCTCAGTTTAAAAACCTCCAGGGACGGTGAATCCACCACCTCCCTGGGCAGGCCATTCCAATGCCTGACCACTCTCTCTGCAAAGAATTTCTTTCTAATATCCGGTTTAAATTTCCCCTGGCAGAGTTTAAGCCCGTGCCCCCTTGTCCTATTGCTAACTGCCTGGGAGAAGGGACCAATCCCCACCTGGCTATAACTTCCCTTCAGGTAGTTATAGAGAGTGATGAGGTCACCTCTAAGCCTCCTCTTCTCCAGACTAAACAACCCCAGCTCCCTCAGCCTCTCCCCATAGGTCTTGTGTTCCA
>VZRE01004467.1:0-15314 GCA_013396775.1 Cephalopterus ornatus | reverse complement strand
GACACTCCCTCCCAGCTTGGTGTCATCAGCAAATTTGCTGATGATGGTCTCAATCCCCTCATCTAAATCATCAATAAAGATGTTAAACAGGACTGGGCCCAACACTGATTCCTGGGGGACACCGCTAGTGACCGGCCGCCAGCTGGATGCAGCCCCGTGCACCAGCACTCTCTGGGCCCGGCCCTCCAGCCAGTTCTTAACCCAGCAGAGAGTACACCTGTCCAAGCCATGAGCAACCAGCTTTTTCAGGAGTATATCATGGGAGACAGTGTCAAAGGCTTTGCTGAAGTCTAGATAGACTACATCCACAGCCTTCCCCTTATCCACCAGGTGGGTCACCTGATCATAAAAGGAGATCAGGTTGGTCAGACAGGACCTGCCCCTCCTAAACCCGTGCTGGCTGGGTCTGATTCCTTGTCCATCCTGAAGGTTCTGTGTGATTGCACTCAGGATGATCTGCTCCATAACCCTGGGAGAGTGCTTTTTAGCACAGACCAAAGGGATACAGACTTAGTGCTATAGACAGTGGTGTTTCTTGCCTGGGAATATTTGCATGGCATAGGGGTAACTTGAGGAGGGTTACATAAAATATCTGGCTTCTGAGGGAGCTAGTCATTATTGATCTGGAGTTTCTATAAAGGGAGCCTCCTGATCCCCAGCTCCATAACAGGCAGTCTGCATTCCTCCATCCCAAATATGCTGTACAGCAAGGCTGTTCAAGAGCCATTAAAACATCTCTAAATTATAGTGTTAGTTTTTGACAATGAGTTTAAAATATTTTTGAAGAGGAGCATATTACAGGAGGTCCTGATTTTATACTGTTTCTGGAGATAAAAGGGTTGAACCAGAGCAGATCCAGATTATGTAGAATAGAACCTGCTGCTCACTGACTGCCAGTGAGCATTACTGCCCATTTAGGAGGCCAGGAACAAAAGACAAACTAAATTATTAACTGCACATACTTGAAAAGAATCTCAAAGATTACATTGTATTACATCCCTTTTATCAAACTCTGCATCAACAACTGTGAGTATACTAACTCTGAATTTGATACAGCATTTTAATTGGGCCAGGGATCTGGCTTAGCTCCCGATTGGGCCTCTTGAACTTTTGTGCTGAGAAGCTTCTTCTCATGCCTCACTTTTCTAATACTGTCTGTTTTCTGATAGAGTCTTCTGGGTACTGAAATGTTGAGAGTGCAGCATTAAAAACCACCGGTTTATTGAAAACTAGGTTTGGAAAAATTAGTAAATGATGGGTCCTGCATGAGTGTTGAGAAAGCCAAATGACAGAGGTGAAGGGGAAAGTTTACATGAAACAAAGCCTAACCTGAATTTAATTTTCTTTTACTGTAACACAAGCTGCATATCCAGGGGAACAAAAAGTTTTGGGAGTCTTATCCTATAATGATGAACTTTAGGTATTTCTGAACACAACACTGATCTCCCTACATATTTGTTGAGAGATCTGAGATCTCAAATGTGCTGCCTGACATTATTTCTCTTCGTACATCTGTATGTGACCTTACAAAATATCTCTTTAAGATGGCATCTTATCTTCCAAATTTTTTTTCTTTTGAAAAAAGTTTCTAATGCATTCATTTGTGGTATGTATAGCAGGCTTCTTCCTTTGTTGTGGGCATATCTTAACTTTTCTTTGGAGTAAAACTTATACTCCTTGAAACTGATGCATGCTACTGCAAAGAAAAGACTTGTAGTAGCATTATCCACTCCTGACAATTTCAGATTTCTAGAATGATCTGTTTTAGAGTAAAGGAGAATCAGGGAAACACCAAAGTTAAGAAATGCCTTTGTGACTGATTTTTCAGCCTTGTTCTTCCAGCTGTCAGCAGACTCTCTAGAAGACTGTCAGGGTGTAAATTCCAGAATCTCTTATTCCTGTCAGCACAGACTTTCTGCAACTGTGAAGATATGTAGCACCTCAGAGTAGTGAAGTATTAATATGGGAAAATCTGCTAGGAGAAACTAATTCAGAGAGAATTTATGGAACTTAATTTTTTTATAAATATTTTTTGTGAGTGCTTATCAGGCAGAAGAGAATCCCAGGGCAAAGACTGCTGTATTCATTTTCAATTAGAATGACAATCATATTGTTCTGTTTTTCAGTATGGTAGGAATATATTTTCTCTTGGCATTACAATGCCCGTTTCTAAGGAAGCAGCAGTAAACTTTATCTGAGGCATGTTAATGAAGTCTTTCAACAGAAGACAGACTTCATAGGAAATTCCCACCTCACTTTAATTCAGCTCTCAAAAACAACAGCATGAAGAGCTATACAGTCTTTTTTAACTTTGCAAAATTTTTTTGATAAATTTTTCTTTCTAAAAATATAAAACTACAAAAAATATGGAAAAAAACCCCCTTCCCATGTGTGGAGTTGGTTCAATTTGGCTCTCAGGTTCTGCTCACAACACAGCACTAATGATTCCTCTTCCTCCAAATGTCCTGTTAAAAACAGTGTGATACCCCATTAGAACAACTTATAAATTATATGCTTCACTACCCTCCTTTGAAAAAATGGGGACGAGTGAGGAGACTGTCAGAGAGCTTAAGGAGCAGTTTAGAAGTGTTCCTCTCTGCAGCAAGGAGTAAGTATTTTCATCTTCCACAGAAGAGCTTTAGCCTATTCCAACTACTGTAAATAGATTGAGTGCACAGAGTGAAGTTGTCTAGAACCACTGGAGACAAATTAAACACTTTAGAAGATAAAAGAATCTAGTTTCTATCCCCACTTTGAGCTGGGAATCAATGAAGAGATGTGCTGTCACAAGGAGTGTTTTGCTGCATGGTATTTATCCCTCAGCTGCCTAGAAGTGGGCTTCAGTCACACACTGGCTGGAAAGGAAGTTACTTTGCTCCTTTGCTTTTAGGTGATATCTGACCTGCAGTCATTGCAGATACACCTAAAAATATTTTAAATTTTTGGCAGTTTGCAGGAACAGGGAGCCCCCAGTTCATGCTAACTGACAGAATGTTTTACTTTTCTTGATGGGTGGCTTTTCCCAGGCTATCTGTGCTACCTAAATTAAACAGCTACCAGTGTTTGAGATAACAGATACTAAGGAGCTTAGTTAATTCGAAATTACCTGCAGACACTGTGCTTCAAATTTACTGTTTGTTTACAATTCTTGAATAGAAAAGGGAGTAGAAGCAGTTTTTTGAAGTTAACCTATTTCTTAAAAAACTTCTCGAAACAACAAACAACAAGGGACTGGAAGAGATGTGGGTCACTGAGAATTGGTATTTCAAGACTGTTATGATATAAAATTTATCATAAAATTATGAGGCTTCACCTTAAAAGCAACTAATTTTATCCTGCCTATTAGAGTGAGAGGAATTCCAGAATCTCACTGCTCTAATTTTGCAACATCTTTATTTAAGTCCTAGAAAAAAATAGTGTCATCATCCTGCAACTTGAATTTCTATTTTCTTTCTTTATGCTTGTTTCTCAGATAATGTACTGATTGGGTCTGTCTGAGATGGAGTCAATTTTTTTCAAAGTAGCCCATATGGTGATGTGTTTTGGATTTGAGACTAAAACAGTGCTGATAACATGCCAGCATTTTGGCTATTGCTGAACAGTGCCTGCACAGCATCCACCTCTCTCTGTTTCTCAAGCTGCCTCCCCAGCAAAGAGGCTGGAGGCAAGCAAAAGGCTGGGAAGGGACACAGCTGGGACGTCTGACCCCAACTGGCCAGAGGGATACTCCAGGCTATATAATGTAAGGCTCAGCAATAAAAGCTCAAGGAAATCAGGAGAAAGAGAGTGACATTCATGATTATGGTTTTTGTCTTCACAAGTAACCATTACCTGTGTTGACTATCAGCTTTCCTGGAAATGGCTAATCATTTGCCTTATGGTGGAAAGTAGTGAGTGAACACCTTATTTTGCATTGCTCTGCATGCAGCTTTGCTTTACCTATTAAACCGTTTTTATACTCACCCACAGTTTTTCAGCTTTCCTTCCAATTCTCTGCCCCACCATGCTGGGACTGAGTGACTGGGTGGATGCTTACTTGTTGGCCAGGATCAACCCTCTACCAAGGTAGAGAACAATCATATTTTCTTAGTCACTTCTAGGCCTTATTTTCTATCTCTTCCTAGAGGTGGAACATATTCAGCCACTCCCTATAACTTCCATTTTGGACCCTTTTTCCTGACTACAAACTGCCTTCTATTTAGTTAGTTAGTTAGTTAGTTTTAATTTTTCTCCAGTGGGAATATTTCTCCTGATACACCCCGGGGCGTAGTTTTCTTTTTCATTGCGCTATGGTGCATCCCACTTAGGCACACTATGTTTCTGATTGCTACTTCTTGTAACTGTGACTAATACTACGTATTTCTTCTCTGAGCAACACAGCTCAAAAAAAAAGGAAAATGTTGATTGTTTACGTCATCAGAGGCGTGTTCACACTATTAAAAAGTCAAATAGTAATTTACTGCTATTACGAATTATACTACTATTACATATTATACTAGTATACACTGAAGGAAAACATTTGCACTTGCTCACACAGTTTGAAAGACCTGTACAACAAGGGCAGGATTCAAATATCTGAAAGATCAGTGGTACTTTGGAGAGAGTAAAGTATGAACTCTTAAACTGTGTACTTCAGCTTTTGAACGATGTCAAATTTTGTGAAAAATATTAAGCTTAGAGTGGATTATACGAGTCTTAGAAGCGAAAAGTGTCATGTGGCTTTTATGAACCATTCGGCACTACAAGAGGAACTAAGACACTGCTAAGGCAGAGTTCATCTCATCTAATGTAAATATTTTAAACAGTAAGGTAAACCTATTTTTGGGCAGATTAAAGCTGCCTTTTTTTTTTTTTTTAAGGGATACAGGGTTACTTCGTTTCCAAGATACAACTGTGACTCAGCTCAAAATGTAGACATGTATATCTGTAGACATTTGCACCACAGTCATTTAAATCAAGTTGTCTGAAACTGAAGCTGAATACTCTTCTTAATGTTATGTGTCATTAGTACTTCTTTGGGTTATTTTTCCATTTGGGAAAGGTTTTCTAAATACCCTCCATTTCCACCTTGTTTTTTTTCCCAAAGTTTCATTAGATAGTTTAATAAGCTTAATTCAGTTTCTTTTCAGATCTGAATCTGATTTTTTTGACACATTAACATGAAATGGCAAAAAAAGGACTAAGAGGATCAGATTCAAAATGAAAGCATAAACTTTATTCCCTCTCCTTCTTCCTCCAGCTAAGGAGATTTCTGAGTGCTTGCTTCCTGAACATCAATTTTTCTTGCCCTGTATTTTAGCTTTTTAATTACTTTTTATCAGGAATGAACAGAATTTATGTCAAGCCAAGATAATTTTTTACTTGGTTAAAAAAAAAAGAGGGTTATATACTTGGGAAAATTACAGAAAGACACTTTATGGCTGTAGCAAGTGAGAACTACTGGTGTAAAATGATTATCAATTACTCATTTTCATCCAACTATCTCACTGGATCCATTCTACCTACTATATTGTAGTGCATTTATCAACTTAATTCAGGCAGTTAGTAATTCGATTTTCTCATTTCATTATTCTGTATAGAGACCAAGTGTTTTTGTAATTATGGTAATAAACTATATTTAGGTCTGATTTAACCTCCTACTATCTTAGGCATCTCAGTTAAGTGTGTAAGCTGTGATCCTTTTTGGTCTTCCCAGTACAGAATGTTCCCTTTACATTTGAGGGAAGAAGAATTGGGTTATAAAGAAAATTTAGACATAAAGAGGCCTCAGTGAAGAACTTTAATCAGGCAGGTTGAGTTTTGTCCGTGGTCAGTACCACAGAGAGAGATACCTGATTCACTGTTTTAAATTCCAGTAAGGTTCCGGCAAATCTGTCATTGTTTTCCTTTAACACACTTCTTGAAATTTAGGTTAAATTTTGCCAAGGTTTTTGTGCATCTGCTATCTTGAAACTTTGGAAGACTCTGAGCTTTCACAACTTCTCCTGATGTTAGTCAAAGTTACATACAAAGCAGGTATACAGTGTAAGTCTGAGGATTTGGGTTATTTCAGTGTAATTTTCTATTGTTATTCTTCTGAGCAGTGGTTGAGTCCGAAGTAGGATAGAAATCAACGATAGCAAAAGGTCAATCTCCTAATAATTTACCCACTACCTACAAAAGCACCCATAAATTGGCTGTTTAAATGGCTGAATTTACAAGAGACATTTAAAACTGATTTTAAGATTTTCATATAGTCCCTTGCAGTATGCTAATGAAGTATTGTAAAAAGCAAATATCAGAGTTGCAGTCCTCTAGCAGGACAGTTTCTGCTCTGAATCCAAAACAGCTTTGATGGTTTCTGTTCCTTCTTTCATAATCTTACACTTAATATCTCTCTCCCTGTAATTATTTTGGTCTTTGTCTTCTTCTGATTACTTCCAAATTCAAGAGGTATTTTCTTTTCTGCCTTGAGATATGTATATATCTTTTTTCATGGGAAATGTATTCTTAAAATTTGTTAAATATGCTGTGAGCTTCATCCCTGACCTTTTGTTTTTCAGCTGTATTCATTTTATACAGTCCCTTGGTAATTGCTATAATGTATATTTTCAGGCTTCTTTGTTTCTGGTGTATTTTTAGCTAGATTACATGCATAACCCTTGGGCATACATTAATTTATCTTTGAATGTTTTCCATTTCCCTCTGTGTCCTTTATCTCTATTGATTTATCCTACTTGATTTCATCCTGTGCTTTTACATTCTTCTGAAACTCACTCTTTGAAATTTAACATCCTTTTTTTTTCTTTTGTGGTTTTACCTGTGTCCTAATTACCACCCTAATTAGGTTATGAACACAATCGCAAAGAGTCCTACTCACTTCTGCAATCCTGTTATATTTACCACACACAGACCTAGCCAAAGATTGATTTTTCCTCTAAATTATTCCTTTTTCCCTACTGGATATATAGTATAATGCTGTGCTTTAACCACAGAACTGATAAATCTCTTGATTTATTTATCTTATGTAATTAGCCTAAATTTACTAATTCAGAACTTTAACAATTTGCTGTATATAATTTTGTGTTTACAACTCTTATATATTGCTATATGTTTCTTCAAATGAAGACTATAATTTTGTTTAGTTTTGCTTCTTTTTCCTCTAGTCTCATTTCAAAATACAATAAATAACCGCTACCTCATTTTCAAATATAAAATATGTTTACACTTTTCTTAAGAAACAGTTTACAACCCTATTTCCCTTTACAAATTTCTAGTTATTGGGGTTTGTTTTAAATTTGTCTTACATTTTTATTTAAAATTTGCTCTTTGTTCCAAACGACACCTGCATGAAATTTTTCTCCTCTCCTCCTCAACTTCTTAATTTTCTCCATTTCTTATATCAACCCTTTGTAGACTTTCACAGCATTCATCTGATCAATCTTTCATTAATTTTATCATATGCCTTCTTTATTTGTATGAGTATGAAATTCTTTGCCATGCTGACAGTGTCATTGTAATTGTGATGTACAGAACAAAATAAAAATTGTTCAGAAATGTACTGGAATATTGTACAGCTTCAGAGTAATGAATATTCAAGTTGCAGTCACTTTTGCCACCATATCATGAGGTAACTCCAAATAGTTGATGCTTCTATGCAGATGTATCATAGAATCATAGAATGGTTTGGGCTGGAAGGAACCTTAAAGATCACCTAGTTAGGCATAGCTAGAGCAAAAACCTCTGCAGTGGTTTGTCCTCATATTTGTTTCTGTCTCCCCATTTAAGCAACTTTCCCTTGCTTACAGTAGATGGTTTCCACAAGCGTACTCTTCTTCTTGTGTTCAGCTCCTTTCTACCGTTATTTCTGGCTAATGCATTGAACCCACTCAATTTTCAGTCCTTTTACCTATTATATCTTTGAGGACCAGAAAGCATTTAAAGAGACTGAAGATTTTCTAATTTCAGGTCTCCGTCATATTCATGACCAAATGATACCATATATCCAGAAAATGATTCTGTTTCTTAGAAAATTATCTTATTGCTTTCTAGCCTTCTAGGCTTATCTAGACTGCTTTCTAGCTACCAAGACCTATAGATCCTGAGATAAATGGTCAAACTGCCTTCCTCCCATGGACAGGGAGCTGTAACCTCACAGGTACTGACAAAGTAACTTCAAAACAGTTCACCAGAAACTTCATTACCAATTTTACTTTTCAACAACATTGTATTTAAGTTCAGAAAATGCTGGGAATGATTTGAAATCTTGTAGTCTCTTAATTTCAAAACCCAATCCACTCCTCTAGTGTAAAATATTAATATTTGTTCTTTTCAGTGACAGCCTTGTCTTTATTTCCCATTAGTAACCGCTGCAATTGGACTGAGGCCTGTGTTTGTATGACTATGGCTACTTGTGCAGTGATCTCCTACAGTAAGGTGGGATAACAGTGGGAGGTGGACAGGAAAAAAACCAGTATGATCCATGTGTGACTTCTTCCTTAAAATCCTGCTCACAAAATTTGGATATATACACCACAGCACAAGGCAGCTCCCCCCACTTATGCTCCCAGAGCCTCAGTGCAGCTGTTTCTAAACATCACGTTCTAAAACATTTAAATCTCTTACAACTGCACATGAATTAGACTGAAAACCACCCACCTTGCACGCATTTTTTGCATGACTTTGTAATCCACATAGTGTTTTTTTTGCTATACACTTGTGCTTATTTCTAGGAGGTTTTAACTTTATCTCTTCAGTTTTCTCTCCCTGCAGAGCTCCTCTTTCACCATCTCATTGATAGGCGGTTGAGAGTTTCTGCGTGTGGCTTGGCATCTATTAAGATCTTCTTTCCTCAGTGTCTTCCCTCTTTTGCTCTTGCTCTGTTTTCTCTCACTAACTCTAAACCCAGGTATTCTTGATCTTATTCTTACTGTGCTCATCTTTTCCAGATACCCTTGCTATGAAACGCTTGTTCTAGGCACCAGACAATGTGATAACTCAGTTCATAAGCTCAAAAAAAAAGAGACTCTCGTCAGATACTTCAGTTAATGTAGATACCGTATGTATCCACATTTCTCTTTAACTGTCTTCCTTTAGAAATCAGCATATCCTGCCCTAGTTGCAAACTTCATGTTTTACTAAGTCTAACGATATACAGTTTGTCACATTTTACAACCCACCAGGTCGAAGTAAAAGAGGATGAACACAATATGAAGCAATCAAGGGCTTGTGAAGAGGGCCCTTGTCACACCCAGTCAGACCCCTGGTGTAATCCAATTAAATTGAACAGTTTGCAGGAAAACCCAGAGGATTAAACACACTTACCCAAGCAAACCCATTTCCTACCACTTGAGGGGTATAGCTCTGAAAACATGCATCTGATTAAGTTCCTAAAATGGCAATTAAGGCTAAAAGGTTAGAGAAAGATAATAAAGCATTATAGGGATTCGGCAAACTCCATAGCCCTACACCTCCCTCTTCCCCCCAGCCAGTGCCAGCTGTTTTCTAATTAACCCAATGGTAGCAAGGTGTCCACAAGAGGATATCTGCTGATTAGCCAAAGAACTCCCTCTTGCTCAATGCTATTAGGTCTGTGCCTCTCAACTCTCTGTTTTACAAAAGTCTTGAGCCATCACCAGTTATGTCTATGCAATATGCAACTACAGCAGCTGTATAGAAGCAAGGCTGAACAAATTTCACTAAAGCGATCAGCTCATGCTGAGCGTTAATATTTATGCATCTGAGACCAAGGCAATGCAGTGAAATCATCAATTTTCTCATTTCTACCTTTTTCTCAGCTTGCATCCTCTTTTCTCATCTCCCACCAGTCTTTCTCCAACACTGGAGTGTCAGTCAGACTGTGCGCTTAGGGAGCAGCCCCAAGGTGTCTGGGCACAACTAGGAGCACCTCAGCAGTCTGTCGTCACTTGCTCCTCATTCCTAACCAGAAATGAGTTGCCAGGAAATCACTTGTAGATTTGATTTTGCAGATGCATGCACTCACCTGCCTTTCCATTGATTTTAGAATCATAGAATCATGGAATAGTTTGGGTTGGAATGGACCTTACAGATGATGTAGTTCCAACCCCCACCACCATGGGCAGGGACACCTTCCAGACCTGGATTCATTTAGGGGAGCAGTCAATGGAGGGAACATTGCAGAGAAACAGGTACTCTAGAAAATCATTTAGCAAAGGCAAGGTCTGGACTGCCCACTGGAAGTACATGCAGTATGCCTTGAATCATTAGACTCTTCACTACAGTTAGTGAGGCAACTCAGTTTCAGAATATAGGCATTAAAGCTGGTGTATTAATGTACCTTTGAAGACTTAGGTAGAGAAAACTGCAATAATCTTCTATGTGAAAGGGAGAGGAATAGATTTGCCTAGCCTTGGTATGGTAAGAGGCATATTGATAAGTCTAGCAATAAGATTAATTTTGCCTCTCTTAATTCTCTCTATTTCTGCATGTTTCATGGCTTAAAAGGTAATTTGCTTATGGTTTAGTAGAAGAGAACACGATCTTCAAAAATTTCTTATTATTATTACTAGAAAATCTGAGCATATATTAAGATTTCTTTTGAGCTCACATTGAGAAATGATCTTTTATCTACAGTTTAAATAGTGAATTTGAAAGAGCATTTCTTTACCCTGTTTGTAGCCCTATCTTCTAAGATAACTTCTGAAAACCCACCCCACTTCCACATACCATTCAGCTACAGAATCACAAGCAATCATTTCACAAATAATAATAGAGCTGCTTTTCTATGTTTAGTTGATTTTATTTTGTGCATTTCCTAGTAACATCCTGTGAAATTTCATATGCCACTTCTCAAATAACATATTTTTCTTCCTCAGAAATGCTATGACAAATCCTGACTCTGTTTTTTCAAAATGTGTAATGCCAAAGTTGGTGCATGTAAGGTCATCTGGGAATAACAGTGATAGAGAAGTCATTTTACGAAATGCTGAAACTTCGTCCTACAATGAAACTTTCATTCACTTGGCAGTGTTTAGATCATTGGATAGTACAGTATCTTGTATTACTTCAGTATACCCACAGGCAGCTCTAAAGTTGAAAGGTTTATGTTGCTGTACACTAGATGTTTTAAGTCTAGATTTTGTAACACTGAAATTAAACTCCAAAACAGTAGAGCAATCAATATACTGGTTTAAATGAAAAATTAATTAGGATGTAAGAAAGTTTTGGGGTTTTTTGCCTTCTCAATATTCATTATCCACTAATAATTTATCCTTTTCTATTTACACACAGAACTAAACTCACACATTTTCTTCTATTTTCAGTGTGAAAATCAAGCTCCTATTACTGCTAACAATAGATATAAATTAAACACAGATTAGAGTACATATTGCTTTTTTTTAAATAATTCTTGGTGTAGCAAAGTTCATTTATGATATCTGTCCAAGAAAGGAAAAAAGAGCACATCATAGATTACAAAACTGGAGATAATTTCTTTGAAGAGTTGCAAAATTCAAAATGTAAAAGACTTGATGATAAATGTGCCAAGTGAAGTTCAGATGTGTCTTTCAAGACTGTGCTTTCTTTGTAATGAATAGGTTTTGTTGCACTATTAACAGTCCATATAATTCAACTTACTCCTGTGCAAAAATTTGATCCAGTGCATACATAATTTCATTTCTATACTATAAAGTCTTGTTTTAAGATTTTTCAGAGCAATTACATCTCTAAAAAGAGCAATTGCTTGTGTACATTTATTTAAATACAATCAATTTGAAAAGTTGTAACATTTTTTTTCCAAATTCTAACTAGAAAATATTTGCAGTTTTCGCAATTGACATTTAATAATCATAATGCTATAATGTTGTGCCTAATTTTATAGATACTTAAAACGAAAATTTTATTAAGAAATTAAACCATTTAAAATAGAAGTGTAAAATAAATAAGGCTGTAAAAAGGATAATAAAGGAAGAGGGAAAGAAGTAGAGAAGCAATTCAGCAACTGACAATTCTATTTAAATTTAAGCAGTTAAGTAAGATGAGACATACACAGAAAGCTAGTTTGAGAAATACTTCAAGGAAAATAATTTTGTGGGTGCTACTGACCTAGTAAGTAAAAAGCTAAAAGATGGAACTATAGCTGTTCAGTCAGTGCATTTATAGAGCTCAAATTTAAATATTTCCTTTATGAGTCATAAGAGCAGGGAAGATGGTAAACTTGCTGAATTAAACTTATGGAGGCATTTGACACTTTAATTAACAAATTAAAATTATTTCAAAGCTCAGCAAGGGATATTTTAAAATTATTAAAGATTGTTAAATGATAGGTCTCAAAATGTCAATGTAAATTGAAATTGTTCTTGTTCATCATCAAATCTTTTCAGTGAACTCCCTCAGGGGCTGGTTCTTGGACTCAGATACCTTATGTATTTATCCAAGATCTTTAAGAAGCAGTAAAATTATTACTGGTATTGTGTGAGGAAGATCCAGTGACAGGGTGAATGCTAAAATGGAAAGAGGCTAACTTCCAGATGAAGCAACTTGGGGCTTGTCACAAAGGCAAATAAGAGTTGCAGGGAGGAGGTGTTGTGGCATATCCCACAGTCTTGGCCTCCCAAGGCCAAGGCACCTGCTCTGTCACCTGGAGAGCCTTTTTGTTCACTGAAAGCCACTCCGCAGAAACGGAAAATGATTTCTCTTTACCTGCACAGTTAGGGGGTAAACCAGCTAGAAACAGAGAAAAGGTCCTAAAAGACATGGTTTAAATTTTGTTTTCCCCACATCTCTTTGAAGACTGGAATATTTTTTTTTCCTTTCACAACTTCTGTCCCCTAAATAAGAGTAATTAGAATGAAAAGCAGTGCTGGCCTAAAATAGAAGGGAAAGGATATATAGCTTTTCTCTGTGGGAGTAGCTTACTTAGTTTCAAATGTGTATATTTTCTAAATAGTTTTCTAAATATTTTCTAAATAATGGACTCATGTAAGGGCTTATGGCAGAACATTACTGCTGTGTTTTTTGATTTTCTGACATTTGCAGTTGTGTGATTAACATAGAAATAAATCATAAGACTATGAGTCTAAATCTGCAAGGCTCAATTTATGTGAATATCAACACTTAAGACTAGTGTTCAGCATGTGGTAGTTTTGTCTTCTCAGTGGTATGCAAAACTTCTCAAAAATCCCCACATCATCTTTAATGAGAAAGCATTGTGGGATGCCATTTTTTTCAGATTCTTGTATTTGTCAATTTTCCCTTAATCTCAACACAATCAATAATGTTCTATATCTCCATAATACTTTTGTTATTATTTTAAACTAAGTCCATAAACTACAGGAAGTTAAAGACCAAAAAGAAGCCTGATGAAAGTTGCAATTGGACGTATCTTTGAGTGTTCAAAACCAAAGAGATATCAATTAATGTCTATGTCATTCTTTTATTTCTAAATTGCTCTGTAGTTATTTCCTTTCCAGTGTTTAGGAAGTTTTTAGGGAACATACTCACCAATAAAAGCAATTTGTCAGGAATGCTGTAAGAAAGACAGTTTGGTACTGAAAACACAGCAGACACCACGTGACTTCTACTATAAACAGTTTAGTTCAACCTTACTATAGAATAAAAGATGTGTTAAACTTTCCTTTTTTGTCTATGGGAGCAAAGAAAGATTTTGATCTCTGGAAAGTCAAACTGCTTAGTCAAGCCATTCTGTCCACCTCTGGATGCTCTGCAGGGATCAGATGACCAGGAAGCAGCACTGCTCGCTCTCACACCTCTGTGGATTTGGGCACTGTCACTGCTGCTGGAACGCCTACCCACTCAGATCCAGGTTGGGGAACACACACTGCCGACTAATATGGGATGTACATCTGCCTTGTGGAAAAGATGTGCCTTCAGTGTCAGTCAAAACCAGACCACAAAACCCATGCTAATGGCAAACTGATACAATTTGCACATGTGCCAGTTCAGAAACGTGTGAAATGAGGAGTCTCAGAGGTGACCTTATCACAACTACCTGAAGGCTGTAGCCAGGTGGGAGTTGCTGTCTTCTCCCAGGCAACCAGTGACAGGACAAGAGGACATAGTCTTAAGCTGTGCCAGGGGAGGTTTAAGTCGGACATTAGGAAGAAATTCTTCACAGAAGGGGTGATTGGATATTGGAATGGATTGCCCAGGGAGGTGGTGGAGTCACTGTGGCTGGAGGAGTTTAAAGAAAGACTGGATGTGGCACTTAGTGCCATAGTCTACATGACATAGCATTTGGTCATCAGTTGGACTCAATGATCTTAGAGGTCTTTTCCAACATAATTGATTCTGTGATTCTGTGAAATCAATGTAATTGAGAGAAAGGTATTAACTAATTAACATATGGGCTTTCTTCTCTTATTACCAGACTCTCAGGAAATACTTCAGGTCAACTATGGAACCAGCTGATTTCCTTTTCTTTCATCACTTAGAGACTGCTCTTTTTCATCAGAAAACACCTCTCAGGTGGTATTTCAAATGTTCTCAGGACTTGCACAGCGCCACTGCAGAGAAAGCTTTACAATGGGCAACAATAAGAGCGTGGTCAGGTTAAAGCTGGATTAGTATACCTGAAAATTATGACTGCAACAAAGCTGTACTATTTGCAAGAAGTTCATAGTTTTATTTTCAGGATTAAAAAGAAAACAACCCAAAACAAAGAAAAGTCCAAAAAACACCCCCCCAAATCCAACTAACATTCTTCTCTTAAGGAAAGACGTACACATGCTTTGCTAGAGTGACAGATGTAAGTGTGAAATCAATCAAGCAAAATTCAGCAGTTACATACATATGAAAAATTTGTTCTGGCTTAAGCTCAGTATTTACTTAGAAGCCTAGTTAATAGTTTTACCTTTGGTAGTTTACTTTTAATTTAAAACTGTGTTACAGCAGCCTCCCAAACATTACTTACAATATATTGATACATTTGTGTCAGATATAGCTAGATTACAAAAAACTCTCAAAAATATTTAAAATCTGCCCTTAGGATGCCAGACCCTATTTGTCCAAGAAATTTAACATTTCACATATTTGAAGAGCTTAGCATATGTAGCGCATTAACATGAATTTTGACTGAGGTCACCATCTACCTTATTATTCCTTATAATGATTACATAATAGATTGCTATAAAGGCTCTGCACAGCTTAATAGCTCCCTTTAAATTTGTTTTCTTAGATGGAAAATGAGTGTATAAAAATCTGGTCTATAAAACAGTATAAAAATTGACTTTTTTCAAAAGACAGAAAGAAAATCTATACTGAAGTAAGGTATTGGTGGATGAGGGGAAAGCTGTGGATGTGCTCTATCTAGACTTCAACAAAGCCTTTGACACTGT
>VZRE01004466.1:0-84939 GCA_013396775.1 Cephalopterus ornatus | reverse complement strand
CAGTGGACAAGGGAGGGGTTACAGATGTCGTTAATCTAGACTTTTGTAAAGCTTTTGAAATAGTCCCCCACAACATCCTTCTCTCTGAACTGGAGGGAGATGGATTTGATGGGTGGACTTTTAGATGGATAATAACAAGACTGGATGGCCGCATCCAGAGGGTAGTGGTCAATAGCTCAAACAGGAACACAGAATGGTTAAGCAGACAAATCCAGAGAACAGTAAATTCTGTGTTCCTGTCTGGTTCTAATTATTAGTGAGGTCCTGATCAATATGATCTGTATCTTTGAGACACCTTCAAAGTCATTGACTTAAATCCTGCCCTAAACATGCAAAGATACAAATGGTCTGTAAATTTCAAATCCTTGGACTTAATGCTTAAACTTCTTAAAACACTGCAGAAGTTTTAGATCAATATAGGAAGCGTAATACTTATTTTTATTATCTCCTTCACTATCTACCCCAGTTCCACTTTTGCAATGTCCCAATCCATGCTTTTTGGATTTAGATCTTCGCCAAAAAGAGAAAAAGAGTGATAGAAAAGAAACTTGCATTGACATTTCAGGGTCTTACATTGATGGGCTAATTCGCCCCTGTCTGTGACATGTCCTTTGTCAGATGACAAACATGATAGCACACCTTCTGCTTGTATCAAATTCCTAACAGTGAGAGAACTAGTGATGCAGTCCCAGTTCAGCTGTAGAATTGGAATACCTCAAACTTCAGCATGCCAGGGTCCAGGGCTGATCTGCTTTCAAGACATAGATTTTTTTCATAAAAATGTTTTTGGAGATAAAGCAAACATCTTTCTTTGTCATGGTACTATTAGGAATTCAGATTTGGTTTCAGTTGTCTATAAAAGCTCCAGATAGAATTCGTAATAACTGTTGTAGACACAACTGCACCTGTTTTGTAAATACAGTTCCATATAACAGCCATGAAAATACTTTGTGGCAATCAATCCTTTCATCTTCCTATAAAAGTGCAATGAATGAATTTACAATTCCTCATGCATGAAAATCTCTTTATGTAGGACCTCCCTTTATAGTGATTTTGTAAGAAAATAATCTATGCTCTCAACAGGCCTGTTCATCACTAAAAAGGTGGCAGTAAAATATCAGATGATTGTAAGAGACACCCACAACGATTCTTCCTGGCGTTATTAAAAAATACAGAAACAGTTCCTTGACTGCTTGGAAAAACAGAACAAACTGTGAATGCAGACAGAAGATCAAACAGGTCCCAGGCAGCTCCTTCCCCTAAAAGATCTAATCTGTCTTCTTTATTAAAAAAGTTAAAAGTAAAAGGCCTGATTCTTATCTACAGAGATTCAGCAGTGCTGGTGGAAAAGCAACAGCAAGAAGCGTGACAGGAAAACAATGCCCCTCTCTGCAAGCTCTGTGTTCTATGCTGGCAGAGCAGCAGGAGGAACTATCTCTGCTGAAGGGCAGGTATGGGCCTAGGAGAAGATGTAACCTCGCTTGCTAAACCTGAGCATTGCTACTCTGGGTTCAAAGTGTCCACAGCAAATGCAGAAATCTTAAGCCATTGGAGTGGAGGGCTCTGTTGGCTGCATCCAAGGCACCACTGTGAGCAAGAGTTTTTTTCACTTCCAAATCCATGCTAGCACTTGCACATAACAGAATGGCCAGGGTTGAACATGGGTTCAGGGCCTTGCTTGGCCAGTTTGGTACCCACTATGAAAGGAACAACCCATGCCCTTCTTAAACAATGAAGCACAGAATCACAGAATCAACCAGGTTGGAAGAGACCTCTGAGATCATCAAGTCCAACCCATGACCCAGCATCACCCTGTCAACTAGACCATGACACTAAGTACCACATCCAGTCTCTTCTTAAATACCTCCAGGAGTGGTGACTCCACCACCTCCCTGGACATCCCATTCCAATGTCTGATCACTCCCTCTGTAAAGAATTTATTTCTAATGTCTAACCTAAACCTCCCCTGGCACAGCTTAAGATTGCCCTTGATTACCACTTTCAGTATCTCTGTGACCAGAGTCAGGAATTTTGGGAGTTTATCTAATTTAACAACAGTCTAGCATTATCTTCCCCGGAAATCTCTTGCCTCTAGACACGTCAAACTTAAGTATGTGAGAGAGTAAGAAAACACCAGCTGCAGACCCCCTTATTAAAGATCCACAACTATCAGATTTTACTATTTTGGCTTGGGAGTAGGCGCTTACTGGAAATGTAGGCAATAATTCAATGGAGAAAATTAAAACAATCCTCTTCTCTCCCCACCCTTCTCCCTTCACTGCTTGCCGCCCCCTCCTCCCCCCCCCCAAAAAAGGTCTATTGAAATATTTCCAAGGTTCTGCTTAAAAGGTCTCCATGGTTCTATGAATTTGAATGTCAGCAGATACTTAGTAGATTTAATTACATGCAGAGAGCAAATAAATCCCAGTGGCACACAAGCAGGATGAGATTCTCTGTGTTCCTGATATACAAAACTGCCTGTGTATGTCATATTAGGAGGTGGATACTGAGTCAGGAAGGCTTGCAATAGAAGGATGAGGACAGTGGAGAAAGCAGGGTATTTTAATACTACCCAGAAAGGAAGGGGAAATGAGTTCAGCTTGCACCGAAATAACCAAAATACTAGAAAGGTCAGATTGTAAAAGGATGAAGAGGAAACTATGCCCCTTGAGGAGCCCTAAATGGCTGAAGGTTTTTAGGAGTGTAAGGAATGATGGGATCTATTAGGGCAGAAAAACAGATAGGGCTAGGGGAGGAAGGCCCAGAACTCCTTCTTCATACTGCCCTTTTTTCTGCATGATCTGCAACTACAGACTCCAAGGTGGGAACGATGGGTGGTGGACACTTCTGCCTGTGCAAGTGGGCCACAGGTCTGGGGAGCTTCTCTGTTGAAAGCAATGTATGTCTTGGCAATCAGCACAATGTCCTGTGGGAAACAGAGTCAGCCACTGGATTCAGATACTGCTGATCCAAAAGGTCTTCTCTGGATAGCCAGGACTGTTCATCAAGTAGCACAGTGACGCACATTGCATCATACTGGAAATGAAAAGTACACATTTCATCACACTGCAAATGAACTGAAAGCAGATGTCTGATTTGCCATAAGATCTAGCAGCTGGAATATAGAGTTCTCCTGTTTCTTTCCTATTCATACTGTCAAAATTTCTCAGTATCCCTAAGCTATATGCTGTGGGATTTAGGCAAGCAAAGCAGATGACTACCTATGGCAATAAACCAGTAGTAGCTGGCAGAAGCACTGACTTAACTTCCTTCTTTGGCTGCTTCAGAGCCTAGTGGAGCCATCCCCAACATGTTTGAGTCGTTGGGTACTGCTGGGTGTCTCTTTTCCACGCCTCCTTCACTCTGACAATGTGCTGCTGCCAATGGCCAGGAAGACTGGAAAAGTAGAAATTAGGGGGTGAACTGAAGGGTGGCCTAAGGCCACATTAATGGAGTATGTTGGAAGAGGTAAATGAATCATTTTATTAGTCCTACAATTCAGGAAAGATGGAAACACACAGTTGTGAGAAGCTTGGCTAGAAGTGTTGGATTAGCTTGGCAGATCTAACCGAGCACAAGATAACAGAAGGTATAAGCCTGTTTATTTGTTCCACAGTAGTAACAGAAGTCCTTTGCTGTTATGATGCTCAGAGATCATTGGTATCATACAGAGCACTTTTAAATTAAATAATATATCCCATAGTCATTAAACTCTATGCAAAATAGCTTCGTGACTAAGGATGTGAATAAGGTGTATATTGTAATTAACTTTATGGCCATATAAAAGATGCAAGGAAAAAATACATCAAATTACAGAAGCTGGAAGGAGAAGAGTGAAGTACAGGTTGTAGAACATTTTTCTTTTCCATTACTGACAGTATAAGAAGTTTAAAAAAAAGCTTTTCATTAAGATTAAAAGTTGTTTTTTCCCTGGACTCTCACAGGCTCAATTTTATGGAAAATTACTCACACCAAGAAGACAAATGAACAGCACCTACAGTCCACAGTAAGTAAACATTTGTCAGTGATATTAGAGCACATTAGATTTATTTTTTCAAAGTAAATCTATGGAAGACACTTTAGCTGTTAAGCCAGAGGACCAAAAAGTTAAGCAGTTTAAGGTCCTGAGAAAAACAGCTGTTAAACTCTTTAAAGCAGAATTTGTAGGTTACAGATAATCAAATTATTTTCTTTTGTGTATGGGGGAATACTTTAAACAATTACCCTGCTATAACCAAGGGATATTAGTATCTCTGATAAACAATTCTGCTTTCAATTCAGCTTTTGGTATGGTGTCTTGACAGCATGGGTGCTTTGTTTGGGAAAATGAGTGTGAATTGTTCAACCACCAAAGCTTTTCAAGAGTTACTGTTCCCAAACCCCTGAATGGCTTCCACCATGAATCTTTAAGTCAGTGACACTTCAGCAGTCAGACATCATTGTACATTATCAAAATCCATTCCCTATTTTTAAGAAGATCTATAGTAACGAAGTCCAAGAATAAGTCATTATGATCCGTTTGCTTTTCAGGTTTTGTGATTTTTTTTTTTCTCTCTCTCTTGTAAAGTATTGGTCCTTCAGATTTCAGTTTGGAAACACACATTTTCTGTAACCTTAAAAACTTCTGAAGATGTGTGTAGACTTGTGGTTTTGCCTGTTAGAAACATTTTTAAAATCTCAAGATTGACTTATAAATATGTGTATATACATATACGTGTATATATATGTACACATGTGTATGTGTGTGTATATACAGCTTTATACACATACGTATGTGCACATAGATTTAAAATTGAGTTTGAGGATATTTCTGATTTTTTGGATGAAGAGGCCAATTTTTTAACCTAAATGCCCATTCTCCAGTAACTTCTGAGACAATAGGTTAGAAACTGATTTCTCTTAAGAGAAATGTCACATGATGATGGGACTCAAGGGTCCTTGTCATTGAGAAAACATCAGATTTTGTCTACTCTGATGAAAGGCCTGAGCTGACAAAATTCAGGCAGGTCAAATGAAAAGTATTATCCCACATTTTACATGTCCCACATGTAAAATTAAAATTAAAGGAAAAAAATAAAATAAACATGAAGAGAAGAGAGAGATTTTATCATTTTCCTACCCTTTTGTCATGGATTTAATGTAAAGAACGTATCAACTTGGAAAATGTATTTTTTGCAAGCAACATAAATTCCCGATCATTTAAATTAGTAGGGAGAATTCTAATTAGAGGATGAAATTGTCTATCTTTGGAGGACATTTTATATGTCACTACCTATCACAATTAATATAGTGCAGGAAAGGAACACAAGGCCAGAACAATAGCTTAGCGTTTCATTTCACACGAAATTTAGTACTTCCCTGAAAGGAGAAATGAGCCCCTCCACATATGTGAAAAATGACTGTACAGATGCACTTAGTGTATCTTAAATGTTCACACACTATTTGAACTGTAATATAGAAAATGAAACCTGCCCAGAAAAAAAAAAATAAAAGAAAAAAATCTTATTTTAAGCAACTGTATTCTGGCTATTTTGAATAAAATCATCACTTAGCCTAAGATAACAAGAACCATGGATTAAAGCCAGTCAGATTAGACCATTTTAAAGACACTTTTGAGACTCTGCCACTAGAAATCAGTGCAGTGAGATGCTTAGTTGTTTCTCCACTATTCTAAAGGCTCCCCTGAAATGTTTTGTCTCCCAGTAAGTTGGGCTCTTTCCTCTTTTTACTAGTGTTGAATGGCGAGTCCCAGCAGAAACAAGTGTCATCACTAACAGAGGTAAGGTACAAGCTCTTATTGCTAAATGACAGCAGGTTTCACAGCCCTGGCTGGTGTCTCTTTTTCCCTTTAACTTCAATGTCCTGAAACTTGGATGACAGCTGTTTTGTTAGCTGGGAAGAGTACTGACATCTCCTATGCATTAATAAGTTATCTACTGTGCTAAAACATAGTGTGTTCATTTCTACTATCACAGCCCTCCTAATTAGAGAGCAGATGTCTCAAGGGAAGGTTTGGTAACAGTAGCAAATAATACATATTTTGCTGGGATTAAACAGTAATGCTCCTAAAAGCAGTTTGAAGAAGAAGGTGTAAAAAGATGTAATACATGACAGCTCACAGAGTGTGTGATGTACCCAAAAATTCTTCCTGAGCTTTAGGAGAAGAAATAATTTGGGGGTTTGTGGTCAAAATATGAAACAGTTGTACTGTGTCTCACTTGGACCAATGGTGATGTGTTGTGGTACAATATAGCCTTTACTGAAGAAGATTTCACCAGAAGTCTGTGGAAATCTGGGTGAGAGGAAGAGACGGCTTGATTTAGCAGGGACAGTAAGCACCGGTGTGTGCTTCTGAACTGTGAAGCCTAAAAACAGGTGGGTTTTTTGTTCCACACACTACAAGCTGTTTCTATCAATTCACTGCACTGAACTAGAAAGCATTTTGACTTCTTCCAGAAGTTTAATTTCCAGAGGTTTCTCCTGATCTCTATACACATTCCTGAGGCTATGTCCTATCTCTCACCAGTAATGATGCACTGTGTGCAACGATAGGCATACTCATAAGGTGCAAGCAGTTTTCAGCTCAGAATTCAATGAGAAGAAAGTAGATCTGCTGTTCCCCTTCCTCCCCCTCCACTCCCTAGCAATGTTTAATTCAAGCAGCTCAGCAAAGAATGCAGCATCCATGACTTCAATGGTGTTACAAGTCTCTGGTGCAAATCCCCTATCTTAGCTCTAGCAGTTTCATACCCAAATGTCTAGATTTATTCTGAAACTAATGTTCTGGAGATTGGTGAGATTAGTAAAATAACTTCAGTAGAATTTCAAAAAATACGAGTCTGTGTTGCTTTTCATGTAATATTTTGACATAGGTTTTCATTGCAAATAAGAAAGGCATTAGCCACAGTTGCTGTCCTTACAAAAAAAAAAGACCAAGCAATCTATTGACTGCAATATACCAAAGACTTAGGAAAACTTTCCAGTGGAGAACGTAGTTTATTTGAAAAGCAATCAAGCCACATGCATGTGAAAGTTTCACTAGCAATTTCAGCAGGAAAGACAAAGCACATAATTTCAGATTTCATGTACCATTCCACATGCAGATGATTATGAAAGGATAATTAGACAAGGAGTTTGACATTCTTGAAAACATTTTGATCATCCTAATCCAAGGTTAAACATTTTAACTTTGAGGGGAAAAGTGTCATTTCGGCTTCTTTCTCTTGTTTGGGCTAACAATAGCATTTGGAGGCTGAAATTCCTTGCAGAGTGAACATGTGACTTCTTAATCAGTTCTGCTTCTCAAAGTCAAAATAAATAGCAATTAAGTTAATTAAGAGCACATAAAATGACACTAGATATTTGGAAAATCTTCATCCTGATCATGATGCCTAATAGGCAGAGATGTGGTGAAGTATCTGATGACAGGACTCTCTAAAATGGGTTTTAAGAAACATGTTAGTGAATCCAGATACAGTTAATTCTGTAGTTGATTCAAGAGGACAGTCTATGTGACCTCTTGAAGTCCTTGCTTTTCTTCATTTCTGTGACTAACTGTTGACACTGCCACAATGCTGCACGACAAAGTCAAGTTACTGTACGTATACATACAGCATCTGTATGTGAAGCCAGAGGAAATTTCGAAGATTCAGGGAAATTTTTTTCCAATGACTTCTTTGGGCTTATTTTTCCACTATACTAGTCAAATACACTGCCTTGGGTCTGTTGGGGTTTGGGGGGGGGGTTGGGTGGAGTTTTTTTGGTGTTTTGTTGGGTTTTTTCCCTTGCCATCAGATAAAGAGCAAGGAAAACAATCAGACTTACAGAGCCGCTTTCCTGATTAGACATGTGTGTTCCAACCTCTTCTCTAATCAGGATGTTTATACGGTTAAAACTGATAATGAATTATGCACCTCAAGGCTACGGCTAATTAAATTGGCTACCCTTTGTCTTCAGTGTAGGAGCTGGGGATTTCAACTGCTTAAATTATTGAGTCCTTCTTTGAGAAAATTCTGCTGTCAGACAGGCATGCAACTCATATCACAAAAATCCTGCATTATTTCTAGCTGTTCACCATCCTTCAGAAGAAGCAGTTGTGGGAGAAAAAGGCTTTTAAAGCATTTTTTTAAATACAATCTCTCTGTGGGATTCGGAAAGCCACAAAAGCAAATCAGGAGGTCTTTTCCAATATGTATTTCTGGTGAAATCGTGCTAAAAAGGAGACATTATCTCCTCTTATCTAGCAGTCAGGAAGTTCTTGGGTCTTTAGATGCTATTGCAAAGCAGTTAGGAAAGCATTAGGTGTATTCATGTTCTCACCTTTCCTATGGATTAATATGATGGAAATTCCAGAGCAGTGTGGTGAAAGGCTGCCATGACTGAAGCACATTCAGAACTAAGGCTGTCTGAAGGTCGTCGTTGTTGAAAGTTTTTTCCTTCTCCCATCCTGTGAGAGTCACGGCACCACTCTGACGAAAAAAGTGCTCCTAAACACATAAAAGAATAAATAGTAATTGGTGCACCTCTATGTCCGCTGCCCTTCAGAAAGTAACTGAGTAACCACTACATAAAACCAAGGCAAGTGTAGCTAAGTTGCAGAAGAGCTGTAGAAAACTTTACGGGAGTTATACTGTCTGAAGTTCATTGTGCTTCTTGTTTAAAGAGTCACCTGGTTACCAGTGGTCTGCCGTAACAACCCTGCACAGGACAGCGGTCAGCTGAACAGATTATCATACAATCATAGAGGAGCCAAGCCTGGGCAAGCCTGGGCAAGCCTGGACAAGCCTGGGCAGCAAAAAAACCTCTGTGATAATGTTCCAGGGCTGATGAACACTGCTAACAGTGGAGAGACAGTCTCATTTGCAGAGCTACACACCTAGGAACAAGAATATCTCTGATTCGATTGTCTTGGTTGTGATTTTAAAAGGTTTGCTTTAGCACAGCCTCACATGAGCAAGCAGTCAGTGTGGTCCTGGTGTCACAGAGCTGCTGAATGGCACCAAACTTTGTGCTGTGGAGGTGGGATGCAGCTATGGCCATAACTCCTACCTGTCAGTCCTGCTTTTGCTCACTCCGAGAAACATTGATGCCAAAGTCTAGCACTGACTTCACGGTGGTGACCCCCACATGTCACCTCCCTGCACCGTCAGAGCAACATAATGGGCAGATCACTAGTTTCAAACTGGGGAGTCATCAGAGTCAAAGCAGACAGGATCACAACATCCTGATGTTCAAGAGGGACTTTGTTTGTCATAGAAATGAGGCCTATGTGGAACATGTAGCTGAAAACAAGGTGGCTGCTCACTGCCCAGAGGCACAGTGCTGACCTTCTTGGCCCACAGCTCTTCATACAACTGTTTAAATTCATTTTCTCTATATTCACATCGTATTCATAATAGTACATCAAATACTATATTATGCCTTGCTGTGGAGCAGCACAAGATCTGAAAGCCTCTGATTTCTCAAAGCAATGCCTTATTTTCCATTTGTCAGTGGATGGTAAGCCTTGTTCACTGAAGGAGGTCTAATCTCAAATCCTCTCATAGCTCAACTTTGAGTCTCCCATTTGTCACTGCAGTTTAGTGGTCCTGGTTGAACTATTTCCAGGAGATTGTTGTGTTAAAACAGAGAAGTATGTAGTGAAGTTAATCACATCATGAATTAACCATCTGGTGCACAGAAATAACTTTTGTTTGGGTTGAGTTGACATGAAATGACACTATTTTTCCATTTGCTTTTCCTGAAGGAAAATTGAGAAGTTTGTGGAAAATCAGATATATCCTTTGTGGAGAATTTGAATTTGTTGAAACATTTTTCCTAGCATAAACTTTCTTCCATGTGTAATACATCTAGACATTTTTGAAAAAAGCATAGGAACAACATCACTGTCACTGTATCTAGATTCCCGGTAATCTCCAGCAGAACTGCTGTGCTGAAAATGAAGAATATACATATGTGGTGTTTAGAGTTCAGCCTTATTTTCTTTAAAGGTAATTAAAAGTTACTCTTATATTCAGAAATCTTACCACTGGTTACCCCTTACCACTCTGTCTGACGAAGCCCACTGTTAACCACTTCGACGAGTCACAAGGCTGGAATGGAAAAGAACAAATTGCCAATAGTAGCTCCTGTTTCCATTGTGGAAGTAAATTTGACCCGATGAGGCACTGACTCAGCTGAATGGACAGCAGGTGAAGAAGTGGAACAATAGTGGAAATTCTGCTGGAGCATGACCAGCTATATTGCAGTGCCCCTTTGGGTTGGGATAGCTTCACCTGTACTCACCAGCTGTAGCTTAAAAGTCTGTTTTATTTTGTTTTGCAGAGTGAGGTATACTCAGAATTATTTTAATATTAAACAGAGAACCCAGGTATTTAAGTTCTGGCAATAAAGCCACAGGAACTTTCACATGAGACATTTTTCTGGCTTTTGTTTTACTCATGGTTATTCAAAACCTTTCCCAAAAAAATAGGACTTTTATTTAAAAAAAAATAAACAGAGAACAAGCTTGAAGAAGTGTAACTATAGGATTTGTTTGTTTTCATCACTTAGTAAAACAGAGCTATTAAGTGAAAAGAGAAGTCACTTTCACAGGTCACCCTAATTAATCTTCATCAGTTGCAATAATATCAAGCAACATAAAGGGATTCTTCTCAAGAACTTCAATAGAACAAACAGGGAAAAAAAAAAAGACGAAAAGGTAAGCCCTCCTTTTGGAGTTCACAGTCAAGGTAATAAAATGCAGAAAGATAGGAAAGCGCAGGAGAGCAGTGAGACAGCATTGCTGGCTGTAATTAAACCACATCATTAAAATGACACTTTTTGTTTGTTTGTTTTGCAGTGGTTGCGTGGCATCAAGGCCTTTATTGCTCCTCCCACTGCCCCACCAGCGAGCCAGGATGGAGGCGAACAAGGAGTTGGGAGGGGATGCAGCTGGGACAGTGAACCCTGACTGGCCAAAGGGATAATTCCACACCATATAACGCCATGCTCAGCAATAAAAGCTGAGAAGATAAAGTGATGAAGAAGTGATGGCATTTGTCTTCCCAAGTAACTGTTACGCATTATGGAACTCTGCTTTCCTGGAGATGGCTGAACACCTGCCTGCCCACAGGAAGTGGAGAATGAATTCCATGTTTTATTTTGTTTGTGTCCATGGCTTTTACTTTACTTTTTAGACTACCTCAACACAGGAGTTTTTTGCACTTTTACCCTTCTGATTCTCTTCCTCATTCCACTGGAGGGAGTGCACAAACAGCTGTGTGGATTTAAATTGGCAGCATCCTAAATGTGTTTGGGGATTTGAGGTTTTTTTAAGGAAATGGTAGTTAAGCTCTTCAAAACTCATTAAACATTTCACACTTTTCAATGACATTCAAGTCAGAACTAATTACTATACATCTAGAAATCAATCCTTACGAAATAGAATAAAATACGAAGGCCAATGTTTATACTGGTTTATTTTAGAGTTACTGCTTACAGAATAGGAAATTAGTTTCTGGACCTGATTCAAGCATTGGTCAGATGAGGAATAGGAAAATTTTATTTCACTAGGTCAGTAAAATTCAATTAAAATCACATTTTCCAAACCAAGTCTTATTTTATACTTAGAAAACCCATCTTTGCCCAAAATGAATTTACTACAAAACAAAGCAGTACATTTTTTCCGCCAGAAAATAAGTATTATTCTACTGAAAGCAAAATTACAACACTGTTGACTTTAAAAGTAAGCTTATATAATAATTAGGGATGCAACATCCTGTGATGGTATTTCAGTTTCCGTAGGGATTTTTATTTGACAAGGAAAGGCTTAGATCTACATTGCTGTTGATGCCTATTCTCTCCTGACATAATTAAATTGTAAGATAATGTGCTTTGAAAAATTGGAAATTTTTATAGTTCCACTTGTCTTGGATAAAGTACATATGTTTTTCAAAGGTTTGTCCCAGTTCATCTCCAGCTGACAATGTTTCTAGAGCATCTGGCTAAGAGTGGGAATAGGGTGGGGGTTTGCCATCCCTGTGGTCAGGACCTCTAAGAGTAAACAGGAACCTGAATGACTGATTTCTTTTCTCCTCATGGAGAGAACTCATGTTCGATTTATAAACTGTAAGTTTAGCTTATGTGGAGACGGCACTACAAATGTGAGATCTACATCTCCTGTGGAAAAAATGTCACACGGAGCAGTATTTTTACTGGACCTGTATATTACATCTCACTGGCCAGTTGTAAAATTGTAGTGTAGGAGTACAGAGGAAGTAAACTAGTATGCACTCCCTTTTCTGTATTTTGTGCATCCACAGTGATGAAGACGAGATGCCTCTCTTTTCATCCCGCTCATTTACATGGCAGAATGTCAGCTCTGCACAGGCTTTCGCCAGTTCCCTTCTCTTCTAGCTGTATCTGATGCTGGAATCCTTCATCTGTTATGCTTAGCACTGATTTTTATATCTATATCTATAAACACACACATCATGTTTTAAAATTGGAAACCTTTCCACAAGGCTCTCAAAACAACTTGACTCATTAGCCAAATAACGTTATCTACTTACTATGTTATCTACTTACTAAAGAACACATTAAAAAAATGGCAGGATAAACAATATTAGCTTTTAACAAGTAAACCAGCTATACTTGTATTTTCATTTTCATTTCACAGCTTTTGCTAGTAATAGTTCTATGTTAATAAAATTCAGTTACAAAGTAAAATGAGAATTGGTAATTCTTTTTAGTATGGGTGGAAAGTTGAACAGAATTTCAGTGTTGAATCAGGGCTGCTCAACAAAAACTCAGGATGAGTGCACATCAAAGTTCATCCTAAAATACATGTTCATTATGTTGTCTGTAGAGGAAGGGGCTATCAAATGTGAATAATTTTCAGGGAGAAGCTTCAGGGTTTTTTGCTAAATTTGAGCTTGGCTTAATGTTGGTTGAGGATTCTAACCTAACCATTTACTGCTTGAAGTCCTTAACATTTTTGTAATCCAGCTGTGATTTGTACCAGCACGTTGTTTTGCATTTGATTTTAAATGTATATACTTCTTTCCAGCAAGGTTTTGGGCCATGGTAATGGGCCACACAGGGTCATCTCTACCTCCCACAGTATGTTGTGTCCAACTGTTGCTAAAAGCAGATACCTCAGGAAGCATAAGAGCAAAATGATGATATGGTGGTATTTCATGTGAAACTCTCCTTGCCATGAGACTTCTGAGCACTACAGTTCTCCCTTCAAGCATGCATATGTTGGGTGCACTCTGAAGTGCAGGAGGAACACAAGATTTTCCTCTGCATCTGTCACCTGCCCTAAGCCTGCATCTAAGGGTTCTCCTGAGTGTAAAGAACATGAATAATTAATCACTTCTCAAAACACTACAGCCAGAGCACAATACTCTGCACAGACCTTGATGGGCAAATGAGGAGTTGAAGCTTCCTGCTGCCAAAAAATTAAAATCCGAACACCTTTGAGTGTATATTTTGAGTAATTTTAAGGAGAAGAAAGTGTAGGGAAGTTTTATTTCTGAGTGACAGAAAACCTCCTTTTATTTATTCATTGTAAAGCCTCCCTGAATTCTTTCTTTATCACTGTTAGCTCCTAGAACCTTTAAGCTTATTTCTACACGGCTGTGTATATGCAACAGATGTTAATGAAAATTGGAAATCTTTAAAAAACTGTCCCCCAAAATGTGCTCCAAGTTTCTTAACTCATTCCTTGAATCTCATTGATAACTTCCTCATTTCAGCAGTTTTCAAATATATTTTTGCAAATTTCGAATAAGAGAAACTGAAAGACTTCCTCTCATGCACACTATTGATCCTTAATGCTCCCCTATGGATTAACATTATTTTCATATGTCTAAAAAGCTTATTGAATGGGCAGAGACAAATTGTTCATTGCCTTATAGCATCAATTTTTCATTGAGAAGAAAACACATTTATGCACTTCAAAACTCATTAAATAATTAACATGTTTCAACTGCAGTAAAAAAAAAGATCTAATTGCCAATACTTGCCTAGTGAACCTTGTATAGCTGGGTTTATTCTACAAGGACTAATGGCTATTTTACAGAAGCCTAGCACCCACCTTCAAATAAGAAGCTAAGATGCAGTTGTGAACAGTTTGAAAGCTTAACTCTTATGTTCAGCCAGTGACAGCTCCTACAATCTCAGGACTCTCCTGCATCCAACAACAGGAGTCTGGGTTTTATAAATGCCTTGCACTGTCACCAGCCCTTTTGTTTTTTTTGGTCTCTGGAAAAACAGAAAACCAGATCCAATGTCCCCAAAACATTGCAATTGAGCTCATTCTGACACAGTAGCACCTGAAAATGACCACTACCACCTAGCATACATCCATTTGTGCAGAACAAGAGCATTTGCAAGTAAAGTCTACAAGTAATTAGAAGGTATAGAGAAAATTCTGCAGGAAGAGCAGAGAAATCTTCACAGGCGATTATCCATAGAAAATGCTTCTTATTGCTAGCACTGAGCAAGGACGTATTGAGCTTTTGATACCAATCCCATATTTATCGCAAATATCAGAGTTTTTATCTATAAGGCCCAGGGAAAATGAGCAGGGAATTTGCACTGCAAAGAGACATGACAGAATAGTTTTGAGCTTTTAAATCCGGAAGTGAATGTTGAGATGCATGCAATGGGTGATTTCTTATAGCTATGTCTATAGATAAATCCTGCATAATGGCAAGTGCTTCAGACACCTAATGTAACTTTCTCATTGGTTTGTGGGGTTTTGTGGGTTTTTTTCTCTACTGACTTTGTTGTCCACATAAATTGTGGGAAAATTAAAGAGACACCTTATTTCATGTGTATAAAAAGATCGGTTTAAAGATGGTGCTTAATGTAGTTCGGTTTGCAAACTTGTCAGTCTACAAAGCAGAACAGGAGTTCAACACAGACAGTCTGGACCTATCTGGTCAGTCTTGCATCTACAGCTGCATCCCAAGACAGGGTGTGGCATGTTTCATCAGCTGTTAAATCTAAAAGGTTTAATGCTTCCTCCTGATAACCCCCACTGGTGTGAAATGAAGGGTTGGTAGCAGGAGAAGAAAGACCCTTGAGTGCAGATATCAGTGGAAAGAAGTAAGTCATGGTAGAAGTGCTTCAGGCAGACACAAAAGCAGGGCAGGCATGACCACAGCTCATTGGTCCATCGGCTTTTCCCTTCCAGCAGACATGACTGTGGCAGAATTGTATTTCTATAGGGGAGCATTATCATTGCACCCTTGAAGCCATATGACAGGGCATTCTTCAGCAGAGGATGTCAGGTTTGTCTAACACTGTTTGCATTACAGGCCCAAATGACTTGCTCTTTCTCTTTTAGAGTATCCAAACTACCTTGATCTTTCCTGGAAAGATGTCAACTTGATTCAAGTGCCAGTTTAATTAAGATACCTTAATTAATGTCTAATCTAGAAATGTGCTAATGGCTTGAGAAAGTTTCTGTGGTAACAATACATTACCAGGCAAAGAACAACACAAATAACTATTGCTTGTGCTAGAGTCTAGATAGCTTGGGACAGCAGAATGGAAAATACATATGTCCAGCCAAAGCTAAAACAAGAAACTTTTTTTGTTATTGGGGCACAAAAAAAACTCTAGTTATGGACACGGTTTCTGTTCTGCTAGTTAATGTAAACTTGTGTAGCAAAAAGACAACACTTTTGAAATAGACTGTTCTCAGTGTGCCCAAATACCTTTATGGAAGTCATTAAACCAAGTCATAGTTTTGTTTTAGTGATGGTGCTAACCAGTTGTTTTCACTTCCAAGCTACACTGGGACAGATAAAAATCACCTAAATTGCAAAGCAAGCAATTAGAGGAATGTTTATAGTTGTGCGAGATAGGGAACTTTTGCACCAGTCAACCTTGCCACAATCAATAAAATTTGAGTCATAACTAACCTGCCACACCAGAGCTCATTGGTCTTGGATTTCCTGTTAGTGGAAAAGGGAGGAGAACACTCTACCTAGCGGTCTATAAGAGCATGAACGTTTGAAGCCATGGGCACCTGACTTTCCACTTTCTCCTTACCGTGAACAGTCATTTATATTAGTGTTGTGTCCACGGAGATTAACGTTTCAGATACAATTTCCAATGGGTTGATTACTATGAGTTAACTTACGTTTCAATCTCTTACTACAAAAAAATCTGTTATGAGGCAGGGTAGATACATAAGCAATGTTTGGACAGAATTCTACAAACATGCTGACTATCTCAAAGCAATTAAATTCAGGGGACCATCAGGAAAATACCATCTAAAATGCCATCAGGAAAAAGCTGTTGGGTTTCTCTTTCTTCCTCAAAGTAAATTTGCTTTTTCTTTTGCTGGTCCAGATAAACAAGAGACCTGAAGTGACAAGCACTGAAATTTCCACTGCACTGACACTGATGACACTAGACTGTAAGCTCCTCCAGAGAATCTCTGCACACCACCACAGATGGGATAAATGGCCTTGGTTTGTCTCTCAGAAGAGCAAGGAGGAGACAGAATAGACTTTTCTCAGGAACTGTACCCATCATCATAGTTCCTTTTCAAATAAAGCTGGACTGCAGCAGGATTGATAGTGTCTCTGAGAGCTCAGGGAATCAATACAGCCAGCAGGAAAAGGCAAAGGCAAACTGCTGTATCTTCTCAAATGAGAATTGATTTTTATCCATTGTCCATTCCCATGGCAAAGGAACAAGCTTATCACTTCAAATCAAGAATAGAAGGGAGACTAATTCTCTGTCTTGGGAAAGGACAGGAGCTCAGTAAAGGTCACTTAGATCAACACTGTATTAAAGAAATCTTTTTTTACTTTACTTCCTGACAAAGCAAGTGGACTTGGGCTACTCAGCTGTCTGTCTTTCCTCCAACATTGCTGTCTGAGGCTGCAAGGAAACCAGGGTGAGCCACCGAGGGCAAAAATGCAAACATGTTCATGCATTCTTCAAGAATAAAGAAAATCTGCAACATTTGCAGGCAGATAACTCTGCCTCTCCTGGGCGAAGCCCTGGAAGCACTAACAGCTCTGTGTTTGGTACAAGTCAACACCATGGATGACAGAGCTCTGTCGGGCTCCCAGCTACCCAACCATGATACTGCCTCGACAGCTCTTCTGGAAGATGTTTCCCCAGCCAGCTGCTTCTGGCATTCCAGTTCTCCCATATGATAAGCAGTCTAGATGGGGTAGAAAAACAAGGTTTACTTTTTTAGGGCAGGCAGATGAAGCACAAGCAGAAAACACACCCTTTCATTCGTGCCTTTGAGTAAGCTTCACACAGCCTTAAAACTCATTGCATTTTCCCATAATTGCATACCAACTGTTATGATTAAAACAAACACCTTCAGTCCAGCTTTGCTTGCCTACAACTAACAATGCTTAGTTTCCTTAATGCCTTCTGCACTTGGAATAATTAATATATTAAAATATACATTTATTTACATATAAATTTATTCACAAGGATGCTTTACAATCATGGAAGGGAGCTGATTTGACTACAGCAGAAGGCAACAGGACTAAAATATCTTGTTTAGCTCCACGGTGCTTGATCTGTGGTGTGGTGTGTGCAGAGAGGCAGGTGCTCCAAGCACTGCTGATGTAGAACTGAGGCTAGGCAGAATCTTAATGACATTCATGAGCTTGTTAAGTCTGTGGCAGTTCAAAACCCACCAGAGAGGTTCTCTGAAGCTCAGAAGTCAAGTGGCGTTCATTTGCAGTCCATGTACTGGTGTCCTTTTCTCCTGCTACACTGGCATCAATCTTCATGCTGGGTGAAACTGGGGGGTCTCATTCCTTACATGACGATGAAAGAGAAGGGCACTTTGTCTGTACAGGAACATACTAGAAACTTGTAGAGCTGTATGTGTTGTATGTGGCATTTAGATTGGCTTCAGAAAAACCTTTGTTGAGAAGACAGAAAACACTCTACTAGTGAAAGGGATTTCTAAAAATTTTCGCTGATGTTGGTGTGATTTGTAACCAGATTAGAACAAACCCTCAGCCCCATTTTATTTCTTCAAGACCCCCAAAACCTCAATATGCCAGCTTGGAGCGACCACCATGTTCAGTTTAAGTCTGGGTACTTTGAAATGTTCCTTTGGAGTTCCCAAATCCCCTTTGTTTAGCCCTTCCAGTTTGTTATATTTTGAAGAAAAGAAAAAATGCCACTGTAAATTGTTCCTTCTCTTATAACTCTCCTTATTAAAAGAGATGGCTAGGATTGTATAAAAAATCCAATACATTTTATAACCAGTTCCTTTTGGCAAAAGAACACGTAGAAACTACTCTGGATTTTGGTGAGGGGAGTAGGTTTTGGGAACAATCCTCCCAGAAAACATGTTTTGTCAGTATCTGTGACCAGGAGAAAGGTATTTTAGATGGGAAATAAATCTGTCACAAAGCTGTCACAGCTGACAGACTTTTTTGTTTATGTTATTCTAATTTGGTTTCTTCTTGTGACAGGAGTGTGTCTCTCATAGTTGTTTACAAAAAGGTTTTCTGTGCTATAAAATAATTAGAAGCAATCACAACCTAGCTTTGTGACTTCATATAAGGAGGAGGATTCAAGACACAGCTTTTGTGAGAGAAAGAAAAGAAGATAATTAAAAGGAACTATAGAATTTCTGGATTAACTCTATGAAGCGATTGTTCCTACCTTATAATGGAAATAGTACAGATCCAGCAGTTTTGGTCACAAACTTTTCTTTTCATTTGCTCAGTGAACTAACACTGTGTCAGGTAATTGGCAGATTTGATTACACAGTGATGATAATTGATATATTGAGCAAAAACAATTCATAAATTGCCAGAAAATCAACTGATTCATTAAAAATCAACATGTCCGCCACCAGAGACCCAGACACTATGTTCTGTTGAGTAAATTAAAGACAACTAGTAATTTGATTAGACAACCTATTACATAGAATATAAAAAAAAAAAAAAGGTGGCTTCAAATGAAGTATACAATTTTAAAGGCAGGAGGAATAATCTTCATCATTTAACTGAAAGACAAATGATAGTGCTGTGAAGTATGTGATCACAACAAGCCATTGCAACTCAGAGAAAAAATTTAAAGGTTTGATGGGCCTGGTACGACACAGTTCCCAACTGAAGATTTGTTTGTTAGCAACAAAAAGTAGGTCAATTAATTCCAAAGATTTTTAGTGGATGATGAAATGTCACCACATTGTTTTGTAACCTTTGTGGAAAATGAATGCTCAGGTGCCACCTCTGGCAAACAGAGCTGAGGCTGGAGGATGAACCAAATACGGGATTAAGACGCCCTATCACTGATCATGGTATTGGTGCTGGTGCCAGTGTATGTAAGGAAGATGCCTCATGACACATCTTTGCAGACTTTCGGCAGAATTGCTTATGGCAGCAGGATCTTGCCCAATGCATTGCTTATTAAATCTCTCTATGTTTAAGCACAAATATGTGTTTAATACTGTCAAAGTTCCCTAGAATATAAAATAAAAACCTGAGACTTTGGGGTCAATAAAAATCTATTTGTTGGGGTCCTTTGTACACACAGGAATTTGGCAAGTAATCATCTGCATCCCTTAGCACACATCTAACTACTGAAAACTATTGCATGAAAGACACATTATGGGTATGGATGGATACCACGCTTTCTTTTCGTACCTTGTCTAAGTTGTTGACCTGAACATATGCCAGCACTCCATGAACACCCTTTTTCTTCTGGAGTTGTTCTAGACTACTTTCCTACTAAATAGGAAAATGTCTTTGTTACTCAGAGGGGAAGAGGTTGTGCTCTGTACAAAAGGGTGTCAGGGCTGAATAGTTTTAATTTGTTCACCACTCAGATTTTAAAACACGTTTTGAACACACTTTTATTTTGGGATATGTATCTAGTTACCAGGGTTAAAGGTTTGACACATGATTGTATAGCAGTTTGACCTGTTCCTCCTTTTGCAATTGGTGTATTCTGAATTAAAAAGTTGTATCGCTTGTTTCGTGCACGAGCTGAGAATGGTGACCTAATATGCACTAAAAGCCTTTGACTGTCCTCTTAATTATTCCTGAAACACTGATAGCAGAGGAGGCACACACTGAGACTACAAGGATAATCCTTGAAAAGCCAAAGGTGACAGGAGCAATGTTTGAGTGGGGTTTGCTCATTCATTAGGTAAAATCTGTATTTCCTCTGCTAAGAACCAATTGCTTGGACCATCAGGAGTTAATCAAGCAGCTGTGTTCTATCAGCTCTATTTTACACATGCAGAAGCATATTTACATATGTGTTGTGAGGTGACTGAACTGCTACTCCTGAAAATAGTTCTAATGTGCTAGTCTCACATTTACAGTTATCTAATTTTATCTTTCTCAGCCATCATGCCTCACTCTAGAAGCACGTCTTTATACTGGATTTGCACCTTCAAAAATAGCAGAATACTGTCAAATTAAGGACAACTCCACCAAGTACATCTCTTTCGCCTGACAAGGGACTGCCACAAGCTACAAACCCTTATGGTACAGCTGAGGGTCCCTTGTTCATCTTGACTCTCGAGAGCTGTTTCTGAAGGCCAGAATTCACAAAAGTCTTAAACTTAACAGCATTCCAAGCTGAAGGATATTGGGTTTTTCGTTTTCTATCTGGATGACCCCTTTGTATAAGTGAAACAAAACCTCTGCCAGGGAGGTACTGTCAGTAACGACACAGAAGAGTAGACATGAACTCCAAGTCGGCACCAGTTGTCCTCGTGCATTTTGAATGTCCTTGTTCTGCCTGATGAGGTTTGCAGAGGAAGTCTGTTGGAGACATAATGCTAAAGTTAGGGTTTTTAAGTGCAGGGTTGTATTTGGGGATACAGGAGAAATCACTATGGGCTCTGGTCTGACCTAATCAAATTGAGGAGTAATTGACCTGAGCAACCGCTTATTCAGTCAGCATTATCGTAAAAATAACTTATACAAGATCAAGCAATTGCTGCTCTGTCCTTGAAAGTAACTAGCTAAGATAAACCCACACATGACAATCACAATTAATAATTCTTCTTTTCATTTTTTTATCAAAGGGGAATTAACATTGCTTCCATGTTTTGTTACAATCTTAAAACATGGAAAACTACAACTTGTGTTAGTTTGATAGCAATACTTATTATTATCATTGTTTCTATTTTTTAATAGCTGCATTATCACATAAGCGAGAGCCATTGTGTTCAGGATGGTGCACAGATACTCCAGAAGTTGGTATTTACTTCAAAACACAATTGTATGAGGATTAAAGTGGAAAAAACACAGAACAGGGAAGTATGCAAAGCATCTATAATCTAGCCAGCATGTAGCTCAATTGAACCTATTAAAACAGAAATCATATGAGAGCTCTTACATTATTATACAGAAGAGATTAGAGGTCAGATTTTGAAAACCCTAATTCAGAAAGAATAAGAGGCTTACAGACCAGGGGCTTCCAGAGAAGTTGAGGGAAGCTTTTATGGAATATATTCTTCTTCAGTGTTCAGCAGAGCAACTGTGTTTAGCAGCCTAATGGCTGCTTGAGACATCCATCTGTGAGCTTTGGTCTCTCACCCAGAATCAAATTGGTGGGAGGGAAACACAGCTTGTATGTCAAGTCCTTCAAGACAGTTGACTGAGAAGATGGGAAAATGCATCCATTTCAAGCAGCAGCACTTCTGACCAACTAATGAGTATACATTCCCTGCTCCTATCCCCTGCTAGCAAGCTTCTAAACTTCATGCTCTGTCATCTCTGTGTGGAGCATGTCTGTTGTGCCTGTGCTGATGACTGTATGACAAGCTCTACAGCAAATAACTGGGCACTTCCATAAGCGCGTGGATTCCTATCTACCTATGCAAAAGCAGTAGATGTGGGAATTGTGGTCAGGAGTGCAGTGATCAAGTGATACTTCTCTTCAGGAGGGGCTAAGTGAAGAGCAATGTAGGATGTATTTCTGTTAAAGGAGCAGGAGTGTATATTGATATGGTATGGAATATGGTAAATATGGCATCCTATAAGAAAGTCATTAAAAAAATTAAAATATGTATATGCTCCTTGAATGTGTTTATACCTTTCTAATGGCAATAGAATACTACAATATGAGTATCCCTGAAGTTTCCTTATACACATTTCATGTGGAAGGATCTTACTGTTATTTTTAAGTATTCCTTGTACTCAGATTCAAACATACATCTTTCTGCAGTACTTCACCTTCCAGCAAAAAAGGGAAAAAAGTTTAACAATTCCCATTCAGTTTGTGTTGTTATAATAAATAATAACAATCTTGACCCCAGCAACTTATAGCACAGGAAATGCAAAGGAACTTACCCTGAAAACTTGGATCATTCCTTGTAGTTTAGCAGAGATAACCTTGGATTCTGGGCTCAGCTGCTTTTCTGCTTCTCCTTCAGTACTCCCATGTGGGATACTGAAGGGGCTTGGTGACAGATTTGTAAACGTAGCATTGACAACATGATTCGAATCATAATAAGGATATAAATAAATACTTAAAAGTTCCTGGTACCACCAATCATATTAGTGCTAAGGGAAGATTTTAGGCGGAGGAGGGGAAGAATGATGCTACTGAGATTTTATAAAGTCAGCAGACACACAGATCCCATTTGTCCCCCGCTGTAGGTATTATGATCCTGCTTGGCAGGAGAGAGGAAGAATCATTCAACGGGGAAGAGTAAAGAGGGTGCCTTCCACATCTATCTCCAGTGCTGGAGCAGAGAAGCTGCACAGCTGACAGTCATCGTGCTCTTGGGATGATGACAGAGGGGAAGGGAATGGAAGAGAAAGAAGGAACTCTGGGCAGACTTTGACAGAACATGAGACAATTATTGTAAACTTTTGAAACTGTTGATGCTTAGTAATTTTGTTACTGTGCAGCTAAAATCAAAACACAGATGTCAAATATGTGGAGTGACCATTATCATTGCAAAGGTTTTTAAGCGGTTTTTTTTCCCCTACTGACTTTTCATTCAGGTCTCAAATAATTCCAATCTCTATAAAAAGCAAACCCTCCTCCTGCTCAGGACACTGTATATCACACACCAAATCAGTGCCAAGGGAGGTTCTGGACCAAAGGTTTACAGACTTCTCCATTATCTACCAGGAGTCCCATGGCTGATTCAGGAGTTTTAGTATCTTTTTATAGGTACTGGAACACAGAGATTTTTCTCATACAAGCAGTTCCACCACAATCTGCTTCTGTTGACTTATACTTAAATGTGCATGTTTTTTTTCCCATCTTATTCTCTTCTACTTTCATGAATACTTCCTACCATGATGTACAATCTTGTTCTCCAAATTCAAAGGTAAGTTCTGCAGGTACTGCTGCCTGTAGACAAACAGTAAAGTCCCACAAAACAATAAACATAAAACTGGTGTTGCATACATTAAGCTGAGCTGAAAATTTTCTAAGGTGACCTGTTGAAAAATGCAGATACTACAGAATGAAAATGTCTTGCAGATATATGTTATTTTCATTCAAGTTCTTACTGTAAAATTATTGTTAAGTTTTACTATCAGAAAGCTGAAATTATTAATTTCGAAAAAGTCCTAACACCTTTTCCTATCCTGTTTTTTTAGCTAAATAACAGAATAAGACCACCACCAAGTGAATTAGAGTACCAGCTCTGAGCTTGTTGGAATGAGATGCTGGGTATGGTGAGAATAAAATATTTCTGCATATTTTGTTTGCAAAATACTCTGATATTTTCATTCCAATTTAAGACAATGTAGAATTTTGAAATTTCAGTATCTTGGATGACAATTCCTTTTTCCAGCCTCATGTAGCCATTGGAGAATAAGAACAAAGCCGAAGAGCCTCCAAAGAAAAGAAAGAAAGAGAAAATACAGTGGTTGGTAACTATAAACACAGTTGACTGAGAAAAAACTAGTAGCTTTCCTGAAGCATTGTGACCTTTAGCAAATGAGAAACTTTGTGACAGTGATTTTATTAAACGCAAATTTTGATTTATTACCTGGGTTTGCAGGCATTGCTATGAGATTCTCAATGTAGCTAATGAATTTCTGTGTAATTTACTTTTTATCCTCCTAATGGACTAGATATTTCTATTTTAAACCCCACACGTTTATATCAAGGAACTTTTTTAACCTGCCACTGACTTGCATTCATTCATTTATCTCCATATGCACTGCACTAATACTTCAGCATGTGTGGGTGAGAGGTCTCAGTGTAGAGGTTACATGGACAGGAAGGCCTCAGAGGAGAAACCTGTGTCCTCAGACCGGCCCTGGGTTATGTGTAAAACGCCACTATGTAGTTGGGCTGTTCTCCTTCCTTCCTCTCTTAAATCCTGGAGATTGGGATAGGTAAGAAAAGGAAAGGGCTTGTTCCTCCTGACTCAAAAAATCTGACAAAGGCATAGATTGGAAATGGGCAAGGAATCTAAGTGTGTCAGACCCTCAGCATATCTGAGTGCTGTTTTGTTTGCATGGTAAGCTTTGCATTCTCTTAAATACAGAATTATAGAACTGCATCAAATACTGTTGCAGATGCATATCTGAAATCTCACTAACAAACCCCTGCTGACAAGGTTTTCCGAACCATAAAGCTGGGAGTAGTTTATTCCCATATCTGAAAGCAGAGGATTTGATAAGGACCTTTACTCTCAGTAGTCTTCAAGAAGAAAAACATCTTTCCTCCTGGAGCTGAGTCTGTAATTGTTTATCCACATATCCAGCCAGTGAACCATAGAGATCTGATAGCTATTCAGTGAAGAATTTCCTGATGAATGAAGTACTCTATGCTCTGATGTCCTCTATTTCGGGCTTCCATTTCTGACACAACATCCCTCTTACTGAGCTAAATATAAGGAACCAGAGAAACTCCTGGGAATGAAGGGCCTGAAACTGTGTATTAAAAAAAAAAAAAAAAGCAGTGGTAGCAGATATAGACCTAAGGCAGAAACTCTCCTCCAACTTACTTCTTTTCATTGCCCACAAAATTGTAAATAGAGTACGAAGAGTATATTCCAACTGTACTCCAAACCAGAATATTTAGTGATTAAATTCTGGGGCTAATTGGGCTACTTAATCCCCAATGCAGAACACCAACTTCCAGTTTCAACTCACAGGCTTGAGTAACCATTTTTAGAGAAAATAAATGAAAGGAAAGACACATAAGTTGTCTTGCTAGACTTCTGTAAAATAATGTTACTGAAAGAAGAGCACATGGAGATTTACTGCTGTATCATTTTTTGTTTTATTACAGACAAAAAATTGTCTTTGCAGCACATAGTGCTTTCAGAAAAAAAATATATCTAATTCCTTCCTTTTTTTTTCTCTGAATAAAATTTTTTGCTGTTTTTTCCAATATGGACATGCCTTAAGGGCCCAGCAGAGATGGTGTCACAATTTTAAAAATCTCTGGCTCAAACAGAGAGTTAGAGACATTTTCTGCCCTGGAAAACTGAATGAAAGCGAATATGGCAGAGATAAAGGGGGGAAAAAGAACTAATAAGGTCACCTTTTACAGGTCATTTAACTGTAACATTGAGTTTGTGTCTGGCAATATGCATAAAGTTGGAATGTGAATCCACGTTTCTTAAAATCAAACCTGACAGCTTTGGGAAACTACTCCCTTACGTGGCCTCTCAAACTTCCTCTTGTTTCAGACCATCTATGCTGGTTTGGGCTGGGGTAGAGTTAATTTTCTTCACAGTAGTTGGAATGGGGTTATGTTTCAGATTTGTGCTGAAAACAGCGTTGATAATGCAGGGTTACTTTAGTTATTGCTGACCCCACCAGTGAGGAGGCTGGGGGTGCACAAGAAGCTGTGAGGGAACACAGCTGGGAGAGCTGACCCCAGCTGACCCAAGGGATATTCCTTGCTGTTATGGCACCATGCTCAGTATACAGAGCTGGAGGAAGAAGAAGGAAGCAGGGCGTTTCTGGAGGGATGGCATTTGTTATCCTGAGTAACCATTATGTGGGATGGAGCCCTGCTTACCTGGGGATGGTTGTACATCTGCCTGCTGAAGGGAAGTGGTGAATTGCTTCTTTGTTTGCTTGGCTTACCTGTGTGGCTTCTGCTTTACCTATTAAACCGCCTTTATCTCAACCCATGAGTCTTCTAAGCCTTTATTCTTTCAATTCTCTCCCTCATCCCACTGTGGGGGATAGTGAGTGGGTGTCTGTGTAGTGCTTAGTTACCGGCTGGTGTTAAACCATGGCACTTGTCATTGGTTTTCTGTGCATTAATTTCATTTCTGTGCATTAATTTCAAACGTTCTGATGAATGTCATAGTAATCTAGAGTCAAAAAGAAGTGAAGTTTAAAACCCAGAGAGTGATCACTCAGTTTTCTCCAACACTTCAGGGCTGTTAAGCCATACTGAAATTACCTCTGTATACAAAACAATATGATCATAGTAGCATAAGACTGTTCCAGGGCACTGAGTCACACAGATGCAGTTATACTGCTAGGACTCAGGAATGCAATGTAAAGGACAAAATTGTCACTGAAAAAATGCCTTAGGTGGCAGGTGAGATCAGCTTTGTCTCACCTCCGATGTAATCTAGATTATAGCTACAAACTTGTGACCTGAGCGCAGACCCCCTTTTGCAGAGATAGACCAAAATTATGTCCCCTGCCTTTAACTGTTCAACAATCTAAATATTAGAAAGGGGAAGCAAAGGCACAATGAGTGAGAAGAAGCCCAGAGACTCTGCTGAGGAGCAGTAATTGTGAACATCTCATCATGCAAGCTGCCTGGCATGGTCCACCCTTCTCCCCCCACCCTTGCCAATACAAACCAAGTTGTACCAGTGCTGAATGGGAAGCACACTGCCACAGCTCCCTTCTTTAACAAATAAACACATCTGTGCAATGTCACAACAAATAAGGAACTACTTATTCATTCAAATTCATTGAGCTTGATGGAATCAATAATCAGCAGAAAGCTGGCAGTGGATTCGTTAAGGCAGCTCTCTAGTACTCAGTAATAGGAGTGAGAACTCACCCACTAGCTGCATTTCCCTGTAGACAGGAAACTAGGCTAAGATAAATCTTGGCCCAAGTGAAAATAATAGATAATACTCACTTTAGATTGCTCTGTTTTGCCATCTAAAACAGCAGGGCATTTCCCTAAATAATACATGAAAGGCTGCTCAATGCCCGATACCTGATAACTGTGTTGTGCAGCCTTGTGAAAAGAAACTGAAATAAGACCAGAGAAGCAGTCCTTAGAATTTCATGCTTATTTTTTGTCTCTCTGAAGCACATCAACCCATTCAAGCAGATTTGCTTTTGATTGCAACCTGTGTGTTCAATTTGGCCAACAACATGTTAGAAATTCAGACCTCTGCAAAACAGGTGTTTGTCCTTTCTCTAGATGGGAAAGTATATAAGACTAGAGCTTAATATTTATTAGAAACATCCAATCAATCTTCTGACTTTGCAGTTCTATGGATATATCACATATTAACAGGTCTGGGGAAAAAAAGTCAAACACAGTACCAGATGTGAAATATGACAGTGCTGTAAAATAATAAAGAACAGCTAGAACTTCTCACTTTATTACTATTATAACAAACTTTTTTACTGAAGAAGCCACAAAGAAGTAGAAGAATCTATTGTGCTGGGCACCATTCAGGTTCTTAACTGGGGAATAAATCTCACCCCAAATACTTTTCAATTCATGGCCTTGTAGGAATGCACTCTCTGACCTTATTCTTGGAGCAGCTCCACTGACAGCAGTGCTGTCACAATGATAAAGTTGTGCTTGTATGCGCTGCAGAATTGGAGCTTTAAAAGATGAAACAAGAAAAAGGCTCACAGCCTACAGTGATCTGTATTCCCCATCATATTTAATAGCTGAGAAACCAAGGCAGAGATTACTTGGGCCTTCATGGTCAGAGGTCATCATTAGCCCTGGCAGTAACTGGTAGACATTTTTTGGCATTTTTAGGAGGCAGACCAAAGATCCAAATGGACTCTGTAGACAGAATCCCCCTTTGGTTGACCTATAAATTTTAAAATTATTATAAAATTAATTATATTTTATATTACTATCTCATTAAGTTTTAGTAATAAAAGGAAATTAAGACAGTCTCTCAGCAGAAATGGGAGTACTTTTCTGGAAAGGTAATAATCCAAATGCTGTTCTCAATAACTAACCATCACTTGAAGTTGCTATTCCCACACTCACAGACTTCAGGATAATAAAAAAAGAATCTAAATATAATAATTTTAACTATGAAGTGTCACACAAGTGTCCAAGGCTTTTTTCAAAAGTTTAATCATAAAAGTAGATTTTAATCTACATTAAAGAAGCCCAGCAAATTATGAGTTTAGGGTTAAGATTTGTAATTTGGTAAATTATAGATTTGCACACATTAAAACTTCACCAGTGAAGGCAGTGCAGACAACTGGACGGAGCATTTGAAGGGGTTAAAAAATCGAGCTCTGATCCCAGCTCAGTGACTTATTTAATCTTCCTATAGCACCTGAGTTAACAGCTCCTGACTTCAGAAGGTATTTCCAGAAGCTTCCACATCCCTGTGGTTTGAAGCTGGCAGAAACAAACACCAGTGTCTAGGAAAACCCAGAACCATGATCAAACATCTGTGCCATCTTTTTTTTTTCTATAGTGACATCTGATAAGTAAGGATCTAACTACTTGGTCCAGTACAGTTGTTCTCAAAAATAAGAATATTTAGGTGAGAAATGTACAAAGGCATCACTGAAAGGTCATAGTGAAGTTCGTGCCCAGAGCAGGAAAGAGCAGGAAACATTGTTTGACTGAGACACCATGAAAAGCATTACTTAGACATAGGTCTGGTGATTTGCATTGTTTGAAACCACCTACCAGGCTCTGTAGAAAAGGTTCTCAAAGGGGACCATACTAAAAGAATAGCTGAGACATTTGATATGCCAAAATGTGGCAGTATGCAGGTCAGAGGAGGATATCTTCCCTGTTGTCCAGCTCCTTTCAAGGATTCTTCTGTCTTACACTGCAAAGGTACCACCCCCACAAAAGTTACTCTTCCCCTTTAGATGCAACCATCACGCTAGAGAGAAAAATATCTCAGAAAGCATGAATACTGATCCCTTGTAACAGCTTTCACAGCCACATCTCTAGAGTAAACTACATTCCCTTGGCAACTCGTGTCTGCATCTTGCGATTAAACTGACTGAAATCATCTCCATTAAAAAACATGCAAATGGCATCAGGCATAAAGACAGGATGGCAGTGGAATACAGGGCTGTTCATTCCATCTGACGATGAATCTGAATGGAAGTGACAGATAACTCCAGAAGTGGGAGGTTTTGAATTAAAAGAAAAGTGGAAATGAGCAATCCAGTCAGAGCAGTGTCACTAGTGTTACATAATTTCATATGCAAATTTGTTTTATCCTAAACTGCCCCTAGATTGCATGGACCCCACTTAAGCTCAATCTAAAGGCCTATGCCTGCACTGTGGAATTATTAGGGACATAAGAAAAATATTATCATCCGAGGAATAAAAATGATCTGGTGGAGATGGCACATTAGCTGTGAGCAGCTTTAATGTGCCTTCTGCAATGACCTGCTGTTAAAGCAGAGCCTCCGTTCCGGAGTACCCAGCACCAGCAACCTTCATTGTTCTGCCTTTTCAAGAAAGGTCTGATGAAGAGAGGCAGTGATGTGGCTGGCCATCACGGTCCTGTTCTCCTGGGTGCTTCAAGCAGGATGCACATAGTGGGAAGTGACTGCTCCTTGGTCTTGCTTGGCCCTTTTACACCTAGGGCTGATCCAAAGAAGAGTCCTTCACACCAACTGACTCAATTGCTGGGGATCTGGAAGCCGTCATTTTTCAGTGGGAAACAGGAAGAACAGAGCTGCATTCTTCCTTTCACTTGCAAGAACTTTCTCCATTGTCCCCATTTTTCAACGCTGTCCGCAAGGTGTAATGTCTTACATGTGGAAATACACAAGGCAGCAAGAATTATGGATTAGGTGTCAGTAAATGGGGTAAAAATGGTTTCAAATTGAACGTTCCTTTTATAAATGTGATTTCAGATGAAGGTATATTGCAAGCTGCCACACAACACATTCAGCAAGTACTGCCTTGCTATTGTAAGACATTATTCTGCCTCCAAATTTGATTTGTGTAAGGAGGGAACCAGGAGAGTCCTTCATAAATTACATTGTTGACTAATTTGGCCATTGAATTCTGGCATCCAAGGTTGCAAACCATGTTTAGTTGCATAACCTTTAAAAGGTTATACAACCATTATGTCTCATTTCACAGTCTTCAAAAACAGAGTCTATTTCTTCCACCAGTTTGTTTATTTAATTTCAGTATTATGGCTTTGAAGAAAAATTTTCACAGTACACTCTCAGTCTCCCTATTTCACATTCCACATTAAGTTATGCCATTTTAAGAATAGTTATGCTGAGCATTTCTATTTCTATGATTTTCTATCAGATATTTAGTGTTTGATTCCAGCCTGCCTTGGAAAACGAACAAAAACATTTTGCCCTCTTAAATTGATTAACTGTACTTAGACTCTTTATAACTTGCACTGCACAATACTGGAGTTAAAACTGTTAAAAACAGAAAAGAGGGATACTGAACTCACCTTTACATATTTTTATGTGTGTGTGTGTGTGTTATTTTATTGTAAGGCATAGCACCGCATGGTATAGAAACACAGAATGGCAACATAGGAACATAAAATGGCTTGGGGTGAGAGAGACCTTAAAAATAATCTAGTTCCAACCATCTATCATAGACAGGGACACCTTCCACTAGACCAGGTTGCTCAAAGCCCCATCCAACCTAGTCTCAAACACTTCCAGGAATGGGGCATCCACAACTTCTCTGGGCGACTTGTTCCAGTGCCTCACCACTCTCACAGTAAAGAATTTCATCCTAATATCTAATCTAAAACTACTCTCTTTCAGTTTGAAGCCATTTCCCCTTGTCCTGTCACCGCATGATCTTGTACATCTTTCTTGTACATTCCCTTAAGGTACGGGAAAGTTGAAAATAGGTCAGCCTGAAGCCTTCTCTTTTACGGGCCAAACAATCCCAATTCTTTTAGCCTTTCCTTTCCATCCCTCTAATCATCTCCATGTCCCTCCTCTGGAATTGCTCCAGCAGGTCCACGTCCTTTCTGTCCTGGGCACCCCAGAGCTGAATGCAGCATTCCATGTTGGGTCTCAGCAGAGTGGAGTAGAAGGCAGAGTCACCTCTCTCGACCTTCTGGCCACGCTCTTTTCAATGCAACCCAAGCTATGATTGGCTTTCTGGGCTACATATATCTTTGCAGACAATTTTTCTGTAGTTCCGGAACTATTTTTTGTCTAAATATGTTTGTGATGAGATACAGGTAATTTTAATTAATTAAAAGGTGCAGACAGTAGGCTAGTATGGAAAAGGCTTGTAGTCCCCATCACTGCATCTAAAGTCTTCCTGTAGAAATCATAGCACTTACATAGGGCCTCATGGTTGAAGTTGAAATGGATGAAATGAGCTGTGACTTGCCATTTTATTTTGGGTTTCTTGATGTTTGTAAAACCTCAGACCATTTGTGGATATTCTATTTTCTTCTACATCAGCTCTACAAGGAGGAAGTGTTATTCTTTCATGTACATTTTACAGTGTGTACTTTTCAGGCAAAGGGAGTGTGGAAACTTGGGCTGAAGCTAGTTAATGTCATACAACTGAAAAATACAGGATACATGAGATTCCTTTAGTCAAAAAAGCATACAACAATGCCAGTCACCCTTTAAAGCTTTTCAAACAATTCCTTTGGTAATTCGTCCTACTGTGATTCCTTAATACTTGAGAGGCATTGGCTGTATATACCTGTATATACAAATGTCATCTTTGTTGCCTTTCTAAACACACAAAAATATTGGAAATCACCTGAAACAATCTGAACAAAACAAAATTTGAAACAGTCAAGTAGATAGTATTTTGATAACTGGATAGCTGGATGCCCAAGTAGGTTGTGACACTGTCTCATGGTGGAGAGGACTTTCACTTGTGTTCTCTTGTCTCTCGCATTATGCATTTTCCCTTTCTGTCCAAACTGTTGTTAATGCTTTAGTCCAGCCCTGATTTGGCAAGGATTGTGGGATGGCTATATATTTTGAAGGAAAAGTATCTGCTTAGAACTTCCATTGATGAAACCCTGATCATACACCACAAATACATTTAGCAGATCTTTCCAGACCCAGGCCCAGAAAGCACAACTGTGCCCCCCTCCTGCAGGTTTTCCTGTGAATGTCATCCTGCTTTTTCTCTTGGAAGCTGATCAATGTGACCTGGCTAAGTTGGACACAACTTAGACACTGTTCTTGAAATCTGGAGTGTCAAAACATGAATTTCACTACACACTCCATGCAGTTAAACTGCACATGCTCCATACCTATTTGTCCTAGACTTTTTGTCTTCCTAATCCATCTGGACTACCAGATATCTGTAAATCACCCAGACCAGTGCAATGCACGGATCAGAGGAGGATTATTATTAAAGCCCAGTAGTCCTCCTTGGTAAATTTTTGCTGTACAATATGCTTTGAATAATGTCTGGAAGTGGCAAAACTCATACATTGCATGCTTCTCTGTTACACAAATAAATCCTAAGAAGTCTGACACTTTTGTTGTCTCGGGAAAATTGACAAAGCAGATCAAACAAGGGGTTGAATTAACTTGTTCTGCTAATGCAGGGACAAGGCACTCAGCTAACATTTGTGTGATGCCTTTCTTGTTGTTTAAAAGTATTTGTGAAAGAAAAGGAAAATAAGTTTGCATAGTCTGCAAAAGATAAGAGTTTAAGTTAGATACAAGGTCAGACTAAATTCCAATGGTAAAATTTATGTTGACAGAAACAGAAAAGTTGGTCCAAGGTAAGAAATGTTGATTCTCCCTCCCCACCTCTTTATAACATACAATTTTGTTGAAACTAAGAATGCTTGTGACATTAAAAAAAAAAAAATAAAGAATCCAGGATGGGGTTCTTTTAAAAATACTTTCTTATTTTTTTTTTATTTCTTCCTAAATTCTCTCATTAATTTACAGTCACATTTCAATTTGTATGTATTAAGAAATACATATCATTAAATGTTGCATATTAATCAAATGTATTGGGTCTGTCTGGGATGTACTGAGCTTTCTTCATAGTGTCTTCCTAGTGTTGTTCTTTGTATTTGCAGCTAGAAGAGTGTGGATAACAAACCAATGTTTTGGCTACTGCTGAGCTTTTCTCACACACCCATCACGGCTGTTTCTCCACACCACTACTACCTGGCCCCAAGACTCAAAATCTTGGAGGTGAGCGAGAGATTGGGAGGGGACCTACCCAAGACAACTAACCTAAACTAATCGAAGGGATATTCCATACCATTTAACAATATGACTCATCAATAAGAGTAAGGGAAGGGGGAAAGGGGGGTGGGGGAATTAATTATTAAAACATTTGTCTTCTGGACCAACCACTACCGAAACCGCTACTTCACAGGTAGTGGCAGGTCATCACCTGCTGATGGGAAGTACAGAATAAAACCTTTGTATTTTCCTTTGTTACACCGTGTGGACCTTGCTTTTCTCTACTAAGCTGCTTTTATCTCAATCCATGAGTTTTTCATTTTCTTCCCCATCCTGTTAAGGAGTGACAGAGTTGCTTGGTGGGCACCTGACAGATTTTCATTGGGCTGCAGGTCTTCAAGAACTGCTCCAGTATGGGTTCTGTCAACAAGGTGCAATCCTTCAGGAATGGACTTCTCCTGCATCCCTGTCCCCCACAGAGACGAAAAACTGGCTCCAGCAATGGACTCCTCTCTCCACAGCCACAAGTCCTGGTAGGAGCCTGCTCCAGTGCAGGGTCTCAACAGGCTGCATCTTCTTTCAGGGCACATCCATTTGCTGCAGCATGGGGTCCTACATTGGATATAAGGCGGATATCTGCTCCTTCATGGATCTCCACATGGATCTCCAGGGGGACAACCTTCATCACCATGGTCCACATCACAGACTGCAGGGCAATCTCAGCTCTGGCACCTGGAGTACCTCTTAGCCCTTCTCCTTCCCTGACCTTGGTGTCTTCAGAGCTGTTTCTCTTTCACATTCTAACTTTTCTCTCCTAGCAGTTGTTGTGCCCCTTCTTAAATACATTATCTCAGAGATTCCACCGATATTTCTCACGGACTCAGCTTTGGCCAGTGGCAGTTTTGTCTTGGGTCTGGCTGGAACTGCCTCTGTTGCACACAGGAGCAGCTTCTGGTGTCCTTCACAGAAGCCACCCTTTTAACCACCCCATGACCAAAACCTTCCCATGCAAACACAGTACACATACATTTCACCCTGTGAGAGCACATCTTATGAAAAACTTCAAAAACCATGAACTTTTTTTACTTGTTGGATATGAACATAAATTGATACCTACAGAACCAAAAGGACTCTTAACATCAAATCATTCCTTCAGGTTTTCTGCTCTGCCAAAAAAAAATTGAACTCCATCTCAATTATGTATTATTAATAGCAGTTACTGATTCTTAGCCAGCTGTAATAAAGGCAGTTAATAGTTTACTGGCTCACACTCTCATTATTCCAGGTTTGCTAGAGGCATCATGATCGCTGACTCAGACATATTTCTCAATCAGATTTTTTTTTTCAGATACTACTCACCAAACTGAAACACTGCAGTTAAAGTTGAAAGCTTACATGAAATACATTTAAAATTTTGAAAGAAAACTTACGACACCTATCTTTATTTTAAGAAGTTTTCTTTGACTTTCAGGCTTGGAAAAAAACAATAACTGGCTCTGCAATTCCTCTGAAAAATGATTGTGTTATTGGTAAGTCACCTCCTGCATGAATAGATATTCACCTTCAAGCCTCCTTAATTTGTCCTCATTTTGGAGATGTGATATGTGTTTTCTGGAAACAGAGGGGACACAGGTTTTGTTGCTTCTATTCACAAACTGTGAGAGTGAAATAAAATCCAGATAACACAAGTTGTGTCTTTTAATTAACATTCCTGTCTTCATTTTTCCCATTTTCCTATGCGACCATGAGGAACCAAAAAGGAATATTTCTTCCAAGACAAGGGTTGAGATACACAATTATGTGGCCTAAAAGGGCTGTAATAACACCTTAAACAAAACAAGACTTGTAGGAATGTCTAAATAACAGACAACATTGGCACTGACAGATTTCACAGGACAAATTATTCCAAAGTTGTGTGCTTAGGGTTAGAATCTGAGCTCCCATCAACTTCCCTGGGGCCTAAACAGCTTCTGACAATCAGGTCCCCTTCAAAGTCACCTCTGGCTACTGCATGTTGTGATGATACACATCAGAGTGTATGAAAAGACATGTGGACTGTGAGTTTTTATATGTGCTCCTTATCCAACACAATAAGACCGTGCACCTCTTTCCTCGTGATGGTGCCAGAATTATCTAATTTTTTTGCTGCTGCTGCTGCCATTTGAGCATGCTGAGCTTTTGTGTACCCAAAGTAATCCAAATCCCCAGGATAAAACCAGTGAAAAAAGGAGCCTATCAAGTATCAAAGAAATGAACTTTTTAGTTTCTTACTTTTGAAAATTCAACTTGAGTCATCTTCAGCTGCCAAGCTTGGTCTTTTCCTGCTCAGAAGGTTTGCGACAAAACTTCTCATGCAATTCCTTTGTACTCCACACAGTATTCATCTCTGCCTTGGAGATTGTTTTTTAGCAGTTTTCCATATTGTCTGAAAACTTGTTATGTTCTATGAAAGCAGCAGCCTTTAAGATGCAGAGCTTCTTTATCAAAGAGGATCTTTTCTGCAGAAGCTCTATATTAAACACTCCTTCCTTTTGCCAGGAATTGTATTTGTGCTATGCCCTGTTTTATTCCAGCTGCATAGGAAATAAATACTTATTACTAGCTCCATTTTACTGAAACGCAAGTAGGAACTCTCCTTTGTGCCAGAATTTAGTGGTTTTAAAAGCTCATTTATCATGGTTAATCCTGCCAGGTGGAAAATAGTGCTTGTGCTCAGTAAATCTTGCTGTAGCTTGAGTTGTGGTGCTAGGCAGGTAAGCAACCTGTCTTTGAAAGGCACTATTTTTGGTAGACAGTATCAAACATGCGGATGGACAAAGCCACAGTCTTGGTGGACCAGGTGGTTGTTGGAAAAACAGCACTTTCACAAAAGCCTTCTGTCGATGCACACTGAAACAGTATTCTCAGTTCTTGGTTCCCAGCATGTTTCTCTGTCTCCCTAGATTGTAGCTCCACTTCAAGGCTATTTCAATCAGACAGCTTGGCTTTTTGTGTTTGGGGTTTTTTCTGCATTTTCTTCCCCTCTGTGAAATTCCAACAGGCTGGTTTCAAAGAAATGCATCTGTTACCTTCAGTGCAGAGCTGTTGAGAAGCAAAGTTACTGTCATTCTGTGCCTTTGGAATAGTTTTTCTTTGGTTTACCTGCGACTTTTATGAGTCAGGATATGGGACTTGCCACTTCCCAGCTGTTCATGAGGTTTCCATTTCTTCTGTTGTGAGATTAGCTGAAATAAAATAAACTTAAAACAAATTCAGCCTGACTGCAGAGGAATATACACAATAGAATCCCAGCTGCAGTGACATCCAATGCCTGATGGTTCCCAATATCATTTCTTATTGTGGAAATAATTAACCAGGAAGATGTTGAAATGTTGGCAGGGCTGGACTAAGTGAGGTCATTAAAGCATTTCTATTTTACCGGAGGAAGTTAACATACCATCATTGGCATACATGTATAATTCTCTTCGCTCAGATTGAACTTAAAATATCAAGGGTTTTTTGCAGCTTTCAGTACAGAAACTGAAAATTATTTTTCATTTGATTTTTTTTTTCTTTTTTAATCAGATATAGATTTTTCTTTTTTAATCAGATCTGGCTGTGGTCCATGCATCACCTAGGCAGTCTCTGGAGAGAGTCTGGTCCATCTGTTGGGGTTTATGAGGCAAATAAATATAATTTGTACAGCATCTTGCATAATAGAGACTGTTCACTATGTCTGGAGTTGTTGAATGTGAGAGTAAAATAAACGTATAAATATTCAAGGTGTTCCTAGGAAATGTTTGCAGTGCAGAACCTTATGAGGAGGATATTCCACCCTGAGTCTGCTCTGTTTAGTCTTTCTTCCACCCCCTGCAGTTGTTAACACTTCCCTTTGAGCTCGTTCATCCGCCTTCCTCATTATTCCAGTAACTGAATAAATACTTGCAACCTCACCTGTCACTCAGGGAAAGACTGCAAAGGAAGTCAGAGCCTTCATGGGACAGCTGAAAGAAGTAATTTCTTCTTCTGAACACTGTTGTCCTTCACATTGCAAAGGTAGAGAAAAGATTGCTGTGGGTGGTGTTCTACCTGTCATAGCTGCTACTCTTTTGCCCACTTTGTTGGGCAGGTTGAAGACTGAATTGCAAACATTTAGACCTAAAAGAAGGAGCAATATATGGATGAAAGCTTCTTTAGGTCTGGCATGAATGCTGAAGGAGGTCTGATTGTGGTGTTGCTCTTTGTGCATCAAGTTCCTGGAGAAATAGTGCAAGACATTGTCCGAAGGACCTTTTACACATTTAAATCTCAAAAATATCAACCTGCATAGAGTACCCTGAAGTACCTTTATCTGCTAATTCAGTCTCACGCAGCTCACAGCTGTTTGATCAAAGCAGCGTCTCAATGCAATTTAACAATGTGAGCCTACACCAAAACACAGAGGATCAATCTGTATTTCTGAACTCTGCCTTTTGGCGTAAGTGGAGAAGGAAGGGCAATGCAGTAGTACCACTCTAACCCAATATGACTGTGTTTACATTCCCTCCAGTCTTCAATTTGCACCAGGAAAACGTCTCAACCCTTTTCACTTATTAATTCTGTCCCCCAAAGAGGAATAGAAGGGAAAATTAGCTTATTGAGATTTATGTTATTCTTTTATATTTCATATTTCAGTTCCTTCTCCTGGGAAGATCCTAATGTCTGATGCTAGAGGGAGCTCAAAAGCAGTATGAAATCTCATCTGTGTTAGTGACTAAAAATCTAAATAGATTAGCAGAGCAAAGTTATCAAATTTTATATAGGAAAAGAGTTCCTTTCTGCTGTGATGTTAGGAGTAGTTCTAGATTTTCAGATGAGAAACCAGGAATTTTTCTTCTTCTTTTTTTTTTTCCCTTTTTTTTTTTCATCTCTTAGAAAAAGGGGGGGGAAGTCTACCCCAATAGAATTAATTTTTTCCCAGTTATTAATTTTTCCTCATACTGATGTGACCTACAACAAACTTTTGTTTTCAGGTGAAATGTTTGGACCTAAGGTTCTGGACTACTACACAGTGAATAATTTCCAGTTCAAGTTCTAATCTTTTTTTCACTAGTACAGGCAGTCTTAAACTTACCATAAAAGTATAAATGAGCAAACATTTCATTAAAAATGAAGAGACTTATGACAATACCTATTCTCCCAAAATGGAACCACCTGAGCTTTTCTAATAGCTGGTGACATCCATTAGCAGTTCTCTCAGAAATTGAAAACATTTTCCATCTGTTCATACACACTCATTACAAAGTAGTTAAGAGCCTATGGGATCACAGACACATTTTTGCAAATTAAAAAATATCAAAATGAGTTATTGAAGAAGCAGGGATGACTTTGTAATAAGCATCTAAGCCTCAAACTTTCTCTTTTCTTAGACACTCAAGACACCCCATTAGTTGAAATCTGTTTAGTCTGTAACCTTCCAGATCATGACATTTTGAAACTCTATGCTGTACATACTCTGAGAAGGCAAGCAGCCCTGCCAGGTTACACAGCTCTAACAAAGAGCAGAAATCAGCCTTTTTCTTTAGAGACATCACTGAGGACGAGTGATTAAGAGAACTCAAATGAAAATGGAGTGTTTATATAAACAATGAGATCTGCCAGTATTACTCTAATAGGAAATAAACTTCATGAATAGTGTACTTGCATGTTGTCATGCCTGAAATGTTCTCTAAGCAGTAAGTTTGGATTTATCTTTCCTGTAGGAAAGCTTACTGGGAATGGACATTTCTAATAACTTCCTCCAGTCTGCAAGGTGATGGAAAATTAGTGAAAGCCTGCTACAGTCAGGGTTTCTAGAATGACAAAGAAGGCTTGGTCAGAGACAAACACATCTAATCAAATAAACACAATATCCCGTTCAACTTAAATCTGTTTAGAGGTGTTCCTCAAAAATCAGTCTTGTTGGGAGTGATTCCAGTACCATCTTACTCTATGCACATCATTTGGGTTTATGCTGGAATCTTTATCCCCCTGGCCAGTCCATCCATTAATCCGTATCACTTCAAACTGGAGATAAGGATGTATGGGACTGCAGTGAAGGCCTTACATAAGTCTTGAAATGCAGTTCTTTCAATTTCAAAGGTTCTCACAACATTTAACAAACCACAGTGTCACATTATGGCTTGCTACTTCACAGAATCACTAAATGGTTGAAGTTGGAAGAGGACTCTGGAGATCATTCGGTCTAACACTCTGCTGTAACAGGGCTAGTTGCTAAGGACCATGCCTATACCTGCTTTTAATATCTCTAAGGAGAGAGGCTCTACAATCTGTCTGGGCAACCTATGTCAGTGCTCAGTCACACTAGCAGTTCAAAAGTGTTTCCTGATGTTCAGGAGGACCCTCTTTGTTTCAGTTATGGTCCTGTCACTGGGCACCACTGAAAAGAGCTCCATCCTCTTTGCACCATCCCTTGAGATGTGATATAATCCCCCCTTGAAATTTTTCATATTTGGACTGAACAGTCCTCACTGTCTCAGCCTTTCCTCATAGGAGAGATTATAGAATCACAGTGAGTCTCACTTCAGTGACTGGTAAAGCTATGGAGAGGTATTCTGGGAGGTATTGAAAAACACCTGAAGGAGAACACAGTTGTTGGTCAGAGCCAGCACATGTTCATGAGGCTAAAGTCCTGCTTGCCCAACTTAATTTCATCGTATGGACAAGGTAATCCACATAGCTGATCAAGGGAAGGCAGCTGATGTTACGATTTTAGATTTCAGTAAAGCTCTTGCTACTGTCTCTCACAGCATCTTTCTGGACAAAAAGTCCAGCACGCAGTTGGACAAACGTGTCATGAGGTAGGTGAGTAACTGACTCATGGGTCAGACACAAAGGGTGACAGTAAATGAGGTTACATCAGGGGGGTGACTGGTCACTAATGGGGTCCCACAGGGCTCTATTGTAGGCGCAGTGCTCTTCAACATCTTCATAAATTACTGGGGTGCAGGACTCAAAGGTACACTTAGTAAGTTTGCCAATGATATTAAATTGGGAGGAGCTGTTGACTCCCTTGAAGGCAAAGGGCCCTGCAGAGAGACGTCGACAAATTAGAGGGCTGGACAATCACCAACCATATGAAGTTTAATGAAGATAAGTGCCAGATTCTGCACCTGGGAAGGGACAAACGCGGATGTACGTACAGACTGGCGAGTGAGTGGCTGGAGATCAAGGTCAGAGTTGTCTCAGAAGATGTAAAAGTAACTAGGAAGGAAATATAGCAAGGAAGAAGAAACCTTCTGGAGGGAAAACCTTGGACAAGCCATTAGTAGTACACAAGTTATGCCCATGTTTCAGTCCAAAGTTGGTGAGAGCCAGACTCCACGCTGTAGGAAAAAGGACTGTGTAAGTTCACTCAATGAGACAAATAATTTTGGATGTCATACAAATATACATGAGCATGAACAAAGAAAGCAGCATAGAACAGAGTGATGGGTTATCTGCAAAATGAGATGAAATAGGGTCCAGATGTTCTTAGGATTCATAAAGTAAGAGGCCAACTAATATATTTCTCTGCACTCTTCCAATAGTTTATAAGCTGTGTGATGAAGACATGCCTTCCAGCTCCAGGATTTTCTGTATTACCACACCGTGTGCAGTTTGGAAACTCACTGGCTTATTGTATGATGCAAGCACTGAGAATAAAATGTTACTTGAGCCAACGTCAGAGAAGTATCATTTACGTACCAAATTTTCTCAGTCTCTTTTACAAATGAGGAGTTAGTAAAAGGAGCCAGAAAGCTCCTTTTTTAACATCACTTACAACATTTCTTCTCAGTGGTCCACAGAGAATACAAGGAATCATGTTTTAAATAAAAATCCATAGAAGGTGGCTATGCCAAAAGACTAAATCCTTGCTAAATGTTGACACATTGCCAGTAGCCTAAAGTAACAATGGAGACAGTGAGAACTAAGGGCACACCATGACATTGTGTGGAGAGTAACAGCAATTACAGTTCTTGGAACTGTATTATCTTTCAGTTGATTGGCTCCATGTGGAGAGAATGAAGACTGAGTGATGGGGGGAAACAAGAGCCCTCCTGTGAGGTTTGATACATGAGGGAACCTTCCATAGCTTAACAATTAAATCCTCTTCAGGCATTACAGACGCATCAAGTAAGATGAGTCAAAAAGAGATGATGTCACACATTATAGAAATGATAATGTAATAGATCACTTTGTGGGATTATGGCCAACATTTTTCAAACAGTATTCCCTCTGCTCTGTATTTAATCATCCGAGTGATCTTAGCCAAGATTTTTAAATACAAACGCATGAAGTCATCCTTTGGTGGTAAAGTTTTAAAAAATGCTCAAGTCACCCGAATGTCTCTGTTTCATTAAAAAAAAGGAGTTGTACCTTCACTGCCTTTTGAAGAAAGTCTTGTGTACATAATGGGGTGTACACATTTGAAAACTTGTCTCCTACATTTGTGATTAGGCTTCCAAATACTAATAAAATCAAAGTTGCTGAATAGCCTCATGCTCAAATTACTTGTTTGGCAACTGGAAGTTCCTTCAAGTACTTTGGATGCAGAGTGCTTTGGAAAATGGAACCATTCATGTATTTTCATGGCCATTGTGACTTAAGCTTTTAAAATCAAGTTTCCAGTTTCACAGTCCCATACCACTCAGTCATATTGCTGTGATTTTCATGGTGGGGTTCTTTTTAAGAATATCCAGTATCTGGACTAGACTACCCTAAGGAAGATTTACTTTTTGCTTTAGAAAGAACAAAACTATCTTTCCCCCATAGGTATTCTATTTGGTGGGGAAAGCTTAAGATGAGAAAAAGAAAATTTAAAATTACGAGTCAAAAACACATTCACTAATGAGGGGCTAATGTCAGACCCAGAGTTATAGCACAAATGAAGAGATAAATGAACACTTGAATTTGAAAGAAAGAATACCAGTGAGGGACAGGGAGAAGAAGGTATAATCTTTCTGGTTTACCTTTTGTTCTTTATTTCAGACTATTTCCCTCAGGCTTCTTTCCTTTAACAAGAGGCAAAATGCAGACTGGACTAATCACTTTTATCTGGCTGCTAAAAACTGGTTTTAAAGAGACTACTTTTCCCTGCTAATGATCTCAGGGTTGGAGGTGGGGGTGGGGTGCTGTCAGAAGGGCTATTTAAGCTCTGTTATCAGTCTGAGACAGCTGGGTGTTGATTAGTTATCAGACTTCTTAAAATCAGAAATATTGCTGCTAAGATTGGATTTTTGGTGTAACTGTTTATCACCTTTTAAATGGACACCTTGCCGCACAGTTTTTGAGGTGGAATAGATGATTACTCTGTAAATTCTGATGCCTTCAGGAAGATACTGTTGTGCAGTGTGCTGACTTTGCAAAACCTTGCAAACGGTGATGTTAACAAATGAGTGGCTCAGTACTGGAGTGCTAACTCAAGCAGATGTTGTGTCCATGAGGCACGTACCAGCAGGGAACAAAAATAAAAGGCACCTCACCTTTCACATCCTACATAGAGTCAGTGCTTCTCAGCAGACCACCTGCATATATCAAACACTCCTGGGAGGGAATGGTAGCCCCAGTCTTGACCTGCAGCTCTGCTGATTAAAACATGTTCCCTCAACATCCACGTATAGCTCTTTGATCTTATTCCGTCCCAGAAATCATAGAATCTTTAAAGTTGGAAAAGACTTACAAGATTGCCAAGTCCAACCATTGACCCAGCACCACCATACTCACCATTAAACCATACCCCCCAATGCCACAACCACACATACCTTTTTAACACCTTCAGGGGTAGCAAATCCGCCACTTGCCTGGGAAGCCTATTCCAATGCCTGACCACACTTTCAGTAAGAAATTTTTCCTAATATCCAATATTCAATACTTCCTCCCCTAGTGCAGCTTGAGGTCACTTCCTCTCATCCTGGCACTTGTTACCTGGGAGAAGCTGAGAAAGAGATAAGGTCCAGCCTAGCCTCCTTTTCTCCAGGCTAAACAACCCCAGTTTCCTTGGTTGCTACTCGTAAGACTTGTGCCCTAGACCCTTCACCAGCATCGCTGCCCTTCTCTAGAGTTCGCTCCAGCACCTCAGTGTCTTTCTTGTGGTGAGGAGCCCAAAACTGAACACAGTGTTTGAGGTGTGGGTTCACCAGTGCCATGTAAAATGGGATGATCACTTGCCTAGTCCTGCTGGTCACACTATTTCTGACACACTGCTGACTCACATTTATGTGGCTGTCAACCAATGCCCCGAGGTCCTTTTCCACCAGGCAGCTTTCCAGCCACTCTTTCCCAAGCATGTAGCGTTGCATGGGGTTGTTGTGCTTTTTCGAACTTCATGCAACTGGCTGTGGTCTGTCCAGATCCCTCTGCAGAGCCTTCCTACTCTCCAGCTAATCAACACTCTCACTCAGCTTGGTGTTGTCTGCAAACTGACTGTCAGCAAACCTGATCCTCTCACACACATCATCAATAAAGGTATTAAACAGATTTGTCTCCAGTACAGAGCCATGGGGAACACCACTTGTGACGGGCCAACAGCTGAATTTAACTCCACTCCCACACTAAACTGTGTGCCACCTCTACTGAGAATAGGGCACTGGCTACACCTGTCCTGGTGATGTGAAATATGTAATTGTTTCTGTTCTGCCCAGAGGAAAACACAGAGGACAGGACCTTTCCCAAAACTTCCTCCTCTGGACCTCTAGTCCCTTGCTTATGCTTCCCACCCTGATTTTCTCCTTGTCTTCCAGGGTGGCCCAGCTGAACTTTGAACTGTTTGACCAAGAGAGGGAAAATAATGGTACTTTGCCAGGCAGTGCTGCCCACAACCAGACACTCCTAAACTCAGTACCAGCAGTGACAGATAGATGAGGGGAAAGTTCCCTTTCAGGCTTCATGCAGAGCATCTCAGGTGGAGTGATAAAAGCCCAGGCTTTTTTCCATGAAATCCTCCCCAGGCAGAAAGTGTGCTACACTCAGGAAGGACTCTGCAGGCGGGGTTTGACCACGTCTCCTCACTGAAGAACAGATCAGAGCTGCCAGGGGTGTGTCATTCAGAAAAGGGCTTGTGTAGCTTTCCCTCACCCAAGGAGGAGGGAGAAAGGATAGACTTCAGAGTGTTTGGTCATTGAGAGCTTCTAGGCCTCATTTTTGCCTCTAGGGTGCTTCACAAAAGGTAGAACCTTTCCTCCTGAATGTAAATCCCAAATTCAGTTGACATTCAGCCCACTTTGATTTATGCCTGAAGCACTTCACCCAGCTCAAATAGTAAATCTCAATCCTCTTCAAAAGTGGTATGTTGCATCAATGTCAGAGAAAGAAAGACAAAATAGGAGCTTGGAGAGATCCCAGTTAGTTTTCTTACAACCCCAAGGTACATCAAGGACATTATTAGAGCATGGGTGTATCACAGAATTCTAGAATAATTTAGATCAGAAGTGATATCATGTGTACTTCCATCTTCCAAGTCGTGATGGGCTGCAAGCAGATAAAAGTCTGGAGTGAACATCCTGGCAGCACTTTGGTCTGAAGATTCAGATTGATCAACATAGATTGTGGTGAAAAGATTGAGATTTTCCTGTACTTCCTTTCACCTTCCCAGCCTGCCTTGTACACTCCACACCATCTGCTCTCTGAGCTACTAGGTTCACAAATTACCCCGGTTTAAAGACTTCTTAGCAAACAAGACGAGCAAGGCAAGATCTTGTCACTGTAGGTAGGAAGGGAAGGTCATTACATTTCCCAAGGGGAGAAAGAGAAATATGCACAAGCAGAAAAGTGAGGTGCACTATTTTGGACAATAAGACAGATAGGCAAGGAAGAAAGGAAAATGGGAGTATGAAGTGTGAAACTGGCAACGATAATCAAGGCACAGTGTTTTTAAAAGGCCGATTCATTGCCGATGTTTTTGAGAACATTGCTACTGTAGCCAGCAGAATGGTGAGGCCATGTGCTGTGGGTCTTGGGAACAGGCAGAGCGAGGAGATAGTTTGGGAGTATCCTGCATGGGTATTTGTACCAGAACGTGTCTGCGCTGGGGCTGCAGCCTCAGCTTTCACAGCTCTTTGCCTCTGTTGACATTTCTTCGTTAAAAGCTTCCATGTTTCATTCCAACAAATAAGCAGCCCTATTTTTCAATGCCAACTAACTTCCAGTTTCCTGGGTCAATAAGTAGGAGTAGCCTAAGAAACTTGCAACTCTGCATCTTCATTTATTATGAATTGATTTATTTACACTGACTCTATTTGATCTGTATTAATTTCTATCATCTGATGATAGATCTTCCTCTTTAAGCAGAATAACATTTCTACCCTGCCTCTGAAATCCAGAGCCTGTATTATCTTCAATTTATCAGTGACATGGGACCTTCAGGGAAACTGCATTTATTTTTAAATGATTTTGTATTTAATGTGAAAAAAGGAAAAAGTAAATCAGTTGCTCTGGGGCAAATAGTGCTGTGCACTTAGTGTGACCACCCTGCCAAATTTACTTCAGGATGACACATTTGCTCGTTAATTATTGTATTTTAGGTAAATGTCATACTTGTCTTTATCTGCACACTTTACAACTCTTTGACCTTTTCAGCAGGTTTTCCATTGAATTTTGCCTTGCATAAAAGTATTGGAACCATGCCTCCCCTTTCCCCAGAAATATCTCTGCAGTTTTTCTGACCCTATCACCATCTGGAAGAATAGATTAGAACTTCTGAGCTGTGAGTTACATTAGTGAAAACTATGGTTATCTGTGATAAAGCAGTGTTGTCATGTCACATGAGGAAAAGACCTCTTTCTTCATTAAACAACCTTTTCTTATAGGTGATGAAAAAACCATGACAGAATCATAGCAAGATTTCTGCGGGAAGGGTCCTCTGGAGGCCTGCGCTTCACATCCTTAGTTCAGGCTTCTGAGGGTTTTGTCCAGGCAAGTGCTGAAGATATCAAAGGCTCTGGTTTTCGTTGCAAAATGGTATTCATTGTGGGATTGTCATTGTACAGCTGAATCACATAACAAGCAAATGCACAGCAGGGCTACCATTAATTGAAAGTGAAAGCAGCATCCAAATGAACCCTACTCCACCCCAAATGAAGCCAAAGATTTGCAATCCTACTCACAGTGCACCAAAGCTTTCATCAACTGTTTTGTACCCAGTATTCAAGGCATTCCTTCATTGGCTTAAAAGTAAAAGCACAGGGATAAGAGGAAGGCAAAGAGGGAGGACCCTCAGTCCATAACCAGAGTGAGAACCTCACTAATATGCTGATTCGCTGATCCTGCTGGACCATGGAAGAAGTCTTCATTTGATAGCCATGAGACTGATTACAGATCTGAAAAACTTGCTTTACAGGGAATTGTAGAATAGTTGGGTTGAAAGGGACCATTACATGTCACCTAGTACAACCCTCAAGCTGAAGGATGTAAGGAATCTACCTTAATTAATGAATTTACCTCGATTAATGTACAACAAAGCCAGTGTTTTTAAAATAATTTAGAGTGGTTATGCAGGAGCTACTAGGTTATGTATGTGGTATTGCAGTCCTAAGCAGGAACTGCAGTCAAGATTGCATGATGCTAGGAGCTGTACGCATGAAACACACAGGGAGACATTTTCAGGCTTGTAGAAAACTTCTAGGTATTTAATTTTTCTTGATTTTTAAGTCCTTGTTTTCTGTCCTGACTTTTCAAAGCCACATTTTCCCAAAACCTTAGCACCCAGCAACAACCCATGCAGTGAGGGAATCAGCAGTCATGAATCAGTTTTATCCATGCCTGGATAAAACACAGAGAACTTTGACTCAAGCGTGAAGACAAAGTACTCAGTCTGAGCAACATAATTAAGTTTTATTTTTGTGCTTTTTAAATCCTGACATCAACTGATTGCTTTTGCTTACATGCATATTTAGGAAAAAAAAAAAATTACCAAAACAAAAAACGAATCAGAAAGTTGGCTGAGCTTATACAGTTATGTATTTATGGCTTTGCTAGGAACAGACTGTGTAAAGATGTGTTCTTTTTATTTCTAAATGTCAGCTTTTACTGAGCAATCCATTCAGCTCTTCAGTGACTTGTTGAAAGAGAGGTGCAGTGAAACGCTAAACAAGCCCAAGATCTCAGAAATCTTGTATCTATTTATTTGTTTCCCTACCATTTATCCTTGACTAGCCAGCTTAACTCCTGCATAAGAGACCAAATGAATTGCAGATATATAGCTGATGACATTCAGCCTAACAGAGTCCTCGGAAGAAAGGCATAAACTGTTTCTTTGAATTTTCAAGGAAACAGGACTTTCCAAGTTTGAGTTCAGAATAGATTCTTAAATCACTCTTAGTCCAGTGTGTGCTGAAGGCTTTAATGAGGCTTTAATGCTTTGAGTAATTTTTTATTTTTTTCCTGTTAAAGACACCCAAATTCATTCCTTACCTACTGCTTTTTCTCTGTCAATGCAAAGTAAGGTATTGCTAGAACTGATGCTCCATCTCATCTTTTCTTTTGTATATATCATGTTATTTACATGAAAGACTACAATTCATATTTTAAAATAAAAGCAAAAAGAAGAACTCTCATGTTATCCCATAAATTTGGGGGGCATTTCTGACCTGCCTTTTCTATCACACAAAGTTCTTTTACCTAAACCACAAATCTGGTTTATCCTCTAACGGTCCCTCTTTTTTTTTCCATAATACAACCAATAACTTTTTTTTTTCATGTGTTTGGGTTTCAGTTATAAGCTTTATTTAATTATATTGAAAAATCACTACCAGTGTCAGGCAGTCTGTTACTTGCGCTGTACAATGAAACAATTTGCCGAGATTATTTTCATATCTATAGAGGTACTAATGATAAACCCTAGTTCACTTTTTGATTTATGGATTAGGAGCACTGGAATGAAAGTTGTCTTTCACAGTAGTCTTTAATTCAGTTGTTGACCTAACAATGAAAGCAAAGAGTAAAATTATTGTAACTGTAATCAGTTAGCCAATGGCAGAAGGAAACTCATTCATAACACGCTACATGCAAAAAGTCATCATGTAAGGCCTTTATACACACAATTTTATATTTATTTGGTCTGCATTAAGTGTAGGGGCTAAAATCCATGGGAGTGGTTGGTGATGGCAAGGAGAAAGAGTCAGGATGGAGAGCTTCAGTTTGGACTTTGCCTTCTTTAACTCACCCCTCTTTTTCTCAGGCAACACCCTGGCTTTCCTTACCTTGTGTACCAGACTATGTGCCTCACCATTCCCAATATTATTCATGCTTCCTCCACTCTCCCTTTGGGCAAGAGTGAGGCTGGTATAAGTCTTTTAGAAGCACAGACATGCATCACAGAAGTCTTCCCTACTATCCTCCTTTCTACCAGTGGTCAAAAGCAGTCCTAAGGAGCAATGTAAGAGCAGTAAAAGCACAGAGGTGAATCCCCACAGTACCTTATGAGTCTACAACCCTGTATGACATAGGTCTTAGCAGGCACATAGCAGTATCCTGGTGTTAGAGCTGTGAGCCCAGCTCTCCCATGCTCTGAATGACTCTGGGACATAAAGCTGGTGAGACACATGCACTTCAGCTGGACTGTCAGCCATTTCACCTTCTTAGAGACACATCCCTTAATTCCTTTAAGATATTTCCCTGGTCTTTCCCTGTTGGTTTCAATTACCTCAGAAGCCCTTGGCTCATCTCCATAAGACTTCAAATGTGGCTAGGACGTCCCTGACTCGTGGGCAAAAGGCCTTTGCTAGCACTCACTAGCACAAATTCAGAGAAGAAATTCATAGAAGAAAATCCATCAGGGTTATTTAACACTAAAATACTATTACTACTTGCTCAGCTGCAAATTGTTGTTAGCTGGGAAGGTGTAATTATGAAAGTACTGCTACAAAGCTTGCCATAATATTTTTCCCTCAGGCATTCAGTACAGTACATTATCAGATGCATAATGCTATGGTTGAGATACACAGATTATGAGTATACAAAATGGGTATATGGGTTATTTATTTTATTCTTTTGCTCAGATACCAAAGTTAAGTAGGCTTTCTTTAAAGGAAATGGAATGGAAATTCATTCAGGATAGACTCCAAATTCAAAAAAGTCTGAAAAGGTGGGAGTAAAGTCAGTGCAGTAATTCAACCTTGACTGTAATCTTTGCTCTGTCTACAACTGTAATCATTCATTCCCAAGTCTGGGATATTGGCCCTAAACTGTCCAGGGTATAAGAACTCCCACTGAGCCCATGAGGGTCACTAAGATGAAGGGTGATAAATTAACATGTTTTGCTCCCACCAGCAGCAATGGAATAACTGTACTGAACACTGCGGTTGTTAAAATCACATTTGCCATGGGAAAACAGTGGAAAAAGAAGAGATTGAGGACTCAAAGAATAGAGGCCTATGTTTGTTGTGTTTTTCTATATTTTCTATATTTTCTATCTTCTTTTTCATAAAAGATAACTCCATTGCGTTGGACTGGGAGGGGATGAAAAAAGACAGGTGGAAGAAAACCAAAACTAATTGCAGTTTGTGGTATAATTTGCTCTCTCCTAGTCCCAGTAGCTAATTGTCATACCGAGGCATGCTGAGAGAACAGCTGAAAATAGCTCAAAGTAGACAATGGCTATTACACTGTTTACAGGTTCCCTCCATCCTTCATGGCTTGTTTATCTGTTTGCAAATAGTTTCCTTGGGCTTCAGGTTTTGCAAGTGTTTAATTATTTTTGGTGTGCATAAAATTCTTTGACAGGCTACTTGTTACATAGAAATGAGGAAGAAAAGGGAAAACTGATGAAGAAAAGGGAAACCAATATTTCTAAATATCTTTCACCCAGGTGACTTGTGTGGGCTGGTTTGCATAACACCTATACCAGTAATATTCTAAAATGGGACTAAGGTACAGAAAAGGTATTGCCTGCCTGTATTTGTAATACAAAACAACCTTCACTCTGCTCTGAATTAATCCAAAGATTGAAGAGGATGGAGAGGTAAAGTGGATGTATAGAGCATAAGGTTAAACAATTACTTGATGGCAGCTGATAGACTGAAACTAACTTAGAGTTAACTTCACAGGAAGGGAAGGGACCACAGTAGAATCATCTGGTCCACCCTCCCTGCTCAAGCAGGGTCAATAATCGTCTTAGATGATTGCAATCTAAAAAACTCACCCCTAGTAAATTATAGTATAGACCACTACCACTACATGCATATTTTGAATTTCTTACAAAAGTATAAGTGACCAATCATCTGTTTCTGTATCATTCCTTCTTTGTTACCCTTTTATATAAGGAACTGTGCTTGCTTTCTAGACGATGTGCCAGCTTTATTAGATGCCTGGGACCCTATTCTGCAGAACTGTAATGAAATCAAATATCTTGACTCAGTGTATGGATTGTCTCTTGAGCACTGGGTGAAAGAACCATGTTTTAGGGACAACAAAGTCATCTAAGACAGCAGGGCTACTAGGTTCTGCCATCACATCCCTTTCTCTTCTTACTTTCCCTGGAAATCTGTACAGGAATCAGAGAGCTTTCCCCTCCACCAGTGTGGGTAGGAATTGCTCAGCACTTTTCTGAGTCAGGTTAGTCAGGTTAGATACTTTAACATATATCTGTGATCTGGATTTATATGACTTCAAAATGTAATAGTACTAATTTTCTTTCCAATTAAATGTAGAAATGTTGATGAGTTGGGGTTTTTTTAGAATAATTGTTATTTTAGAAGATACATAATAAAGAATGTCACAAGCACATTATAGAGAGGGCAGATTCCTTTGACTGTTCATGAGTGTGCAGAAATTCAATGTCTACATCTGAAACAGTTCCTTCAGGCAGTGGAGTGCTGGCCAATACGGCCAGTGGAGCTGAAGAGGTGCTTCCTCCCGACTTATGGGAGAAGCTGATCAAAGAAACCACACTTTAGACCTTTCTCTGCTGGTAACTAGTTCATATGTAAGAGTTCACTCCCCAAGTCAAAGAGGGAGCTCCCACCAGAGGTGTCAATGTGTTTTGCTGAGACTGTCTTTATATTCACTTGAGTCAGCAGAGCATCCATACCCAAAAAAAGAACCAAAGAGAAAGTACACAGCATTCCCTGACATCCTTGTGAGCTGGGTTTTGAGCCTTACAGTGTTACTGGTGGGTGTTAGTGTGCTTCAAAGGTAGCTGCACAGCATGTATATTCTTAGCTACACTTGAGCAGAAAAGCTTAAACTTCGCTTCTTACTCAAGCCAGGCACTAAGAGCCAGGGCAGACACAGACCTCCTTGCTGTGGATTCAGTGCCACTGGGAGCAAGTGGCGATAATCACATTATGTGTCTCTCACAGCACTATGATGAGAGCGTTGTTCTCTTTCACTTAGGGCCTCTGACATTGTCATTTTTCATATTCAGAAAGCCATTCCACCTGATGTCAATGCAGATACAGCCTTACACAACAAATTTCTACTGCCTCATGCATCTCACCAAATGAAGACTGAAGAACAGAGGGATTTGAGGTGTTTTGTTCACAATCAGGGCCATAGGTTCAAGAGGAAGTTGTTGCAGCAGATGAGATAAATTCTTCACCTAATGCTTCTTTTGTGAAGTGTATAAAACCACACCAGGCTTTAGTTATTCTTCTGCTGTTCTGTTATTTAGACCATATTTGCATAAACAGAATAATGGGTCTTTCTTACCACACCCAGCTAGGCTCAAAGTTTGTATCAGTATAGAGGCATTACACTTACTGTGGAGTCTTTTGCCTTTTTTATTAAGTCTGATTCTCAACTGACACCATAAAACTCAGTCAAATCTCCTGGAGTGGATTCTGTGGAGAACAGTGGGAGGTGTGCTGCAGATCTGGTGGTATTTCAAAAGATTAAACTACCTAAATAACTTTTAAAATGGTAGGTTTTCAGGAATGGATGAGCATCTGGCAGTTCCTCTTTTGTTCACACACTGAGGTCCTTGGTACATGGTCCTTGGATCTTGGTCATACTTGGTAGTCTGGGTGCACAGTGGGCTGAAGAAACTGGTTCACATAACTTTGATGTCCCTAATCATGTAAGCGGGGTCTGCCCTCATTTTGCAGCAAATGGCTTTCCCACAGCAGTAAACCTCGTGTAGACTACTCAAATATTGACAACACTGTTTAGGATTATTATGGAAACGGTGAAGCAAGGAAATGGTTCTGAGAGGTGTGTTAAATCCTATGACTGAAATCATGGGAAGCCGAGGGCTTAATTAACTTTGATAACCGACCACCAAGTCTTTCTGTCATGAAGCACTTACAGTCTGTACATGTGAACAACAAAGAATTAGCCTGTCCTGAAGGCTGGAGTTACATTTAGGCTGCATAGCAGCTGTAAAGATTAAAGAGAAAAAGACTGCAGGTCAAGTTGGGGAAGCCTTGCAGAGGTGAAGGAGTGTCTGAGGGACATTCAGAGTGAGAGCAATTGCAGGGTGAGAATGTAATTAATTTTGTGAAATGGGAAGGAACCAGCTATAAAACCGCAGATGGGGACACCTTACCAGTCCTAGAGAAACAGAGCCTTGGTTGGACTCAAAATGCAAATGTTGATGATCCTTGGATTTGTTTCCTGACTCCTTTTTCCCAAAACAATTTGTGAACTTGATGGGAAAGAGATTTTTAAGGCATCTCCAAGAGAAAAGAGATTGCTAGGGAGCTGGCCAGAGGAATGGAGTCTTAATCAAACCTTAACCCGGCCAATGGTGAAGGGAGAATTCAATAAAGTGCTTTGGGGAAAAAAGTGTTGGTATAGCCAATACATGCACCTAAGTTTAAAAAAACCAAGTGTGAAAGACATCACTTATATATGTATGTACATATGCACACACATGTTTTAATCCTCTTTTTCTTGCAGTTTTTCCCTGAGTTTTTCTTCCTTCTGCTTCTCTTCTGTTTCTTTTCCTGTTGACCCTTTATTTTTCTGCTGACTTTTTCTCATTGAAGAGGTAAAACTTGCCCCCTGCAATTGTATTGAAGTCAACAGACAGCTTTTCCAAGTTGTAGGCTTAGTAGATATTTCAGCATTTATGCTTTTATGTGTCTTTTCTTCCTTTTAAAAGGTCTAGGGCAACCAAAAAGGCCTTTACTTGAAAACCAGTGAAGCGGCTTTCCTCAAAAGATGTCTGAAAGCTTTCAGAGTGGTTTTATGAGAACAATATTTAGCAGGCAATTTTCATTGCCTTTATATGGAGGCCTTTGAAAAAGCCTCAATTGCTGTGTTTATCAAAGCCCAGTTAGAACCAAAAAAGGAAGAACAATACTGGGTCAGAGCAGCACAAACAGTACGAATGTAAGAAGAAAAATGGAGAAGGTGACATAGTTTGCTGCCCAACTGGAGAGTTCAAACAGGCACATTTTCGGTGTGGTAATCCTCTACATGGCAATGATAGTTGTGTTTTAATGGCCCTCATGGCATGGGCCTGGTTGCTGTTTGGAACAAGTATCAGGATTGACGTTAGCATGGGTCTTTTCCAGGTCAAGTTGCCCCTTGTGAATTCCTGTGGATGACCTGGACTGGTTCAGGAGACACAAAGCTTCATTATATTCAAAGTTTTTAAGATTGGAAAGGCCTTCATGAACTTTTAAAAAATCTCAGCATGGAAGATCTGTCTATTTTGTGTTTTCAGCCAGGCACTAACTCTGTTTGCCAATCAACTCTTTCTCAATCAGAGAGTCGGTAATTGTGTTACTGGAGTACTGAGCACAAATATAAGATCTGTAGAAGTGTAGCTCACTGCCTTGGTAAGGGACTGAACAAAGACCTACTTCATAAGAAGGTAGTAATTTGGTAGGTAAAGTAAAGATCTGGAGCAAAAAACCTGCATCTATATTGCCATTATTTTTTGCCATCTAGGCTGTCACAGCCATTACATCTGTTTCAGAGAAAGTAAGCATATATTAATAATGTGTTTTGTGAGTCAGCATGGACTCACTAAAGGCAAATCATGCTTGACTAAGCTGATTTCTACAATGAAACAACTACCTGGATGGATGAGGGGAGAGAAGTGGATATTGTCCACCTGAGCTTCAGCAAGGCTTTCAACACTGTCTCACAGCATCATAAGTAAATTCAGGAAGTGTGGAGTGAACAAATGGACAGTGAGGTAGATTGAGAACTGGCTGACCAGCAGATCCCAGAGTGTCATAATCAGTGGCACAGGGTCTAGTTAGAGGCCTGTCACTAGTGGTGTCCCCCAAGGTTCAATACTGAGCTCAGTACTGTTTAACTTATTCATCAATGACTTGGATGAAGGGCTAGATGCCTCCTCAGCAAGTTCACTGATGACACAAAGCTGGGAGGAGTGGCTGATACCCCAGAGGCCTGTGCAGCCCTTCAGAGGGACCTCAGCAGGTTGGAGAGATGGGCAGAGAAGAACTGTCTGAAATTCAACAGAGGCAAATGCAGGGTCCTGCACCTGGGGAAGAATAACCCCACACATCTGTACAGGCTGGGGACTCACCTGCTGGAAAGCAGCTCTGCCCAGAAGGACCTGAGGGTCCTGGTGTACAAATGAGCCAGCTGTGTGCCCTGGAGGCCAAGAAGGCCAGTGGGATCCTGGGGTATATTAGGAAGAACATTGCCAGCAGGTCAAGGGAGGTCATCCTGCCCCTCTATGCAGTCCTAGTGAGGCCTCACCTGGAGTTCTGTGTCCAGTTCTGGGCTCCTCAGTACAAGAAGGACATGGAGCTCGGGGAGCAGATCCAGCAGAGGGCAACAAAGATGGTAAAAGCATTGAAGCATCTCTCTTACAAGGACAGGCTGAGAGAGTTGGGCCTGTTCAACCTCAAGAAGAGACAACTGAGAGGGCACCTCGTCTATGTCTATAATCAATGTCTATAAATATCTGAAGAGAGGGTGCCAAGAGAATGGAGCCAGGCTCTTCTCGGTGGTGCCAAGCAATAGGACAAGAGGCAATGGCAAAAACTGATGCACAGGCAGTTCCACATGAATATGAGGAAGAATTTCTTTACTGTGCTGGTGACCAAGCACCAGAAAAGTTTGACCAGAGAGGCTGTGGAGCCTCCCTCATTGAAGATATTCAAGAACTGTCTGGACTCAATCCCGTGCCATGTGCTCTAGGATGACCCTGCTTGATCAGGGAGGTTGGACCAGATGACCCACTGTGGTCCCTTCCAACCTGACCCATTCTGTGATTCTGTGATTAGCTGATTTTGTCTGGAGTAAATTACAGAAAATGGTTGCATGATTGCTTTTCAATAGTCAGAACAGACTGAGAGAGAAAATGAATGCTTTCTCCCCAGTGAGTGTCACATCACATATCCTGTATTTCTGCAATATTAAATTCTTCTTCTAGGATCATAGTTACTTACCTCTGCATGAGTCCTAGTTTCCCATAAGGCTTGTTAAGTTGAGTTGAAAATTAAGTTGACATTCCCTAGGAACTGGAAAGTAAGAAATATCTGAAATTATTACATAAGCAGGGAGATTTTTAGGTGGGTTTTCTTTTCCCCTCTGGATCCAGAAAGATTATCAAGGGCATCTGGTCAATCTCATCATCAAGTTCAGGAGAAAAACATTTTAAAAAATTCTTGTTTACAGACCCTTAATCATACTTTTTGAAATTATGATGTTTCCGTCATGCTAAATTAAAGTATGAAATCCAAAACTGTTGAAAAATGTAATAGTTTTAGGAATTCTTTTCTCCTTTTTCAGTGTAGGATTGATACCAAATAAAGATCAATAGAAAATGAGATTCCTCTCCTACTGGACCCTTGTTATAAAAGGTAAAAGAGAAAAACGCACCTGTTTCTGTAAGGAACAGAGCTACTAACTCTGCAACATCTACACAGCCAATACACATCAGTATTTTATTCCTAAAGGATAGTGGAATAAGTATGATCCACTTTTCTAAAACCCCAACATCTACTTCAAATTAAGTTTTGTGGAAAAAAGTGATTGAGATTCTCTCTTTAATAGAGAAAAATTTTAGAAACTGAAGAACTGCTTATCTATATGGGAAAGGCATAGCAAGAACCTCAGTTCAGGAACCCGAGACAGACAGCATTCATCTGACAAATAAAAATGAATTTTATGACACAAGGATTATTGAAGAACAAAATCCTGAGGGAAGTTTTATCTTGATTACCTTTGGATGTTCCTTTCTGGAAGGCAGGATTTACACCAGCACAATAGATATTGCTTGATTTCTTGATATAAGAGTGATGTACGTGGGACTCTCTGCCTTGAAGTAAGACTGAATATTCATGAGGAGCCTTTTTGTCTTTCAATGCCATGACTGATATCCCAGGCTTGCACAGCTCTAGAGTCTCTTTGGACTGGTTTTCAGGCTGGAGCTGTGTAAGACGAGGAAGGAAAGATATTTTAGCTATGCTCTACAATCAGCTGTGGAAGACAGCATGGAAAATGCTGTACCATTCTAGATAATCCACTCTCCTGTGGAGCCAATGACCTCCCAAGTTTTACCCCTTACATCCTGACTTTGGAAAAGTGAGTGCACAGGAATCACAGAATCACATAATCAACTAGGTTGGAAAAGACCTCTGAGATCATCAAGTCCAACCTTTAACTCAACACCCCCTCGACTACTAGACTATGGCACTAAGTGCCACATCCAGTCTCTTCTTAAACACCTCCAGGGACAGTGACTCCACCACCTCCCTGGGCAGCCCATTCCAGTGCCCAATTACTCTCTCTGTAAAGAATTTCTTCCTAATGTCCAACCTAAACCTCCCCTGGCATAGCTTAAGACTGTATCCTCTTGTCCTACTGCTGGTTGCCCGGAAAGATAGAGCGACCCCCACCTGGCTACACCCTCCTTTCAGGTAGTTGTAGAGGGTGATGAGGTCTCCCCTGAGCCTCCTCTTCTCCAAGCTATACAGCCCCAGCTCCCTCAGTCTCTCCTCAAAGGACTTATACCCCAGTCCCTTCACCAGCCTGGTTGTCCTTCTTTGGACACACATCAGCACCTCAATGTCCTTCAGTAACTGACATAATAACTGAACTGTTCTATAAAATGTTAGAGATTTTCCCTGCTACTCATGAGTTATCTTCGTGGTAATCCTGAGAGAGCTGATTACATGGAGGGAGGGAGAAGCTGCAGGCACAAATAAACCAAGTAGTTAAAATTCCAAATGATGCTTTTAATGAGTTAGTTTTATCATGGTGATGCAAGAGCCTTGTTTAATTTACAGCTGCATCTTAGTTTCTATTAGAAGTCCAACATCATTTTCTGATTTTATTACGCAAAGTGTTGATAACATTAAGAATTAGATTTTAGTCAAGAAAAGCTTACTCCTGTGCACTTGATCTCTGACTAATGGACCAATCCAGGAAAGCACTGTAGCATGTAATTTTATCCCTGCTTGGTAGAGTACATAAAGTCACGCTTAATTTGAAACATGTGAAAAGTCCCATTGACTGTTAAATTAAGCATGTGAACAAGATAATCCAGAAGAATCCAGTCCACAAATTCAGTAGTAAATAAAATTAAATCAAGTATAGAAAACAATAACAGCTGCCAGTTTATTCTGTCTCATTCTTCTCAAAAGTTGCCCAAGAGGCAGATATTCTGCTGTCATGACATTAATATCATTCATGATTTGTTAAGAAGGAGTGCTGGTTTTGTACTATGATCCCTCTTGTGTACAAGCTGATGTGCAAACCCCAAAAAGTAATAATCCTGCCCCAGGTAGCCTGAAGCCCATTTCTATCTGACACTGCAATATCTGTCACCACCCTTACCTAAAAGCAACTGAACACATGAATGTGATACGGGGTTGTGGGGAGCCTACTCAAGGTGTCCTACCTGTTCAGAGAAGAAGGGAGGAAGTTCATATATTTCACTCTAGCAGTCCAAACTCTTTCTAATGTAATACAGATATTGGTAAAAACTTCATGCAGGAGCTTCACATGGATTCCAGGTGTCTCCCTGTTTGCAAAATTGGGATCTGTGTTGTTAATACATCAGGAGCTTCTTTTTAATTCTGCTGGTCAGTGAAGGTCTTTTTGTTGACTCCTTTGGTGCTTTGTTTTAGGCTTTTTCGGGCCAGAGTTTGCACTGGAGCCAAAATTATAGTCCTTATTTAAGAACATTTTTGAAGTGCTGCTGCATGAAAGGAATTGGCTTTATATTATAATGATTAATTAAGTACTCTCCAAAAACTAGAATTAGAAATTTAAAAACAAAAAGATTGTGTGTTTATTAACAGACAAGAGAAAGTACCTTTGGAGTCTGTCTTTCTTGTACTTCTGTAATTTTGTTATTGATACATGGTTTTCAACAAAAGCTGAATTTATATGCCAGACTGTGTTCTTAACATTGCTAAAAACCCAAACATGAAGCTGAATTCACATACAGCCTTACAAAAAATGATTTAAAAAACTTAATGTGAAATTGCTAAGTACTGGCCAAATTAACACAAATCAGAGTTCATTACATGGCATTAGGAGGCAATTTATTGCAATCATTATGCCTGCTGTTACAGAGAACCATATGCCAACTCCAGAAATAACAAGCCTTCTGAATCAGGGTCATTGCTGTCATATTTGCATCTGAAATACATTAATTGATCCTCTGTGCATATTAAAATTAAATCCACACTTTTTTTGCCGCTGAATGCTCTATGAGAAATTTGGTGTGTGAAGGGACAGACTGGGTGGAGAGAGGTGTGATGCTTTAGAGGAATATTTGTTCCAAACTACGGTATATTCTTAAGTAATTGAATCCATTATGCTTAACTACAGAGGTTCTAAATATCTTTTAGTTTCCACAGTAGGAAGACATTCAGTTATACATGGCAGACATGTGAAATACTGTGTTCTTATCCTTGTCATCTTGTTCTGGTGGTCTTCTAGGGGATGTCCTGAGGAGGCTACAACTGTAAGAGCTCATGAGTGAAGAGCGTAGTGTTTAGAAAAGTTGTCTCTTCCATACAGGTTTGCCGTGCCACAGAAAAAAGATACTAAATTTTATTCAGTCACAGAGAGTAAGAAAGACAGCATGCTCTTCAACTGTAACTCCCAGGAGACACTGATGCAGTGCAAATTAAAGCAGTTCGGTAATCAGGATACGTATTTTGATGTTTCAGTTTTTGTCCATAACTTCCATATTGTCTACACATAAATAAAAGGTGAAAAAAAATCCTTATTTAGCAATAATAAATATAACAGTACCCTTCCTTCCCCCAAGCAGTTTTGATGAATCCTGGACAAAGGCAGTGGGAAACTTCACACAAGAAATAAGAAACATCTTTTTCCAAGCCAAGGAGAGATTGTGGGAGAGAAGATGGATGTGAAGTGACGTGGGGGAAAAGCCTTTACTGTAAGATAGGTCATGGAGATGATGTTAGAGAGCTGACTTTTTGAATTGAAGACTGAGAAGGAGGAGGGGATTAAATCTTTGGAGAAGAGCAGAGAGGTGATAAAGTTAGACAAGCCAGATATTGGAGTTGGAGGGGGAACCCTGACATGGGCACAAAGGGAGAAAAAATATCTGAGAGAACAGGGACTGGGAAACGGATGTGTCAAGAGCCATTTAAGGCAAGATGAGAGCAATAAGTAAGACATAAGAGGAGTAAAGATGGCAGCTGTCACAGATTGTTTCTCCCATAGTTGATGTCAATTCACTGAGGATAAAGAAAATCTTTCCCTCTCTCCTCTTCCCACTTGAAGAGGAAGATGTACCTCTCAAGCCATCTGCTGACATAGTCCTTAAAGACTTTTTGCTTGGTTAAAGTTTTCCCTGTCAAGTCACATGGGTTTCTCTAATCTGTACCTCCCTTGATTCCTACAGGCCAGAAAGAATGGTTTGAAAATGCAGAGCAATTATGGATTGTTTTGCTCCACTCTGCTTTGTGTGAGAGATTTTCCAGAGCACATTCTCCAGGGTTCATAGCACCAGCACAAAATAGTCCTGCTCTGTGAAAACAGATCACATGCCTTTCTATATATCCCTTACCAAGTGAAGACAACACTTCTGTTGTAGTGGGTGTCTGTCACCCTTAACAATAAAATCAGAAGTAAATTAGAAAAATGTAGCTCGAACAAAAAAAATCATAGTACCAGCATGACCAAAATAATCCAGAAAGCCTTAAAACTTTTCTCAATTAATGTGCAGATGATAGCAGTCCAATGTTAACAATGCAAACGGCTGTTGTGCTTACCTAGACAGAGGGTAACTTCTCTGTAATGATGTGGGTTATTAAAATCTTCAGAGATAACATTATCAGGAGCAGCACACAATACTACAGCATTTATCATTCACCTACTCTATTCTTGTCAGTGCAGAGAACATAAACACTTTGCTTTCTACGCAGCAAGTCAGATAGGCTGAAGTATGGATTTGAGAGGTGAGTGCTATTAACCTTCGGAAAATGCAAAGATGTCAGATACACTTTAGCAATTGCATAAGGAAAATAAGTCTGTGCAACCATGTTATTTTGCACTTAGTATGAGTAAACGTAGCTACTGAACTCCGCACTGCACAGACACCTGCCATCCCAATCAACAAGTGATGCGTTAGAGATGACAGAGATTAATGCATTATTATTATTATTATTATTATTATTATTATTATTAGGAAGCCGAAGAGATAAAGGATTATAATCAGTAAGGCATTTTGACACCACCATGACACCCAGAGTGCTCTGTGGGCATTCAGACTTCCTGTAAAATACACGGGAGAACTGGATGGCTCTGACTGGAATACACATCAGCTTGAATGCTGAGTGTGGAGTCATCCACAGACAAACTAAAGGGCTGAAGCCCTAGACCCAGAATGTTGAGCTAACCTTTGCTTCTTCCATAAGATCTACAGCATAAGAGGCTCCTTATGGGATGTTAGACAAAGAGAAACATTACTTTTGGATCTGCTTTGGGTTGAGCTGGCAAAGTGCATGGGCAAGAGCTGCTTTTCCAGTGTCTTTAAAGACCAAGACAGAGATGCTGAGTGCCTTGTACAACCAATCATGCAGGAGTTCCCACAGAGTAGTGCTGCAGATGGACCCCTTGATTCAGTCCAGATTTATGTCTGACTTGTCCCTTTTTCCATCCTTTCCAGTTTCTTTACAGATAAGGTTACATGTAAGGCACTGATGGCATTTCCTGTAATGTCCATGTCTGTCCCAGCACGGTGGCATGCAGGGATCCTGTGAGGCATTTTCCCTTCCAGACAGTGGGAAGTCTGATAAGGTCAACATGCTGATAAGGGAGCTTACAATTTGCCTTTAGATCTGCTTAACCCATCTTGCAATCTATTCTTGACAAATGTTCTTTGTCTGCATATATACCAAGATGAAATCAAGAAGTGTCAAATAAGTCAATGATCATTTGATGCTGATTTCATAGTTTGAGACTACTAGCCATTAGGTTATAGGAAAATTCAAGGAAGCAGAATGATTTACAGCTCCTTTCAGTTTAATGTCATCTCAAAACTTGATTAATAGTCTCTCTGCCTCATTAAAAATGAAAATAATTATTATATAAAGCCCAGGGTAGTCTTCTGGTATCTGTTCAGCCTGAAAGACTGGTACCCAGTATCAAAATGATTTTTCAATTACTTCTGCACCTGCATGACAGTATTAACATGTAGAGCATATTTCTTCACCTTGCTTATGAGAATATTATGTGGGACAGTAAGTATCAAAAGCTGCACCAAATTCTAAGTAGTTAATCTCTACAACTTTCTTCCTTATTCATGAGAGCAGTTTTTAAACTTAGAATGCATATACAGCTATATACATACGTATCCTACCTAGTTGTCTGAAGTTATTTAACATATGTAGAGGAATGTAAGTTCTTGATAAAATACTAATTTCAAGAAAATTCAGTAGGCCATTTGTTCTATTATTTCAGATATTTATTCTGTTGAATACACAGTATTCATCAAATATTTTTTGTGACAGCACAAAATATGTCTTATAAGATTGCATTCTCTTATCAAGTGACAAAAACTTGGAGTTGGAATTGGCACACAGTGCAAAGCTCTCCTCAAAATTAGTACTAAATCCATCTTTGTTGTGTACTTATGCTTTAAGAAGCTATGTTAGCTTTTAACTGAGAAACAACCCCTGCTGTTCAATATTTAATGTTACCTAGGACTCTAGAAAACAAAAAAATAATTTTTTTCTTTATTTTTTAACAATAAAAAAATCTGGAAATTACTTTGGGACACAAATGGATTACATAACAACAATCAAAAGACAAGCAGCTTCTTGACTTATGCAGTACTTTGTATTTTTAGTATAGTAAAATAAGGCCAGGATTTGATCAATTCATTAAATTCTTCAAAAAATAGCACACTGAGCAAGACAGATATTATATTTTAGAGCTTCTTCCACTGGCAGCACACTCAGGAGGGTGAGTGAAACATGAAAAAACTGAGTTTACCAGCTCTGCATGAGACCTGGAGATATGAACATGTGGAGATATGAACATGGAACAGTTCTCTTCATTATTAGGTGGTTGTCCATTGTACAGGAACTCCACTAAAGGAAATGGGAAGAGCAGTCCTGCAACTCTACAAAATGTAATATTGGCTTTTAAAACAGTTCTCTCAGTCTCCTGTGCCAACCCCTCAAGCATGAATGGGGTCTGAAGCTGAGATCAGAGTTGAGAGTCATAAAGACTTTCAGCGGGTATTTAGGCACCTCCTTCCTCTTAAATGGCAAATGTTTTTGTGTCCAGATAACTCTGGACACCTGACACATCTTCAGATCACAAGTGATTCAACAGATTCTTGCTAACTTAGGCCTTTCTAGAAATCCAGAGAAAAGCCACACAGATTGTAATGCCTTTATTATGTGGGATGAGGAATCAGATCACTTTTCTCATGCAGATCAGGAAACCTACTTCCTAGGGTTGTGATATTGACAGCAGTGGAGACTTTGGAACAGATTAACACCGGACAGGACATTAAGTATTTGAAAGAAGAGGGATGATCCCATTCTTCTCAGGAATTAAAGTGTCTAGCTTACACACAGTGATTAAAAAAAGATAAGAAGGAACTGTGTCAGCTGAGATTTAAAGCTATGGTATAAATTTCTCCTTACATCCCTACTTTCCCTTTCAAAATGTATGTAACAGTAACAAGCAGGAGGTTGTATGAAGAATAGCAATAGACTTATTTTTCAGCATTATGCTTAAAATTATTCAAGATATTCCAAATATCACGTACAGTATCACCTTTATGTTACCTCTTGGCAGCTGAGTGGTGACTGGAAAAGAGTGATGCCTATTTATCAATACTTTACAGAGTTCTGAAAGATCCAATAGATCAATAAACCATTGCACTAGCAGAGTTATGCTAGGATGTGTGAATGCATAATACAAATACATAATATTATCTGAAATTTTCTTTGTGCTGCTGTACCTCCAGGTGCATAAAGTGTCCTGCTATGTATGGGATGAGGGTCAGCTGGTCTTGGAAACTCTTTAAATTACTAGAATTATGGTCTTGAATCATCCTAAAAAGTAGTTTTGATAGATGTAATCAATGTTCTTTATCTTTGACACTGCCAACATTACCTTCCAGAAGCAGAAGTTCATCCATTGCTCACTCTATTCTTGAGGTATTTACAAAGCTGAATTTTGAACAATTAACTGTACACTATTCTTGTAATTTTTTTAGCAATAGAGAGCCACCAATGTCATATTTACATCGTATTTTCAGACAGTTTACAGTGGAAAATTAGCAGTATTTCCTCTGCTGTGGTGATAAGAGGGCAGCATTGCTAAGCCACCTCTCTGGGTTAAGATTAGGTGCAGTTTTGATCTTCTCATAGCAGAAATCACACCATGGCTCATAGGGTTTATGTATGCTGCTAAACAGCCTATGTTTCTGTCTGAGTGAATTAACTGACTGGGTTGTAAAACAACCATTTCCAGTACTACAGCTGCAACTTCACTGTGCTTGTGAGACTGGGGCAGGGAAGGGCTGAGCTGAGTCGGGGAGGGAATGTGCCACCTCAGGAATGTATCGGTTCCTATCCATTATGCAGCTTAGAGGACAAGATACCTGAACTATCCAGCAGGAGACAGTAAAAGACATATTTCAGCCATGAATGTCCTTGTGATCACTCAAAATACGTTTCAGTGCAAAATCAAGTTGCTAGGCTAAACCCAGCACCAAAGATGGTTTTCTTGTTAGTGGATCTTTCCCCTCTGCAAAGAATGACTTTGGGATTATGCTCATGACAATGAAATCACCATTGTCTGTGTTTCTGGGCAGGACATGGGCCAAACATGCAATGAAGGTGTAGCTGAGAGCCAGAGATCATGCTGCCCCATGGTCCTAGAGTAGCACACCTCTGCACTGCTCCCTACCAGTCTCCCAAACTGTCCCCACATCCCCAGGATGGTGAAGGAGACTAAATTGCCATTCTCTTGCTGCTCATGTCATACTTTTAAGAGTTAGCCCCGGAACAAACTTAATAATGGAAACGGAAGAAGAAAAGAACTTTACCTAAGGCCTATATGGTTGGGTATTTGGTAGGTGAGAGGGGAAAAATGAGAGAAAGCTTCAGTGAAAAATGACATTTGAAGTCTCCGGAATGTGGAATAGAAAGGAATGGATGAAATTATTGGAAGGCACAAAGTTCAATTTCATATCACCTGATATTAATGCAGTGACAGCTACTTGTGTGAACTTCAGTCTTCTCTTCCCTGCTGCCTTCCTGCATGATCGCAATCTCATGCTGTAGCTCCTACTCTAATACTTGCAGGGATTACTGGTGAGATATGGCCTTTTCTAACATATGGAACAGATTAGGAAAAGCATCAAGAGAGCTAATCTCAAGTATCTGTGCTTGAGAAATAAAAATATTTCTGAGCAAGAAAATGTTAGGCATCTGTGGAATCACAATTACAGTCATTTTCCATGTGTCCCACAGTAGCAGAGTATGGAACTTAGTACTTATCTGCAAGTAGAGTCATCTAGATCCAGACAGGTCAATGAATGCTGCAGCAGTGCATTACAGTGCCTGGTTTTTACTGCCCATCCCTTGTCCCACATTTCCGAAGCCTGCAGTTGCTTTGCTGTACTGACCAGTTGTCGTGGTTTAACCCCAGCCAGCAACCAAACACCACACAGATGCTCTCTCGCTTCCCTACCAGCAGGATCAGGGTGAAAGCAGGAAAACTGGTGAGTTAAGATAAAGACAGTTTAACAGGGAAAGCAAAACAAGGAATTCATTCACTGCTTCCCATGGGAAGGCAGGTGTTCAGCCACCTCCAGGAGAGGAGGGACCCATTAAGTGTAATGGTTATTCAGGAAGACAAATGCCATAATTCCCAATGTCCCCAACTTCCTCCTTTCTTTCCCCCACTTCATATACTGAAGTGTTCCCTAGCACAATACAGTATCGCCCTACTTGGAGCCTCTGGCAGGAAGCACCAAGGGAGACTGAAGGTCAACTTCTAGGTTTCTGGAGTCAGGAAAACAGACTGAGCATGATGTTGTATGGTCTGGAATATCCCTTTGGTCAGTTTGGGTCACCTGTCCTGGGTGTGTCTCCTCCCAGCCTCCCATGCACCCTCAGCCTTCTTGTCAGCATGACAGTATGAAAAGCAGAAAAGGCCTTGGCTCTGCGTAAGCCCTGCTTCAGCAACAACAAAAACATCTCTATCAACCCTGTGCTCAGCACAAATCCAAAATGTAACCCCCACTGTGAAGAAAATTAACCCCAACCCAGCCAAACCCAACACACTACATGAGGCAAATTTCTTACTCTGGAACCAGTATTTCTGTTCAAAACCAAAGGGAAAAAAAGCTTGGCAAAAATGCTCCATCTCCTGGGTCACTGACTGTTTGGGGTTAATGTTACTCTGTGCTCAGAACATATCAAAAGTTTTTTGTGTTTTTAACCTTCATCAATTCCCAGACAATCTTTAGTACAGTCCCACAAGCAGCCACACCGGCAGAGCTGACAGAGGTGTGAACCTGCAGCAGCAGCAGGAGAGAGGCAAGCTGCTGACAAAGTGAAACCCCTTCCAGCCTATTTTGCTTTTGGATAAATCTCTCACTTTTTCCTCCTTAATTGGAAACATTTGTTCAGCTGCAAGAAAAAGTGGATGTAAAAGCTCAGCATCCTCACACTCCAGTATTTCAGCCAGCTATTAATATACAGAGAAAAAGGTCTCCCAGGCATAAACAGAAACATTTAAATTCCAATATGATTATTATCATTTTAACTTTTTTTTTTAACCTAAGCTGAGACCTAGCTCTTCTTTTTCACAGAGGTCTGCAAACATGCCGAGAAATTAATAGCTGTTTTGTGTAATAGAAATGCAGCAAAGTGCTCCAAAGAGCATTTTGTTTGGACTCTTGCTTATAGGAATCATAAAAGACAGTCTTTTTAAAACATGGTGAAACCTTCGCTTTACTTCTCTGACTTTGATGCTAGATTGGAGCCTGCACTGCCTTTTTGAAGAAGCTTACAATGGAAATGGTGAGATATCCTTAACTGCAGCAGATCAAGTGATTTTCCTCTCAGTGCAGCCCAGGTGGGAAAGTAACAGCAATTAAGGAGACTAAAGGAAAGCATCCCTAGAAGCCATTACATTAGTGATGTTTATCTCAGCCAGCTAACTCACCTATGTCAAGAGCAGAATTAAATTTACTACAGAAGCAGCAGCAGTACATGCAGTGCTATTTGTGTGCTCTTTATCTAAGGTGTGCTCTGTATCTATTGTGCTCAGAGACAAAAAGTCATCCATTTTCTCCTGTAGGAGACAAACTAGATATTAGCGATCATAAGTAATTGTTTCTCACCATGCAGATAACTTCTTGTGTGCGTCTTTGCATTTATTTTCATAAGCCTCAGCCTCACAGCTTCCTTGGAAAGACTGGAAGCAGGAGTCTGTTTCTCCAGCTTGGTAGGGCTGAAATACGAGCGCTGTGATGACAGTCCCTCAAAAGGTATCTTGGTCACCTGACTGGAAAGGAAAGTGCTGTCTGCAGAAGAGGTGAAGGTCAAAGGCATTCTAGGCAGACAGGTTTTCTAAAATCTGTCCCTTTGGAGAAGGCTCCAATTTCTGGATCAAATTAAGTATTCCTCTGCTCTGGACATCAATGGCCCAGCTTTGTAGTGTTACAGGAATGACAAGCACTCCTTTAAGAGAAGCTAAATGACAAGACTTGCAGAGCAGCATTTCTTAAAACCCTCTCTTTAACCATGGTAAATTGACAGCAACTTTCATGTCACCTCAGTGGTTTCAGACCTCAAGCTAAACCATGGTTTATTGTGTTAGGACACTGCAGATTTTGAAGTTTACCAAAAGCACTGCAACAACAAGCAGTCCATTTTCAGCACAGAGGCATCATTGAGACAACAAACCACACTCCCTGAGGTGACTAGAGCCTCTTCATTTCTAGTTTGGAGTCACCTAAGGGCACAGGGTGTCTGTGAGATTACTGGTCCAAAGTCCCATTAGGCTAATGAAACAAATCCCACTGTCATGGGAGCACTCATGTCTTTTTCTCAGAGGGTTTTCAGATGTATTTCAGGGCTATTGAAATACTCTGAGACACTTTTGAGAGGTAAGATAGCACACAGGCTTTTAGGCCAGATACTCACTTGAATTCTGTGAACAAGCACTCCTTCACATGTCCTCCAAAAACCGAAAGAAAGGTTCACTTATCATCTTCAGTCAAAGTGAAAATACTGCCAGTGGAGCTCATCAATATAACAATTTAAATAGCGTTGCCAGGAAAGCAGTGAATTTTATTTTAGCAATGTGACTGATCTGGGCTACACTCAATTCTGTTGTCCACCACAAGTTGATATAATCATGATAAATCTTTTTAAAGCACTTTATTTCCTGTATCACAATGTAGGCTCAGAGATATTCTTCTTCTAGCCTGTGTAAGTTATAGGTATTTCAGGGACAGATCTAGATCTTTCAGTGACTGCCTATCAACACACAGTTTTAGGATAAACTGAAGTTGGCTGAGGTTCCTCATCTTGCTACTTATATGAGTCTCTCAATCTTTGTAAGCATACAGTTTTTAATTGCTAATGGTAATTTGAGCTCCTTTAATCTGGATTTGTTTTGTTTTTATCTACATGGACAGGCAGGGAGGTTAAATACACAGTACCATGAATAGAGTCCTGGCAATGATAGTACAGAGGAAGGTACTTACTTCATCTCTTGCAATTAATACACTTTGTGGACATTCCCATTTTGCCATGGTCATTTTAAACATCATCATTTTACTAAAAGTTTTGAGTCACCTCAGCTGATGAGAAGATGTTCATGTGCTTTTTAAAAGGTTGCAAGCAGTTCTTCCCTTTCCTAGGCAGAGTTTAGCTGTCTGACCATGTGTCCATACAATTGTCATTCACCTAAATGAAAGAGAGGAGAGTATGGGAGGAAGTATTTGTATGATTGATGGGAAGAATTAATTTATTCTAGCCACCCAGCAGCACAGTAATTGGTGTCTGGGACGCAGCTGCAAGTGCCACATAAGAGCTGTCAGTGTCATGTGTACGCAGATGGTCTCAGTGTTTTGGTGTGGAGATAACACTGTGACAAAAGGATTGGCGTGGTGTGAACAGAACACCACAAATCCTTGGCTTGCAACCACTGGCAGCACTGTTGTACTGCCCTACATACAAGTTGTCTCTCACTGTTTCCTGCATCTGAAAAGATGCTGATCCCTCTAAAAAAAGAAAATCCAGAGTTGAAAGCAGCAGCAGAGATCTATGAAATATATGTGCTTTTCTCCCATGGTCTTTTAGATGCCTAGAGGGTTGGAGGGGTTTTGTGGGTGTTTGTTTGTTTGTTTGTTTTAATTTTTTGTTGTTTTGGGGCCACCTTCGAGACAAAGACTTTGTTCTGAAGACTGGGCATACTTTCTAAAGTTCCTACAAAGTATTGAAAGGTAAAAATAACTCTTGTGAGTTCATAAATTAGCTCTCGTGTAATCCTCAGAAAGCACTTTCAGCTGGGAAAACAGCTAAGCCAGCAGTATGACAGGGATTACTGCCTCACACTCTTTAGTTTCTGCCCTCTCCTGATCTCCTGTCATCCCACCTCTAGAACAACCTAAGTGATGGCAAATATAGATTTCCACTTTTCCTTATCTGTGTTACAAAGGAAAATGTTGAAGGTAACAAAGTACTGGGCATGCTACTATAAACCTGCATAAGACTTGCATAGTGTGATTCCTAGACATTGGGTTGTTCAGCCTAGCTCATTCCAGTAGTGATGAATGTTAAGTCAAGTATTTTAAAGCAGAGTAGGTGGCAGGCTGCAAGCATTGGTTGAAGGAGAAGTGGGAGAGGCTGGCTGTTCTTTGGTATTTAGTGTGAAAGCAGGTTAGCTATTGATATCTGCCTAGTTACACAGAGCTGGATGGGACTGCACCAGCCTGAGACATAATGTCAAATGTGATCGGTGTTTCTTCAGTTTCTTCATACTGCTGAGTCTCTGTACTTCAGCTTTTCTGGTGCTGTGTTGCACTGCAACACCTACCACTGTCGTGACTGCTGCATACCACTTACCCTGCAATCTCCTTTTTATTTGTGGGGGAGAAGATAGAACTCTTAAAGCCTTCAAATCCTTGTGGTGTCAGGGGTGACCTGATTCCCATTGGCTTCTGTGTAGCACAGTCATTGAACAACCCTGTTTGTCGAGCCTTCAAGCCCATGTGTTATACAGAAAGGAGTCCTCTTCTCCACGAACTGAGCTCAGTGTACCGGAGACAAGTTGCCCTACATAGGGAGATTTTCCTACAGAGGCAGATAGCACTGGGAACAGTGTGAATCACTTGTGCTGAATGGGATCCTCTAATTCAAAGCCCGCTTACAGCAGCGAAGTTCAATCTCTTGTAGAGTTGAAACATTTTTTAGAGTTTCCTTTTGGCTATGGAGCTGCTCGCTCTCACATACACAGGAGTGTTGCAGCGGGAAGGGGAAGAGGAAGGGGAAGGGGAAGGGTTATAGGCAGACAAGCTTTCCATGCAGAGGTGACGAGGCAATTTCAAAGTATGCACTGGGGAGAGCCATCTATGGTATCTGGGAATAGACATGGTCAGAATCGGTCAGCTGCTGAATGTACCCGTGGGAAATAGGAGGGGCAGGCACTGATCTCTTCTCAGTGGTCACCAGTGACAAGACCCAAGGGAGTGGCCTGAAGGTGTGTCAGGGGAGGTTAAGGTTAGATACTAGAAAAAGATTCTTCACACAGGGGCTGGCTGGGTGCTGGAACAGGCTCCCTAGGAAAGTCGTGACATCCCCAAGCCTGCCAGAGCTTTTAGACAACACTCTCAGGCACATGGCGTGATTCTTGGTGCTGTCCCGGGCAGCGCCAGGACTCGGACTTTGTGATCCTTGTCAGACCCTTTCAACTCAGAATATTCTATGATTCTATGATTCCATAATCAATTCTATGATTCCAGAGATCAAAGCTCTCACTGTGTCCTTAAGTAACTGATTTGGAGAGGAATCTGATTCAGAGTACCAGCAATAAGGCCATTTGTTTAGATGTGGCTAATCACAAATGACCACTCCTTCTACCCCTTCTGCCCCCATCCCACAATTTTTTATTTATTTGCAAGTCAGGACTTGTCTTGTCCCAACTCTAGGTTGTGGGTTCTCCATGTGGAACAGTCTGTCCTTTTTTTCCCTCACACCTTTGGATGTAGATCTTAAATGCTTAGATCTTGGTTTTCCCCTGAAACCCAACTTGCACTCCTGTATATTTTAGAGGTGTATCTTGTTGCCTTTTTCCACAGCATATCAAACAGCTCAGTAATTCTTCATTTGGGATGCTGCTTCTTGATGTAGAGTTTGGATTAAAACAGAGCTTTATGTTAATTCTAGCTTAATTCTTTCATGATCTTCAGTTTAATTATTGAGGGATCACCCTAGTTTGATAAGATCTGGGAAACCATCATTTATACAACAAAGCAGTATATCTAGATACCTTAGATGAAATTAGTTTGCTCACAAGACCAAATATTTATTTAACACTTACTTAAGGTTAATGAAAGATTTTTTTAGCTATAATATTTTACAACATGAACCAAGTACAAGTAAAGAGACCTTGAATGATTAAATAGATGCATGAAACTGATCTGTTAACATTCCTTTAACATGAATAAACAAAAGTGGTATTAATAATTTGCAGTCAAAGTGGGTCTGCACTCTTAGAATCCTAATTATGAGCTGAACAACAAGATAAACATGTCCTTCCTCTTTTTAAATATCTAACTATTTTAGAAAACAAATCACGCAAGATGCTTACAGGTGCTAATTGCCAAAACCATTTTGAAAAACATATTCTGATTATGACGCATTTTGCTGGAACTAAAGTAGTCAGTCACGGAGCAAAAGCTGTAGCTCATCCTCAGTGACACTGAGGACACTCACTGCTTTCTTTATGAGCCATGCACATATTTGGGCCAAATTACGTAGCAGAGCTAGGCTTTCTGTTCCACATCCTCCAGCACATAATTCAAAAGTGCAATAAAGTCTTGGGCTAAAATGAAATTTCTATCTGCTTTTCTTCACAAAGCTGAGCTCAGTTTTAGTGACTCATCTGAGTCCACCTGTATTTCTAGTGCTTTCTCGTGACATTGAACACTAAATATTAAGGTAACTACGGTGTGGCAAAAAAAGCTCTGGACGGTTAGTGAGGTAGTGGTGTTGTAGCTATGACGATCTAAAAATGTAAGAAAGACAAGGTTTGACAGAGAAGCAGTGATCTTCTCAGTGCTAATTAATGCAGTTGGAAAAAGCAAATAAGCTTGTGGGCGCATCCAGGCTTATTTTCAAGAGAAGCAAATGGAAACATTAAACCTGTAAGTGCAATAAAAGTTGAGAATTTTGACACTCATGTCATTAGCTGAGAAAAAGACAGATATACAGGTAGGTAGGTAGATAGATAGATAGATAGATAGATAGATAGATAGATAGATAGATAGATAGATAGATAGATAGATAATTGAAGATATGTGTATAATTGAAGACCAAAGGAATTGTGGTGGTGATACCAGAAATTATCAACTTTCTCCAACAGACCTTACTGCACTTGACCTAGGTGCACTTCCTTAAGGAACAGCTTTGACTACTGACTCCACTCAGGAATTGCTAAGGCCTACCTTTCCAGAACATGGTACTCCATCCCCAAATGACGGAATTGCCACAGTATAGAAAAGTTAGCTTGGACTGGGGAAGCAAATCCTGTACAGCCAATAATTTCTCACCTAATAGACATTCCCACCACAATGTTGAAATTCACAAGATTAGGATGTTTTACACGAACTGAAAACAGCTGAACATTACCAAAATAAGTAGAAAATTTGTCTCTTTCAGAATGACAGAGCACAAGGGAAGCTTTATACTGGATTTTGTTTGGGAGGTGAATTATTCAGCCCTTTTTTATTCAGAGATTTCACTACAGTAGCTGAAAACTTTCCTGTCTGCCTGAAATGACCAAAAGTTCATGGCATAATGTTGAAATGGCACAGGCAAGAGGGAGAGTCAGAGAGAGTGTGGTCAGTAAGAGCTGGCTTGATAACCAGCATCACTTTTCAGTCTTATTCACTGCAGGACACTACCAGCCTTCCACTGCCATCCCTGAGCAGTTTCAGGAGACAAATGTGTTCCCAGCTCCAGTAGGTACTTCTCAAAATGCCACACTAATATTCCTATCCATCACTTTCAAAGTCCTTATCCTCCTTGGTGATACTGTCGTAGACCTCAGCAGGAGCAGAGTCACCTGATATAGGAATATATGGAATACACTGATGATCTAGGCAGGATTAGTCAAGCTGGTGTTCTTCAAGAAAACAGCTAAAGACAACAGAGAAAGCAAATCATGATAGGCAGCTATTACAGGATATTTTCTATTACCTTGGCAGTTGCACAGTGCTTTTGGACCGATGCCAAAGTGTTTGGGGCTGACGTCTGGGTAGCCAATTTGTGCTACCACTGCACAAAAGTAGAATGTGACTAATTATTCCAAATGGCATTTAAAAGGAAGCTAAAAGCTTGATTTTCAAAGCTCCCAGACAAAAAAAGTCTTCATTCCAGTCTTGATTAGCTGTCTTTAATCTGAAGCAAATTTTGTTGAGAGACAAAAGCCAATTAAAGTACATTTCAGTAGATAATCTAGTATCTCATTCACACCTTTTCCATAACCCACTCATTAAAGTGGTAGAATCTTGGCACATCCATGATCTCATGTTGTAAAACACAGAAATCATTCAGTGGTTTGACTGGTAGGTGATACTAGAGGAACATTGTAAAACACATCAATTAAACTAAATTACATTTCACAAAATCTGTTTCAGTACCTCCACGTTGAGTCAAAGTTTTAAAAAGAGCTATTCATCTATTAGAAATAGATGAAAAAAACTGGCACATAGATTACTCACAAAGTACATTTTAATGTAAATTTAATTAAAGATGAAAATTTAATTAAAGATGAAATTTTAATTAAAGATGACAACAACAAAATAATAATAGCTCATGATTCCACATATTGATGAACAGGATCAAGCAATTTGTGTTCTGTTTTCATTATGTTTGTCTTCCAAACAAAGCTGCTCTTCTTCTCCAAGAAAGAGTGCCATGAGCTGCTATACCGTGCTCTCCCACCAACTTTTGAAAGAGACAGGAGATGCTCACAGCAGGGCAAGGGAGGTCAGTGGTTCTGAAAGGCACTCTCTTCTTATGAAGTTTGAAGAAAATAGTGAGAGTGACTCTACAGAGTCAGAGCAAACACCCTTCTAGCTCAATCTCCAGTCTCTGACAGTGGCCAAGAGAGTCACAGATTACACCTGCCTTTCTCTGAGGGAGCATAGAGGCCCTACCAGGCTGAATAAATTTATACAGAAATGTAAATGAAATGTTATATAGTCAGAATAAACAGATAATGTCTGTTAAAATGCTGGCTGATGATGCTGTCCTCCATGGGAGCAGATTTGTAGGTTGGTCTCTCTGGATCAGCTGATAAAAACGGAGGTAACAACTTTCAAGTCTTAATTCCTTCCTCAAGGAGCTTAAGACAGGCTAAAAATCATATTAGATCTTGGTATTATATAACTATACAAATAGATTAGACTGCTGGGAACAACAGGATAGTTTGACCTGATGAATTTGAAAAAATCTTTAAAAGGCAAGAGGCGGTAGGCACCATGAGAGTAGTAGCAGACATTACTAGTAATTAGTTTTCTTGGTAGCAGGCAGTACAAAGAGAGTAGTAGGAAAAACATAATGAGGCACAAACCCCTGGTCTCTGTTTGATTTTTAGTATTACATAGTTATGGATTTCAGTTTCCAGCTGGAGAATGAAATAATTACGTATGTGTCCCTTGAGGCTGAGGACTGGCAGGCTAGAGACAAAGTTCCTATATAGATAATTTGGGGGAACTCACTGCTGAGTAGTGGTTGGCTAGCTTTGCTCACATAGTTTCCGAAGGGGTATTTAGTCATTGAAAGAATGCTTTGGGACATGCATGTCTGCTTCCATGGATTTTGATGACTCAGCTGGGAGAGGGTATTGATTCTGGGAGTCGTGTACCTGCTCTGCCAATGATTTCTTTTGCTCTTTGCTTTCTTCAGTTTGCCACTCTTGTTCTGTGAGAATATTTTCTTTAGCAAGGAATTTGGTGAGGTTAGGGTTGTTTGCAAGTCAGCAAGAAGAGTTTCTTTCAAGTTGTGATCTTCTTTTAACACATGTAGTGACTTTTTAATAACTTTGAAGATTCCTGTACAGGCAAGTTAAGGCCTGTGCAATGCTAGCAGATTTCTCTTTGCCTTGTAATACCTGGTATTCATGGTAGCCCTTCAAAAATTCAGTTTGTTTCTCAGATGCAGCATTCTTTACAGGTTTGTCCACTTTACATTAGTCAAATGAACGTCAGGAGAGATTTCCACACCGCAGTTACAACACTGTTGAAGGGTTTGGCTATACATTACAGCCTTCTGAAAAGACATTAAAAAATATAATTTTGGAATTCCACTTAACCCCTCTCAAATGTCAGGGTGTGAAGGCAGAAACCAGCTTTGCAGAAGGGAGGATATTGCCATTGCTCTAGAGTATAGTACTGCAGAGTCTTCATGCACTTGTTATGTGAGTGTCACCCTCTGCCCCTTACCCAAGAGAATGTGATCACACTTGCCCCCTTTCTGCCATAAAATTCTCCAAAATCAGACAGATCTCTCTCTGTGTCTCCTTCTCTCACTCTTCCTTGTACCCAGGCCAGTCCTCACAGATCTTGAGTTAAATATGCCCTAATTTTACATAGCTCTAGTTTAACTTTCCTACATGAAATAAGGGACTGCCAAATACTGCATCATAGACCTAATAAACTATCCAAGAAGGACACAGCATGCTGGCATGGTCTGTCATGAAGAGGTTAAGCAGGACTGGCCTTCTCATTCCTACCTTTCTGGTTTCGTGCTGGCTACTTGACACTCAGTGAGCAGGATGGAGGTATAGAGCTTTCTGAAAGGTATTTTTCTGAGAAAATCAACATCACTGACAGTCTGTTTTGTACAGAAGTGAAATACATTGTTTGTTCTTTATTCCTCTGAGTTGCAAAGTTAGTCTTAAATAGAAAGGGACTATCTAAACAAGCAGTCGAGCTCAAATCTACAATGACTTCACCCTGTCTTCTGGGTTTATTTATTTTAGTCATCATGAACAGTAATTCTTGCTTGCTGTTGCTTAGAAAAGCATCTTGCAATTATTAATTTCACCTCAGAGACCTGACCCTGTGGATTACCTAAACAAGACAGATGGAGGTTGTCGAAGGCTGTGTTTCATCAACCCTGTCCTTGGCAGGCCTACCATAGACATCACAAGAGGCAGTCTGATGCTCTGTGTTTTTGCAAAAAAAAATGAAGAAATATTGAATTTCTTGAAAATAGTATTGACATATTTACACATGGAAATTAGACTGTCAGATTTAGTAATAAGGAGGTTGCTTTGAAGTCATAAAGCTTTCTGCCTTCCAGGCTGTGAGCAATACCTGCAGCTTACATGTTGGAAGTGCAACTTAAAGTGACAAAGCTTGCATAGAAAGAAGTGAAAATGTAAATAATCTCTAGCACTGGTTGAGTCAGTTGCACATCTTCATTTTTAGTCTACTTACCCCTGTGATGCAAAGTAGTAATCTCCAACACAGGTATTGGTAATTAGTTCAGTTGGTTAGAGCCTGGTGCTATTAATGCCAAGGTTGTGGCTTCAATCCTTGTATGAGCCATTCACTTAAGAGGTGAACTCAATGATCCTTGTGGGTCCCTTCCAACTCAGAATATTCTGTGATTCTGAGGTATTAGCATGGAAGCCTAGAACTGCATGATAGTTCTCCCTTTCTGGTTGATGCCTACTTTCCAGATACAAGCAGTTTCCATAGCTGCAAACCTGCTTGATAGACACACAGTGAGGCAACCACAAGAAACTTGTAAAGACACGAGCAGCAGTGAGAGGAACTTGCATAACCACTTTAATAAGGGCAGTATCCTTCTCCTATGCTGTTTTTTTTTTTGTTTGTTTGTTTCTGATTCCAAAGCCCACTGACGTCAAATGAAAACTTCCCGCAGGTTTCAGAGCTTCAGACTGGGACCATAGAGACAATTTGTTGAAGCAAGAAGCCAACCTGGCCTCCTTTCTACTGTCAAGAATTTATGTTCAAAGAGTGAGAAGTGTCCTGGTGTTCTAGCTCAGCTAGGCCTCATTTGACACATCTATAAACTTTACAAGTTAAGCACCTAACCTTCACTACTTTTGATAGAGATTATGTCATCTATTGCACAAAATTACAGGAACTGTAAATGCTTTTTCTTTACAGTGATTTTTAAAATCAGACAGACTTGAAATGTGTAAGCTCTCATATCACACTAGATACTCATAGATCCATGTTTCTGAAGCTTCAGAGAAGACCTGTCACATATATTTTTTGCTTTTTTTCAAGGATAATCTGCACATCTTGAGCCTGATTTTTATTTATAACAAATTTTCTTTCCACTCTGGTGGCTAACTGCAGCTTCACTTAGAAAAGAGCTATCACTGCTGCTGGAATTGTACAAAAAGGCCTAAGCAAAAATGAGAATATGCTATTTCCAGTTCATCCTTGAACAAATTGTTATAGACTTCAGAAATGTAGAGCCTTCATAAAAAGTGATGGAAAAGAATTATGTGCTTTTACTAAATCATATTTCTGCTTTCTGCTATCTTTACTCTGCAAGTCATCTTCTTGATTTCAGAGATTAAACATGAATGAAGGAAGCAGAATCTGGTGTGAAGACTTGATGGTTTTTCAAGACCATGGTCATATTCCAAGGTTGTAAAATTGCTTCTGTATCATCTTACCATCTGAAATCAGAGACACAGAAAGCAGAGAAACGTGGTTTGAGTAAGGAGGTGGTACTAGAATGCCACTCAGGTCCCCTTCTCTGCTGTCCTCCAGCAGAGAGAGATGTAATATAAAATCCACAGACCCCTCTGTTTTCCAGTCTGTCTACTCAGACTCATTCTGAGATAGAGATTTGACCAGAAATAAAAACCTGTGCAGTAGATGATGAAAGGTCGGTTCCTTTCCTCCACGGAAAGGGTATTGTAAATTTGAGAATTTCTCTGCATTTGTAGTAACGCATGTGTTGTTGTTACTGTGAGGGGAATGATGAAGGGCAGATTTAAGATATTAAGTGCCATGACATGTCAAGTAGTCAGAATTTCTGAACCTATTCCAGTGTCATTAACCATCAGGACAGTTTTGTAAGGACCGTGGCAACTCACGACAACAAGGTGATCAGGTCCAGTCAGCATTGGTATAAGAAAGGCAGAAGCTCAACTAACTTGATCTCCTTCTATGACAAGGTGACCTGCTTAATGGATGAGGGAAAGGCTGTAATTGTTGTTTACCTGGATGTTAGTAAAGCATTTGACACTGTTTTCCAGTGCATTCTCCTGGAGAAACTGGATGCTCATGGTTTGGATGGGTGTAGTCTTTGCTGGGTAAAAAAACTACTAAATAGCCAAGCCCAGAGAGTGATGGTGAATGGAATCAAATCCAGTTGGTGGCCAGTCACAGGTGGTGTTCCCCACGGATCAGTACTGGGGCCAGTCCTGTCTAATACCCTTGATGATCTGGACAAGGGGATTGAGTGCACCCTCAGGCTGTTTGCAGATGACACTAAGTTGGGTGGAGTGCTGATCTGCTCAAGGGTAGGAAGGCTCTGCAGAGGGATCTGGACAGGCTGGATCAATGGGCTGAGACCAACTGTATGAGGTTCAACAAGGCCAAATGCCCAGTCTTGCCCTTGGGTCACAACAACCCCACGCAATGCTACAAGCTGGGGTAAAACTGGCTGGTGGAAAAGGACCTGGGGGCATTGGTTGACATCCGGATGACCATGAGCCAGCAGTGTATCCAAAAGAGTGTGGCCAGCAGGACCATCCCTTTTTACTCATCATTGGGCCCTTCACTACACAAAGACGTTGAGGTGCTGAAGCTCATCCAGAGAAAGAACAATGCAGCAGATGAAGGGTTTATGAAGGGTCTAGAGAGCAAGTCTTACAAGGAAGGGCTCAGGGAGCTGGAAGTGAATTGCCATCTCTGGAGGTATTTCAAATCCATGTAGATGTGGCATCCTACAGACTTGGTTTAGTTGAGTACTTGGCAGTGTTAGGTTTATAGTTGCACTCAATAATCTTATGGGTCTTTTCCAACCTAAAGGATTCTATAATTCTATGATTGTAAGTCTCCTATCACCAGAGGTGTTTGCAGATATTAATTCAGATGAACATATAAAAATACCTCTTAGTCAAAGCAAAATGGGGTCAGGGCAAACTTTTGGCTTTGGTCACACAGTAGAACAGAGAGTGAAATCTTCTGGTAAATTTCTGAATTTGTGAATAATGGAAAACATCCTAGATGCTATGCTGGGGGAGGGCTGTTATTGTCTAGCTAATCTGCCTGAAAACATAATTCACTTGTAAGAAGAATAGTTTACCTTCAGTGAAGTGGTAGTCTCAATAAAATTTTCTCTATTTCCCCCTTCCTCTCAAGGTTAAAACCATTAGTAAAAAGTATCACACTGATTCAGTTAGCAACCTTGTTATCTTAAGAATAATTAGATAAAAGAGAAAGAAGGATTTCTTTTTGTAAAAGCGTCTTCCAGTCAATCTTGCCTATTTTTCATATCCCGTGCAATGCCAAAGGGAAGCATTAGGAAGTAAAGATCATGACATTTGGATGCAAATTTTAGCCAACCACTGATTTTTGTGTTACATGGATACATGATGGAGTGCACATGAATGTCCTCCAGAAGCAAATACCTCTTGATAAATGACTGCACTATAGACTTGCACAACTATTACAAGACCTCATCATCTGGACAATAAAAGTCTCAGTACTTGAACCTTCTTGACTTTAGCATCAGGAAGTAATATCCAGCTCCAAACACTTATAAGCAAGTTTTGTAGTTTAGGTCTATGGCTTAAAAGGTTTTGTCTTCCACCTTAGCTCCTTTTACAACAATCTGACTTACTACAACATCTTCCTGTGTCTCATGAATGTCAAGGATCAAAATTCCAAGGATTTTGGTTTCTCAGACTTCTTTTTTTCTATTTTCCCTTTCCATTTTTTTTTCTACATTTTTTTTCCACAGATACTATTTTACTCTACCTCCCCAACTCAAAATAGCTTTTGCTGCCAGATTCCCACAGACACCCAGAGCTAGCTTTTTCTTTACAAATAAACCATCATTCACCCTATAGTATTAACACTTATGAGTGGCAGTACAATTAATATAAACATGCATTTATTGGGGAGGGAAACTTTCATAAGGTTCTCTTTCATTAGGGAAGAAAACTTTACTGTAAGTATTTAAGTAACTGTCTTGGGACTGATAAGCTGTTTCCCCCATGGGTGTACATCTCAGGCTGTATCTCACTTCTAAGGAGATATTGTAAATTTTTTCCCACATTCATTTTTTGCTTGTATCTGATGTATGTCCAGTAACTACTTAGAAATCTCAAATTCAGCAGCATCTTCACAATACAGCAGTATTTACCACAGACAAAATACTCTACACGACCTTGCTGTTTAATTCAGAGCCTCCTGATACTTTTTGCATAACCTGGATGCATACCTCATGCTGCATAGATTTGTTTTTAACATGACACAGCAGGCAATAAGATGTAAACAGTCCCCAACTCTCAGTAGATTTTACTATAAAAAGCATATAGAAGAAAACTGTGCCTTGGGTGGGGTTTTTTTCCCCTCAACCCTCACACAAACCTTGCAAACCACAGGGTGCAGTTCTATTTTAAGATGATGAAACAAAATGCAATAAGCTAGAAGACTTAACCTGTTGCAGGGTTTGTAATCAATGCATCAAGCCCTGTTTACTGCCATAGTCCTTTTCAGTCAAATTTTTGTTAATTTTCTCCTGATGGCCTCCAATCTGTGAATATGTTTAAAAGCAGAGACATGCAATCTGATATAAAAAGCTGCATTGGAATGGAAATTCTCTGCAAGGCAATGTCACTTTTGGCAATGTTTTTGTTAATTTTAATGAGTAAAAATGAGAACGCCCATTTTACTTCCAAAAGGACATAAATTCTCACTAGTTTGTCATCTTGAGGTGACAGACTGAAACATTTTGTTTCGAAATGGAGATACAGTTCAGCAAAGAATTGAATAAAAAACACTTGGAAGAACATCTTCTCCATGAAATTGACATACTTCTTTCATCTTAGGGCAACGAAAACAGCTGTTGAAGGTTGCAAGACATGCAATGTAATTTTGACGCTTTTTCCCTTTCAATAAGAAAGCTCACTTTCTAGAGGACAAATTGTAAATGTGTCAACGGAGGCCTCAGGAACACCAGTTAATTACAGTAGCATGAAAAACCTGCTTAAAAAGATTTCTTTATAGTCATCCATCTCTTCTTGGGTTTTTTGGTCTGCTACTATAAATTGTCTGTCTATCCTGCATATGAATTACAGATTTCTGGAAGTGAGACCTCTTCCTTAAATAACTACAGAGAGGAACATGAACACAAAATATTGAACTGACGTAAAAGAATACAATTGTAGTTCCTTGAAAGACAAAATAGGGCCTAGTGGTGTTTCTCCACATATTCTGATCTCCAAAAGCAGATTAGTTTCTAAGTAATAGTGTAACTAGAAGATTCTTTAGCTTATTGACATTGAACATCACACAGAGGAAATCGTTTTACTTGGAGGCTACCCAATGTGTATTTCTTTCTGTCTGTGGTGTCTGTCATTTTTTGAGGCCTTCTCTTGACTAGAAAGTTATGGACTCTTCTCCTTGGAATTCAAAAATACACTTCAAGCCAGGAGAGCAAATGCTGCCATGGACCTCTTAGGGTCAGACTCAAATGGCAGACATTAGTAGTAGTTCACTATTTCACCTAATATTTTTGAAGTGCCTTTCAAATTACTAGCCACATTCTTCCAGGATGAAGAGCTTCATTGTACATTAGCCTTAGTAAGAAATCGGGAACAATAAGAATCCCATTAAGTACCTAAATACGTCTTAAAGCATGTCCTTGTTGGTTCTTTCACAGCTTTTTCTGAATTTCTGCAGCACACGTGACATGTGAGGGTAGTTAGAATGATGCTAACGATAAAATCCAAGTGTCTTTTATTCTGAATGCTGATGACAGTGGCTTTTGTTGTTGTTGTTGTTGTTGTTGTTGTTGTGTGCTCTCTGAATTTTAAGCTTTGCTTCTAAACAAAACATGATGATACTTTCAATGCCTCCTGAAAGTGTTAGGAAAGCGTTAGGAAAATCTCCTTTCCTACCTAACCCTCCTAGGTCCACAGAGATATATTGCCTGGCTTCTAAACAATCCTAATATTGTTTATGAGGGCAATTTGACTGTTCCTTCCACTGTTCCCCATCTTTCGTTTTTTCTCCTGTTCTATCTCCAAGAATGTCAATAAAATTTCTTTATGTGACTGAAGAAACTGCTAGAGATTTGTTCACATTCTCTTTTTGTGTAAGGAAGTGGAAAAGTATTTATTTCTTTGAACAATACAGTAAAGAATACACTTATTGTTTCCAAAAGAATTTTGCCTGTTAGCTAGTATTGTTCCACCACAATTCATCTTTTTTTTTTCCTAAAAGCTGTCATCACAACACACCTCCTAGTTACAACTAATCTTAAAAGGAATTCAACATTATTATCTATAGATTCACCTTACTGTTTTCTCTAACCAATTTTCAGCTCATGAAAGTTACAGAAGCTGCACATAAAAAACTTCTGTGTGATTTTAAATCACACAGGCAGGGCATGAACCTCAAGATTGAAGTGATGTTATTACCATACAAAAGGAAATTGAAATAAAGAGGCAAAGCTGTCACTTTATTTTCAAAAAAAAAAAAATTACACACTAATTTTCCCACAACACATCACTGTCTTGAAAGCGTAAAGCCTTTTGTAGCCTTATGGTAAAAACTTCTGGTAACAAAAGCAAAGTGTTGTTTTTGCAAATTATTTTAAGCCATTACCAGAAGATACTAAAAAATATAAAAAATCAGAAAATCTCCTGTTGTTGTAACAAGTAGTGATTTATGTAAAAACAACATTTTTTCATTGTTACCCAAGACCAATTAATTTTCTGAAGCTACTGCAGTGTCTCAGAAGAGGAGTCTCAGTCAATGTCATTATAAAGTTATCCAAGACCATGAGTCATTTCCTAATTCTTCTTCTCTGGGTACACAAAGGATATTTCTCTGCATCTTAGATATGAAGAAAGTGAGAACCCAATGTAGAAACATATATTGTATTTCACTGTAATCTGCTATTGTAGGAGCAGTTCTCAATTCAAGTCCAGAACAAAACCTGTATATTTCACAAGGCCTGTTCAATATTGATCTGAAATAGAGCAGTGCAAAACTTCTGTTGTAAAATCTCAAAACGCAACCAGGGGCTGAGGTTTCCATGAAACAGCATTCACTTTGGTTTGCTTGCCTGGTGTAGGAAGTCTGGGCTATGAGAAAGTGGATGTCATGAAAGGACAGGCAGTTACAGTTCATGTTAAGCCCAGATTTGAAGATGATAGTGCAGACCCATAAACAGACCTTTCAAGACTGCTTATGCTGACATTAAATTTCCTGTGGATATTTTTGCTGTTAAAAGCACCACATTTTTTCTTTTCTTCTTTCCAATATTATTGATAAATTTAACCCTTGTCAGAGAGGTCTATGACTGCCAAGAGAAAAGAGGAAGAAGCTAGAAGAGACACAAACATATGTCAAAATTTCTTCTTTATGTAGCAATGCTCATGCTGTCATGCTCTCAGGCAATCCTTAAATGTCATTCTGAGAAGTGAGCAGTATGGTGGGACAGGCAGGCAAAATTGCTACTGATAAAATGCAGTTGTCCTGAGGGGCAACATCAATGACTCAGAAGGCAACATACACAGTTGCTATTATATTCCTATCTTTTTTTTAATAAAAGACGCCATTCTCTCAGAACCTCCAGTACAGCATGTGTGGATAAAACAGGTAATCCTTGCAAAGGAACGTGATTAGCCCTTCAGGCTAATGATGATTAAGCACGTGGCGTTTAGAAAACTAAGTCCAAAGGTCATAGAATATGTATGTGTACGTGTCTTTAACGTGGAGCAGAGCACGTTATGGTGCCCAGGTAAGACTGTTGGCACAGCGCTGAGATACAGTGGTGCTAATTCTAGTAAGCTGTTGGCAATAGTTTCTTTAAAAAACAGAATTCACCTTGGAATACTTGATTTTTTGCGTTGTATCTGGGTGAGCCTGTGATGATTCTCAGCAGCATTGTGAAGGAAGGTCTTCCAGCTGCCAGCTCTAGAGCCTGGTTTAGACCCTCTGCCAGGAATAATTTCTCCTGTTGTAGCACAGCCTGCCCTGGTTTCCTGATGATATTTCTTTTAAAATCTATGTAATAATTCAGCTCTTCCTGCTTCATTTGTGAGAAGAGAAATTTTACCTCTTAATTAAAAATAACCGCTTATCTTGCTCTGTGAGTTAGATTCTAGTTTGGGGCATTAGTTTCAAGACTGGCAGTGTTGTTTACACTAAAAAATTATCAATATTTTCGCAAATTCATGATTTATATGGTGGTGTGGCTTTGAAACTAAGATCTGCACTGAAAACATAGGTCCTTTAATGAAAATACATTCTCAGCAGAAGTCTAGCAATTTGGTTGGGTTTGTGTGGCTTTCAAACATGCAAAGTGATAGGGACAACATTTTTTCTATAGAAAGGTTGTCTTTGACTGTCCCAGTTAAAGCAGTTGGGACCAGTTCATCACTGTGTGGGTGTAACCCAAACTGTGTATTCTATACCCTCTGTGCCATTCCCCAGAAACTGTTAACCATGGACCATTTGCAGCAGCTGCCCAGAGCACACCTGACCCCTGGGTGTTAAGAGGCCTGTGAGATAGGAGGATGTTTCTATCCTCACACCCAGGACTCACAATCACCCATTGTGGAACTCCCCACCCTGGGGGAGGTACTGAGCATTCCTGCCTGAACCCGGGTGTGTATAATCTGGGAGTCTGGGGACTTCTGGCACCACTCCTGGGATCCAGAGGAGGACCAGAACCCTCAACCGGACTGTAACCACCGCTCTCAACCAGACTGTGATCCCCACTCTCGCCAACAGGTTTTTCCTCTCCTTTTACTTTGGACTCAAGGGGACCACGCGGGGCTCACCCGGGGGCCAACGAACACCATTGTGTTCGTG
>VZRE01004465.1:8260-27449 GCA_013396775.1 Cephalopterus ornatus | reverse complement strand
TCCCCAAAGCCTTCCCTTCTCCAGGCTGATGAAAAGACCCCCTGGCTCTTCCCAGAGCAGCTCCTCCATTCCCAATCCCACTGGATGTCGGGCAGATGGAACAGCCCAGCAGCTCTTCATTCTTGTCATGAAATAAGTGCAATTTCCAGCCAACTCCGAGCCAATCCAGGAGAACCTGCCCAATTGCCCTGACCCAAATCGATACCCCCCCATTCCATCTCTGGACCAGGTCACCCTCTCATCAAGGCCGAGCTGAAATCATTCCCAGGGCATCTGTGGCTCTTCCATCCCTGTGATGGCTTTGCTGAACTCTGTCCAAGGCGCAGCCGTGTCATTTCGATTCCATTAAAACAAAGAGGGAAGGAGGGAAGAGACAGGAAGGAGGGAGCTGGGTGTCCTTGGGGTCATGCAATCTAACAAATCATGGAGAAGCCATTAGCACCAGGGAATGACAGGAGGCAAAACAAGGCAGGAGTTAAGCCCGGAGCCTCCGGATCCATCAGCTGTGCCGTTATTCCCTGTTACTCTGATGATGTGTCAGCACAACGTATAATCATCCCGATTGTCATTCTGCTCCAACCATCCCGCCCTGCTCTCACTCCGGAATGACTTTTCCTGGCCATCAGAGATCAAGGAGAAAGCACAGAGTCCACCCCACATCAGTCCTTGCACTTAGCTCAGGCCTGATCCTGCTGGTTTTAGCGCACTAATTCCCATTCGGGAAGTAAAATAACCCCCAGGTACCCCCAAAATCCCAGGCAGAGGGAAGATTGTAGGAAAATCTGTTTCCAAAGTGGTGAACACTGGACTTAAAGAACACCAGGCCTGGGGAGAGACACCGCCTGTTCTCCTCAGGGCTTTTATCATCCCTGGCTCCCCCTCTGAGGGGGCCTTTGAACATGTCTGCAAGGACTTCTCTATTTTTCCAAAAGAGGGAGAGTTTCTCTGGAATGCAGGAGGAGAAACCATCTCAAACTGTCTCTGGGGAAGGTGCTTCTGCCAGGCAGCAAAGCTTTTTTAAGCTAAAAACCCTGATCTCCTCGTAGTGAAATCTTCTGGAAGGGTCTTCTACCCTGACACCACTGTGTGCTTGGAAGGAGAGGGAATAACTGGAACAGAGGTTTAGTTGGCCCTGGAGTCATGAAGACTTCAGGTGTGGTGTTATTTTGGATGTGGAGGGTGGCAAAGCTTGTAATGTTCTGGGTCTTCAAGGTTTTTGGGGGCTGGGACAGCGTTTGGCAGAGTCCTTGTGGTGTTTGCAGAGCTGTGCTGGTAAAAAAAGGGAATCTCCAGCTCTGGAGGTGAAATAACCCAACGTTGGACGGTGTAGCCCACACACATAAACATGTATTCCCACCTGGAGCCCTGTGTCCAGCCCTGGGGTCCTCAGCGCGGGAAGGACGTGGAACTGCTGGAGCGAGGCCAGAGGAGGCCACGGAGATGATCCAAGGGCCGGAGCAGCTCTGCTGTGAGGAAAGGCTGAAAGAGCTGGGATTGTTCACCTGGAGAAGAGAAGGCTCCAGGGAGAGCTGAGAGCCCCTTGCAGGGCCTAAAGGGGCTCCAGGAGAGCTGGAGGGGGACTGGGGACAAGGGATGGAGGGACAGGACACAGGGAATGGCTTCCCACTGTCTGAGGGCAGGGATAGATGGGATATTGGGAAGGAATTCCTGGCTGGGAGGGTGGAGAGGCATTGGTAAAGGTTTCCCAGAGAAGCTGTGGCTGCCCCTGGATCCCTGGAAGTGTCCAAGGCCAGGTTGGATGGGGCTTGGAGCAACCTGGGCTAGTGGAAGGTGTCCCTGCCCATGGCAGGGGGTGGCACTGGATGGACTTTAAGGTCACTCCCAACCCAAACCATTCTGTGATTTCTGAAAGGAACAGCAGCACCTGGATGTTTGGGATTTCCCAGCCTCAGCTCTGGAAATCCTGGAGCAGTTCCTGCTGAAAACACAGCAGGGCTCAAGCCATCCCCACTCCAGGGCCTGCTCTCTAACAAGACTCATTTCCCATCCTAGAAAACAACGTGGTTTTTGAAGTTCAGTGGAGAAAGTTCTCCAGCCAATTGTCTGGTGGTTTGGGTTTGGGGTTTTTAAGTATTGTTCATGTCACTCAATGCCAAGGATTTCAAAGTGTGTCATCACTGATTTCCTTTTATCATTAACTGCCAGGTTTGAGGGCTGGTTCAGAGCTGAGCCTGAGGAAGATCGAGGCAAAGCTGCCTTGATTAACACCGTGTTTTGAAACCCTTCCTGCTTCTTGTTCAAATTGATTTTCTTTTGCTTCTGCTCTAAAATGGGGGGAGGGAAAAAAAAATAAAAGAAAAAAAAAAGCCACAACCAAATAAAACCCGGAAAAGAGGGAACATCAAAGGCAACTGAGCTGTTTTCACTCCTGGTATAAAAATGAAAACATGCAAAGACCAAACTGCACGAGTGATGATAATAAAGTGCCTGGAAACAGAGCCCTGGAGAGGCCTTGACTCAGTCCTGAGATGTTTGCAACACAAAAGCTTCACACGTGCAAAACCCTCCCGGGAAAGGCTCCGTGGGCTGCAAAAAAATCCTGCCAGGGATCATTTGAAACTCAAAGAATGACGAAGCTTTGTCCTACAGCCATGGCTTTTCTTGCTGGAAAGGGCAAGCAGGGGGAGAAAAGCCAACGAAATGAAGCAGAAGGAAAAAGAGCTGAAAAAAAAAAAAAACCCACCAGGAGAAAATCAGGCTGTTCATCCATTCCATCATTTTGGATTCACTAGGCAAAGCTGGAATGGTGGACACTGGGATTTGGTCACCTCAGGTCCAGTGGGGAGCAGGTAATTCCGGGGTGTTCCCTGGGTGACACCTGGACCTCTGTTTGTCCTGATGGATTTGCTCAGCCCCTGACACACAGATTTGGGGCGGGACAATCCCTGCACAGCACAAACCTTGATGGGACCCCCCCTGAGAGCAAGTCTCAGGCTCTGGAGACCCTCATTCCCATCGGGATAGGTCCTGTCTTGCAGCTGTAACTCCAGCCTTGCCCTTCCCCTCATGCTTTCTGCCCCTCTCCATGTCTTGCTGTGAATCCAGAAGGGTAAATTCACAACTTGCTGGAAAATTCTCCCCAAATCTGTATAGAGTTCATAAATGGGGACAAATTTTTTAGCAGGGCCTGTTGCTGTGGGACAAGGAGATGGGTTTGAACTAAAAGAGGGTTGATTTAGATTAAATATAGAGAAGAAGCTTTTTATGATGAGGGTGGTAAAGCACCGGCACAGGTTGCCCAGAGAAGCTGTGGCTGCCCCATCCCTGGAAGTGTCCAAGGCCAGGGGAGTAACCTGGGATAAGTGGAAGGTGTCCCTGCCCATGGCAAGGGGTGGAATGAGATGCGGTTTAAGGTCCCTTCCAACCCAAAATATTTCATGTTTCCACGATTCTGTGATCTCAGCTGAGCATCTGGATCCAAATTAGGCACTTTGTATGTGCTCTCTGGTCGCCAGGGACCTCTGTGCTCTCCAGGGAACCTCTCTGCTCCCCAAGGCTCTCTGCTCTCCAGGGACTTCTTTCCTCTCCAGGGATCTCTTTGCTCTCCAAGGATCTCTCCACTCTCCAGGGACCTCTTTGCCCTCCAGGGACCTCTGTGCTCTTCAAGGATCTCTCTGCTCTCCAGGGACTTCTTTCCTCTCCAGGGATCATTTTGCTCTACAGGGACCTCTCTGCTCCCCAGGGATTTCTGTTCTCCAAGGACTCCCCTACTCTCCAAGGACCTCTCTGCCCTCTGGGAATCTCTGTGCTCTCCAGGGACCCCTCTGATCTCCATGGATCTCTCAGCTCTCCAGGGATCTCCCTCCTCCCCAGGGATCTCCCTGCTACCCAGGGATCTCTGCTCTCCAGAACCTCTGTGCTCCCCAGGGATCTCTCCTCTCTCCAGGTACCTCCCTGCCTTCACTCACCTTTGCTCTCCAAACCCTTGTGGACTCCAGAAGCTGCTTCTTTCCCCCAAGATGCCACATCCTCAGGAAACCCCGGCTCCAGATGTTGTCCAAGCTCACTGATTGCTTCATTTCTTGCTCCGAGCAAGGATTTGAACCAGAAGAGAAGGTTGTGGAGGCAGAGCTGCACCTGCTTTGCCTCTGCTGGCACAGAAGGGCTGCTTCCCCAGTCTCACTTTGAACTTCAGAGCACTAGAACTTAAAAGACACTCACAACTCGAAGAAACACTTGGAAATTAGAGAGATAAGACACCAGCTCCAGGCAACACTTCAGCAACAGCCTCACTAGGACCTCAGCCTTCGTCATGTGGGTGTGTGTAATATTATTATTGTATTTTTCCCCCTCGCTCTGGATGGGTAGAAGTGGATGCAGAGAACTAAAAGTCAAGCTGTGCTTTATATTTTCATTTTTAACAGACCTGTTCTTGGCTCTGAGGAGGGAATCTCTCAGCCCTGGGTGGGAGGGAGGGAGGGATGGCTGGAGAGAGGGATCCTCATCTGCCAAAGACAAATACAGCAAAAGGGAAGGGCAGGAGCTGGAAGATGATAAATGGTTCGAGTTCCTCAGCTGCAGGAGCCTCTTCATTAATTGCTTCATTGCTTTTTTTTTCCTTTTTTTTCCATGATTTTTTTCCCCTTGGCTCTGTGCTGTCTGCCCGAAGCTCTCTGTGCCCATGGATGTGTGTCCCTGCCTGTGGCCGTGTGGTGCCATCCCAGGTGTTCGTCCCCCTCATCCCTCCCACTCCAGGGTGCAGCATAAACGAGGAAAATAAAAAGGAAGATAAAATGAATTTTAAAAAAGGACAGGAAAAATAAAAGGCATTGTCCAAGCAGTGTTTGGACAAGGCTCTGAGGGACAGGGTGGGATCATTGGGGTGCCCTGTGAAGGGCCAGGAGTTGGACTCGATCTTTATGGATCCAGCTCAGGAGATTCCAGGATTCTGTGAGATGGTTTTGCATTTTGCTCTAGAAATGTCACCTCATCCGGCGTCCCAGGGGACAGAGCCTGTCTGGGGCCGGGACACCCCCAGAAAACCTGATGCACCTTAAAATTCAGGCTCCAGGGAGCCAAGGAGGACACTTCCCCTCCCCAGGTGACCTCCCCAGTGTGCTCCAGAAAACTCCCCTCAATTTCTGAAGCTCATGGAAGCCACTCCCTCACTGGGGAGTCACCACATTCGCTTCTTGACTTGGCCCTTCTTCCATGTCCCACAAGGAAAACCCAGGAGAGCCCAGGGATGTCAGAAACCCAGGGAGCTGCTGTGGGTCAGGACGGGGCACAGTGGGGACAGAGGAAGGACTGGTGACTCCACTGGAAAGGCTGAGGGGAACCAAGGCATGGAGAGGGGAACCAAGGCATGGAGACAGAGGCAACAACCTGCCCAAGGGCAAGGAGATCTTCCCAGCTCCATCCCAGGAGTGGTGGGTGACAGCGACCCCCTGAAATGGCCAAGGAGGGGCAGAGTCATGGAATCATGGAATAGTTTGGGTTGAAGGGACCTTAAAGATCATCCAGTGCCACCCCCTGCCATGGGCAGGGACACCTTCCACTAGCCCAGGGTGCTCCAGCCTGGCCTTGGACACTTCCAGGGATCCAGGGGCAGCCACAGCTTCTCTGCCCAACCTGGGCCAGGGCCTCCCCACCCTCACAGGGAGGAATTCCTTCCCAATATCCCATGTATCCCTGCCCTCTGGCAGTGGGAAGCCATTCCCCCTTGTCCTGTCCCTCCACCCCTCATCCCAAGTCACTCTCCAGCTCTCCTGGAGCCCCTTTAGGCCCTGCAAGGGGCTCTCAGGTCTTCCTCAATTCTCCTCTTCTCCGGGTGAACACCATGATCTCTCTTAGCCTTTCACACATTCCCTTTTATGACAAGGAAAGGTCCACTGGGGAACCAAGTGGAAGCTCAAGGAGCCCCCAGGAACACTCAGCAGCTTTCACGTCCAACTGATGCTTTTAATGGATCGGTAGATGACGGGCCAGAGGAGAAAGATCAAGGAGAAGGGCTGCACTCGAGGACCTGCTCTCTGGAAATCCCAGCAATTCCGAGCAGAGGCCGAGCAGAGGATTCGTGGTCATCTGCTGCCATCTAGTGCCACCCGGACACCCAAACCCCTTCCCTTGATGCGCGAATTTCTCTTGCCAGGCTTCAAATCCTGCCTGTCCCGCGGACCACAGGCCGCATCTTGTATTTGTGGATGCGTCAGGATGGGCACCACCCCTCTGCACACCCCGGGACCACCAAGCCAGCAAAGAGACCGTCGGGCATCATCCCCAAATTACCATCCTCTCATATCCCTGCTCCAAACAGGGAGCCTGTTCGGAGCACTGGAGCTGGGTGGGACTGGGAGGGCCGTTCCCAGCTCTGCTGCTCTGTCCGCCTGAGGAAAAGGGATGTGGTGGATCCTTTTGCACCAATCCACCCCAGGAAAAATCTGCTGGGGTGTGCAAGGACATCCCGGGCAGAGAAAGGGTCTTTGAGAAGGGTGGAAATACCTTTGAGTACTTACTGTGTCGCTGAGCAGAGCCCCAGACCTTTGCAGGATCCCTGAGCCCAGATTGTGGGTTTCTATCAATTCTTTTCTATCAGTTCCTTTCTATCAATTCCCTTCTCACCTGAAGAGCTCAGATTTACCCCCAGATGTGTGCCCTAGTCCTGCACTGCTGGTGAAGTTTGGGCAGATGTAGTGGGTGAACTTCCCCACTGGCAGCAGGAGGAGATGAAGGGGGGTGTGGTGGCCGAGCAGGACATTAATGGGCAAGAACCTGAAACTCTGCATCAGCTTGAGGAGACCATCCAGTTGCTGGTCCCACAGGGGTTTTGACCTGTCATCCCTCACTTTGTCATGAAGTTAAATGGTCCAACACGTGGAGGAGAGACTTTTCCAAGCACTTCATCCCGGTAGTGGCTTCTCCAAACCCTCCCCAGCTGTTTGACCCTCTGCTGAGACCGTGGGCAGCAGAAGGGAGGGGATGCCCAGGAAGGGAGCTGGGTTTTCCCTCTCCAGCAGCTGCAAATGTTCTGGTCATGTCAGAATTCCTCAGGAGATCATTAAAACCAGCAGGACCTTGGGAATGTTTAGGGATCAGCTCATTCATCTCTGGAGCTCATCTGAGGAGGATATCAAGAGGTGCCTTTCAAACCCAAATGACTGTGATTTTGTGACTTGTTATTAAAATATGAGATGTTGGATCCTACCTGGATATCCATCAACCAAGAAAAATATGGAGGTACCAGAGATCACAGGATCATTAAGGCTGGAAAAGCCCTCCAAGGTCACCGAGTCCAAGCTGTGCCCAACCCCAGCCCAGAGCACTGAGTGCCACGTCCAGTCGTTCCTTGGACACCTCCAGGGATGGGGACTCCCCCACCTCCCTGGGCAGCCCCTGCCAATGTTTAACAACCCTTTCCATGAAGAAATTCTTGCTGAAGATGCTGAAGATGCAACCCACATGCAAAGACCAAAGGCTTCAAAACAAAACCTGATCATGAGAGCTCAGGTTAAGGTGGCCTTAACCACAACCTGGGGATAATGAAACACCAGAACAGCTTCCTGAGGGTTGTCCCTGAACCTAAACCGTGGCTGGACACATCTCAAAGAGATCTGTCCCAGGTCAGACGGGATCTACTCCAGTGGAGTTGAGAGGGGACACACGGATGGACTGAACCATCCCAGGTTTAAGGGAATCCTGGGATCTATTTGCAGGTCTTGGAGGATCTGGAGATCTTGGTGTCTAAGGGTTCAGGGAACTTCTGAGCAAGAAAAGAGCCAGAGGAGCCAGGGGACTGTAGAAAGTCTTTGTTCTCATTTCAGACCCTGATAGAGCCGCATGTCAAGTCACAGGAAAGTGGCACAAAACCGTGCAAGGTCAACAGCACCTTTGATCTGAGGATTGGAAAGCCCTTTCAAGACACGAGTTTGTTCAACCTCACAACACCCCTGTGAGGTAGGTTATCACCCCCCCCTTTCCACACGGGGGGAACTGAGGCACAGAGAAATGCAGTGGCTTGGCCAAGGCCTCTGGACAAGCCAATGGCATGGGCAGGAGGTTTTCCTGCTCTTCATCCCGGCTCGTGGCTCCTTCCCGTTGGGACAGCAGAGTGTCAGCAGCTCACGGAGCCACTGCTGGGCTTGGCCCATGAGCAGGGAACAGGCAACGTTTGTGGGGGGCTCCTGAGCCCCCCTGAAAGCACCCTGGTGACCAGCTGCCACCAAGCACTTGAGGCGTTGAAACACTTCCCAGGCAGCTGCTCCTTCCAGGTGACCCCAGGATTGTCACCTAGTGCAATCGGACAGGAGGGGCAGGAGGAGCCTGAGAACTTGGATCCTTCATGGAAATGTCCCAATCCAAACTGGGAAGCGCGTTTCTCTCATGGCAAATGTCTCCCCGGAGAGGACGCCCCAGCACTGAGCTCTGGTGGCAGTGGGTTGGGGCGGGGGGGGTCCTCACTGGGCCTGGAGGAGAAGGAGGAGGTAGCTAGAAGGACATTACACTGTCACCAGCATCTTCCATCAGTGTTGGATGTCCTCGTGCCCCTCGGGTCACCCTGGCCCAGCCCATGTGCAATGTCAAGGAGGAACCAAAGCTGGGAGGCAAATTAGCCGGGAAGCGATGCCAGGATGGAATCTCCAACGTGGAAACCCCACCTCCAGCCTTCAGTGAAGTCATGGTACCAGTTTCCCCTCTTCTCCCTCCCCCACCCCATCCCGTACCCCCCCAGTTTTTGTGCTGAATACAAATTCTGTCTTATAAAAATAGTCCTCTGGTATCAAAAGACAAAATAAAAGGAGAGGAATGAACGACCCCTGTGGCCAGAGCAGTGCAAATCAGGAGAGAGCCAGCTCGGGAAGGACGGGCTTCAGGTGGCCTTGGATTGTCACTTCTTGGAGGAGAAGGAGGTTGATTGGACTTTGATGGCTGGGACTGGCCTGGAGTGAGAAGAAGAAGGAGACAACTCTCTGAGTGCCAACACCAACCACCCACCACCTCCACCACAACCAACCCCCTCCCAGCTCACGGCACACAGGCCAGCTCCTGTCCCTGAGACCAGAGGGCACCTGGCTCTGGCCTGGTCACCCATGTCCCCTTGCAAAGGTTAAACCACAAATTGCACTGCTTTGAGGTGGTTTTGCTTTGGTGGACCCTGAGAATCCTGACAGGACATGTGGTGACACCAGGCAGTGACTCCAGCAGTGGGAATGATGTTGCCCAGGGACATCGACAAACAGCCGAGGTGGTTTGTGCACCACCAAGAGACATCATCAACCCAACCAACCCCATATGGAGCCCGTTCCTATCCTGGGAATTCAGGAGTCATGGAATCACAGAATGGTTGAGCTAGAAGGGACCTTAAAGGTCATCTTGTCCCCCTGCCATGGGCAGGGACACTTTCCACTAGCCCAGGTGGCTCCAACCTGGCCTTGGACACTTCCAGGGATCCAGGGGCAGCCACAGCTTCTTTGCCCAACCTGTGCCAGAGCCTCATCAGCCAAGAATTCCTTCCCAGTATCCCATCTATCCCTCCCTCAGGCAGTGGGAAGCCATTCCCTGTGTCCTGTCCCTCCATCCCTTGTCCCCAGTCCCTCTCCAGAATTGTTCTCAGTGGGCAACACAGACAAAATCCCACATTTTGGGGCAGGGAAATGATTCTGGCTGCCAGGATGTGCCAAATCTTTCCTTTTAGGAACCACAGACCAGCCCTGTTTTATCTCCTCGGAGAGCTGAGCTCCAGGTATTGAGTTACACTGAGACATTTTGGGGCACAGTCAACTCTTTGTGGTGGCAACCGCAAAGTAAGAACCCAAAATAGTGTCAGAGGGTCAGAGAAGTGATTAACACTGGCTGGGGATGAGGGACAACTTCATTCCAGCATGGTGTGATCTCCCCATGGATGGATACAGGGATAAAGCCCATGAGCCTGAGCAGCAGGAATGGATGTAAACACAATCCCTTGGGGCTCCACTGACCCATATCCAGAGGATCTGGCAGCACAGCAAGAGCTGGAAGTAGAAGTGATATTGGAAAAGACTTGGACTGGACACCCACGTCCTCCATTCCTTTGGACACAGGTGCCCAAGCCCTGCTGTTGGTGGGGTACCCGGAGGGACCATGTCCTGCTCATCCAGGAGCTTCTGGGAAGGTGGAAATTCAACCCCAGGTGTCCTGGTTCCCAGTCTAATGCTGAACCAAAGGCCACTCCCCACAAGCAGTGCCAGGGGTCCGTGGGATGTCCTTCACTCACCTTTGAGGTGGCATCGGTCTGCAGGGAGGGAAGAGGAAAGGGAACATCAGTGTCCATCCCTTCACATCAGTGTCCATCCCTTCACACCAATGTCCATCCCTTCACTGAATCCAAACAGCTCCCTCCGTACCTGGGATGGGAGACCACCACCTCCACCCCCAAACATGGCACCTCCCTTAACCCGGCACCCTAAAACCCCAACCCTCGGTGGCTCTTGGCCAATTTTGGCCAAACCCTGTGAGGTCCTGCAGCCCAGGGAATGTTCCCCACAGATGTGACCCCCCCCCCACCTCCACTGCATCCAACCTGCAGGACCCCACCCGTGGTGGGAGACACCCAACTCACTTCAAGGGCCTCGTGGGGTGGCTCGTGGCACCTGTCCCCAACGGCTGGAAGTTGGTAGGAGGGACCATGACCAGCAGGGTCTGTCCATGTGCAGGAGGCAGCTCTTTGGCCAGGAGAGGGGTCCCAGGGAGTGGCCGACGCGGGGGCTGCTGCTTTGGGACCACCTGGAATCACAAGGTGTGTGGGGAGAGACAAAAGGAGCATCCAGTGACCTCAAGGAGCATCCAGTGACCTCCTACAAACCTCCCTCGCCCACCGCAGAGCTGAGATGCTTCCAGGCATGGAACAACATTCAAAGAACCTTAAAATATTCCCATTAACAGCAAATATTCTCATTAATGACACCCAAACTACTCTAAAATATTCTCATTGACAACACACAAACTACTTTAAAATATTCTCATTGACAGCACCCAAACTACACTAAAATATTCTTATTAACAGCAACCAAATTATCTTAAAATATTCCCATTAACAACACCCCAACCACCTTAAAATATTCCCATTAACAACACACCAACTACCCTAAAATATTTTAATTAAAACACCCCAAACTACAGTAAAATATTCTCATTCACAGCACCCAAACTACCCTAAAATATTGTCATTAACAGCACTCAAACGATCTTAAAATATTCCCATTAACAACATCCCAACCATCCTAAAATATTCTTATCAAAAACACCCAAACTACCTTAAAATATTCTCATTAACAACACTCAAACTACCCTAAAATATTCTCGTTAGCAGCACCCAAACTACCCTAAAATATTCTTATTAACAGCAACCAAATTATCTTAAAATATTCCCATTAACAACACCCCAACCACCTTAAAATATTCCCATTAACAACACACCAACTACCCTAAAATATTTTAATTAAAACACCCCAAACTACCTTAAAATATTCTCATTCACAGCACCTGAACTATCTTAAAATATTCCCACTAACAACATCCCAACAATCCTAAAATACTCTTATGAAAAACACCCAAACTACCTTAAAATATTCTCATTAACAGCACTCAAACTACCTTAAAATATTCTCATTATCTACTGAACTTCCTTCACTGTCACAACAGATCCCCCTCCCAGGGTGCTGGGACACCTCCTCAACAGATCCCAACCCAAAACCAGCCAAAAAAATATGGGAATTTCCGAGTCTGGAAGGAAGAGCGGAGCTCACCTGTGGAGTCCTCACGGGGCTGCAGGGAAGAGGTTTCCTGGGAGGCGGGAGCTTGGCCTGGAAGGCGCCGGCTTTGGTGGGGCCCCGGGGGGACTTGGTGACTGGCGGGGGTGGCCTGGCGGGTTTGGGGTCTCTGGGGCGCGGGGGGACGGAATTTGGGGCCGGGCGGAGAGGGTGGACCACGTTGACAGGCTGCGAGCCGGGGTGGTGAGCGCAGGATTTGGGGAGGAACGCGGCCCGTGTCACCTGCTGGGGTGGGAAAAGCAGGAATGCGGAGAAAATCCTTAGGGGGGTTTTCCCGGGAGCGGGTATCCCGCCGAGGACTGGCTTCTGCGTGGAGCACTGGGGGTTTTATTCCACTTTTATCCCCGCTTTTACCATCCTGCCCAAAAAACTGAACATGTTTCATGGTTGGACTCGATCCTAGAGGTTTTTTCCAACCTCAGTGATCCCGAGGTTCCATGTTTGCTGCTGACTAACCATGTGAGAGCACACAGGGAGGAGAAAGGTGCTGCTCTTGGAGACCTGGAGCAGGGAAAGCTCCAGTGAACCCACACCAGATTTCCTCCAGATGGGAGACATCATCTGCTCTGCCCTGCTCTCTGTGACCATGCTCAAAAAACCTAATTCCTCCCAAATTCCTCCTAAATTCCTCCTGAATTCTTTCTAAATTTTTTAAACTATTCCTACGTTATTCCTAAATTCTTCATAAATTCTCTGTAAATACTTCCCCAATTCTTCCTAAATTTCTCCTAAATTCTTCCTAAATTCCTCCTAAATCCCTCCTAATTTCTTCCTAAATTCTTCTTAAATTCCTTCTAAATTCTTCCTAAATCCCTCCTAATTTCTTCCTAAATTCTTCTTAAATTCCTTCTAAATTCTTCCTAAATCCCTCCTAAATTCTCCATAAATACTTCCTAAATCTTCATAAATTCCCATAAATTCTTCCTAAATTCCTCCTAAATTCTTCCTAAATCCCTCCTAAATTCTCCATAAATACTTCATAAAGTCTTCCTAAATTCCTTCTAAATTCTTCCTAAATTCCTCCTGAATTCTTCCTAAATTCCTTCTAAATTCTTCCTAAAGTCTCTGTAAATATTCCTAAATTCTTCCTAAATTCTCCATAAATATTCCTAATTTCTTCCTAAATTCTTCCTAATTTCTTCCTCGGTTCTTCCTAAATTCCTCCCAAATTCCTCCTAAAGTCTTCCTAAATTCTTCCTAAATTCCTCCTAAATTATTTCTAAATTCTCCCTAAATTCTTCATAAATTTTAACTTTTTGGTAAGTTATCACTTACTGATTATTTATCACTGTATTGATTTATCACTTACTTTATTGATAAGTTACCCCTTCATTGATGATTTATCACTTACTGATGATTTATCACTTTATTGAAAATTTATCACTTATCAGTAAAGTAAGTTATCACTTATTTTATTGATTATTTATCACTTCATTGATGATTTATCACTTTATTTACGATTTATCACTTACTTTATTGGTGTGGCTGGAGGTCGACATGTTCCTCAAGGTGAAGGCAGCTTTGGGGTGGCCGTTGCTCGACTTCCGACTGATGGATTTGTTCCTGCTGGGAATTCCAAAGTCAATCAGGGATGGCAAAATAAAGCAACCACTTTAGGAACAGCTCAGGGAGGTCCTGCCTCAATTAACAGCTCGTTAATGACACTGCTGGCTGAGTCTGTCTCGAGGGAATGGGGGGAATGAAGGGTGGATTGATTCTGGGGTTTCCTTCTGAATTGTTTTCTGGGCTCTGAGGGGGTTGTGTGTGGGGAGGGGAAATAATGAGAATATCAAAATTCAGTGGCCCTTCAGAGGCCTCAGAATTCTTGCAGCCTGCTGGGATTGAGAACTCAACCTCCTTGCTACCAACCACCTTTACCATCGCTCCCTGGGATTGTCCTGTCCGGAAGATTCTTCTTCTGCTCAAGGCATTGCTCAAGGAGAGCCTCAAATTTTCCCAGGAGAAAGCTCTTCAGATCTCAAACCAGGTGTCATAAAACTCAGAAAATGGCCCTGGGCACCTCCAGCTCCTCCACAACCCTTCCTACCAGGTTGGATGAAACAAGTCCTGCTGGGTCCTCAAGAAAGGAGGGATTTAGGATGCCCCACCTACCTGTAGGCCTCCTGGCTCCTCTTCCTCATCTCCTTTATCCATTTATTCAGGAGGGAGTTCTCCCTCCGGTACCAGTAGTAGATGCTCATCGTCAGGGCCGGGAGGAGGAAGAGGAAGATGACGAGGAGGGCGATCAAAACGGCCTCGTGGTCTGCCAGGGAAAGCACAGAGAGGCCTGAGGGGCTGGGAGACACTGGGGAACACTGATCCCATCTGGTCACCCCAAACTAGGGACGTCACTGCTGATCCCACCTCCAGAAAGGGAGCAGGACCATCCGGTTGCCTCTCATGGCGATGGGTGGCTACCAAGCAACCAGGGCCACCAAGACCACCCAGAACCACCTGTGGGTCTGCCTGGACAGACCCAACCCGGCCCCGTTGGGAGCAGGGCTGCCAGCAGCTCTATCCCCCCCATTTCCCCCTCTCCTGGCATCACTCCAGCCCCAGGAGCACCTCAGGGCACTGGAGAAGCCGGGACTCACTGTTGGGCTGCACGGGGCCGCTGTCCACGCTGCCCCCCAGCCCTGGCTTCTCGCAGTAGGGGGGAGCCCAGCCGGTGTCACAGTGACAGTTCTTGTTGCTGTTGCAGACCTGCAGGGAGAGGAGGAGGGTTGGAGACCACCAGGGAGGTGTGGAAGTGGTGGTCTGTGGGGTGGGGATGAGAGCAGGCGGTGAGTGACAGGAATTAGGGCTGAAGGAGCTTGAAACCCTGCTAACGTTCACCCCTTGAGCGTCACGGAATCACAGGATGGTTTGGGTTGGAGGGGACATCAAAGACCATCCAGTTCCAACCTTCCACTAGCCCAGGCTACTCCAGCCTGGCCTTGGACACTTCCAGGGATCCAGGGGCAGCCACAGCTTCTCTGGGAAACCTGGGCCAGGGCCTCCCCACCCTCACAAGGAAGAATTCCTTCCCACTATCCCATCTAACCCTGTCCTCCAGCAGTGGAAAGCCATTCCCCCTTGTCCTGTCCCTCCAGCCCTTGTCCCAAAGCCCTCTCCAGCTCTCCTGGAGCCCCTTTAGGCCCTGCAAGGGGCTCTCAGGTCTCCCTGGAGCCTCCTCTTCTCCAGATGAACAATCCCAGCTCTTTGAGCAGAACAAAAGGGTAAATTTGGGTGTTTCACAATCACATCCCTCTACATAATCCAGCAGATCTCCCACAGTTTGCTGTTTCCTCATCTCCCAAAGCCCCACATTCCAGAGAGCTCCAACCTTTGCAACCTTTGAGCTTTGGACAACGTCTCTTTGTACTCCCTGAACCATTTCCCTGGTTTTTTGCCATCCCAGTTGTCTTTCTAACCCTTGTTTTTCCCTCAGAGGGAACAGCCACCTGCTCCAAGCTCTAAACACTCTCCAGTTCAAATTGGACCCCGATCCAGACTGTGCAGATGGTTCTTCCATCAGGAATGATTTCCTTCCTCTCACTCGGACATGGGTGAGCAAAGATCCCAGCTCAGCCTCACCTGGAGCTGGTGCCTCGGACAGAGGGGAAAGGCAGAAATCCAGAGGGCTCATCCCTGGGGGAGACACTCGGTTTGTCTTACAAATCTGCTCCTCACCCCAGGATTTTTCTGGAGGTCTCAGGTCATAACTCACCCCGTGGCCATTGCACCGGGAAACGCACTTTTCCAGCTCAAAAAGGGAGGCGTTTTGGCACCGGCGGTCCTTGCAAACCTGGGGGAGAGCCAAGGAGGTTAGAGAGAGACCCAGGAGAGACCACACTGATCTACTGAGGGCTTCCCTGGGGGTTCTCTGGAAGGATGTTGTCCTTCAGGATGTTGTCCATTGGAAAACACCGTTGGGATAAATCGCATCGTTCCAGGTCAATGGATTTCACTCCCATTTTCTGCCCAGCCCAGGAATCCTCTGCCATTCCCACATCCAGGACCAGCCAGCACCACTCCCAGCCCCCTCCGCCCTGCCAACCCACCTGGCAGCTCCCGGACAAACCATTTCCCATCTGGCCCTAAAATTCAGCCAAAAAAAAAAAACGCTGCTGGATTTCAAACCCAGCCACCTTTCCTCAAGAAAATGTCGGTGTTTTGGCCTCCCATCCCAAAGTAGGATGAAAATTCCGCTGTTAAAATGCCGAATAGGGAAGGAAGTATCTCCACAGCCAATTGCCTCTGGCAGACACCCCTGCTACTGTGTCCTCCACCAGGCTTCTGCCCTTCCTCAGCTCAGCTGGCCCCCTCCAAAATTCCTTGGAGATGCAGGGGCTGCAAAGGAGACCAATTCCCAGTTAGCTTTGGATTTGCTGTGTTGGTTCCTAACACGGTTTTCCCCTGGGAAACAATTTATTCCTGGGAGGAAGCCTCATCCATAAAATCCTGTTGCAATTCTTGTTGGGGTTGCTCTGCTATGAACTGAACTGGAAAAGAAGCTTTGAGGCCAGGGAGAAGGATTTGGTGACCTACAAACATCTGGGGATGTCCAAGAATGCCCCAGATAAGAAGAATTTGGTGGCCTACAAACATATAGAATGCTGACATATAGAAATCCCCAGATGAGAAAAATTTGGTGGCTTGCAAACACGTGGTGACATTTAGAAATGCCCCAGATGAGAATTCGGTGGCCTGAAAACATCTGGTGACATTTAGAAATGCCCCAGATGAGAAGAATTTGGTGGCCTACAAACATCTGATGACATCTAGAAATGCCCCAAATAAGAATTTGGTGGCCTGCAAACATCTGGTGGCATCTAGAAAAGTCCCAGATGAGAATTTGGTGGTCTGCAAAATTCTGGGGATGTCCAGAAATGCCCCAAATAAGAAGAATTTGGTGGCCTGCAAACATCTCTAAATGCCCCCGCTGAGATGTCACCGGGGCAGACGTGGAGGAAACCACATCCCACATCCCACTGGGGAAGAGCCAAGGCCCACACTGGAGCTGGGTAAGAGCCCAGGAGGTGGTCTCCTGCAGGAGCCCCCAGCCCTGGGAAGGGGCCCTCACCATGCCATCTCCACATTTGGTCCCTGTCATCACCAGCCCGGGGTCGGACAGGTCCTCCTCATCGTCCTTGGCCGTGTACATGTAGGTGCCCCTGCACTTCACCTCGCGCCCGTTGAAGCGGATGGTGGTGTCGATGGACACCGTGTTGGTCCCCTGGGGCTTCTTGGCCGAGCTCTGGCACTGGATCTTTCCACACATGGCGTCCCTGGGAGAAGGGAAGAGCCAGGGTGAGCATGGGAAGTCCCCTCAGTCTCCCTGCCCATCACCCCACGCCTGCGGGATCACCTCCCTCAGAATTCACGGCCACGCTGGGTTGTGACTCGGCGGGTTCAGGAAGGACTTGGATAAATCACGGACAGCACAGAGAAATGGGGGAGGGGACAGTCAGTGGGGCCTCTAATATCCCTGGAATACTCCCAGGCACATGGTGGGATCTTTGGGGTGTCCTGTGCAGGGCCAGGAGTTGGAATCAATGGAGTTCAACTTGTTGGAGTTGGACTCGATGTGGAGTTGGACTCGATGGAGTTGGTCCCTCCCAACTCAGGATATTCCATGATCCCATAAACTGGGAATACTGGAGAGCACACGCTCCCTAAACAGCATCCCCTGATGCTGTCTCTGATCTTGCCAGCAGGCTGTGCTGGGAGGTGCTGCATGGTGGGGCAACAGGATCATTTAGGTTGGGAAAGAACCTCAAGACCTTCAAGTCCAACCTCACGGCACTGATGGAAACAGAGTCCAGAAGGACTTGGTGACTTCCTCAGGCCCCAAAAACGGGGCTGACCCCAGAGGTTGCGGTAGGACCCTCCCAGCCCCCTCCCAGGGGTGGGTACAGGGGGGCTTTGGGGGCAGGAGGAGGAGATGGGGCACCCAGAGGTGCCAGGGCTGCGCCCACCTCTTGTCACACTTGACGTAGCGCCCTTGGCTGTCCTTGCCGCAGTTGCCGTAGGTGTTCCCAGCCATGTTCACGTCCTGGAAACAGGCATCTGGAGCTGGCCAGGCACCTGCAGGGTGGCAGGAAAGGTCCCACTGGGATGGGGGATAGCAGGAAGTGGGGAGAAGTACTGAAAAATGGGACCAGCAGCTGGATGTTCATGGAGAAAAGTTGGACTCGATGGAGTTGGAAGAGCTGCTGAAAATTCTCCTAAAGAGCTGAGGGTGCTGACCAGGGACAGCACAAGAGGGATGAAATTCCCTTTTTTCCAAGGTCTTGCAGAGGATTTTGGTCGTAGAACCATAGAGTGGTTTGGGTTGGAGGGGACCAAAGCCCATCCAACTCCAACCCCCTGCCATGGGCAGGGACACCTTCCACTAGCCCAGGTTACTCCAAGCCCCATCCAACCTGGCCTTGGACACTTCCAGGGATCAGCCACAGCTTCCCTGGGCAATCTGTGCCAATGCCCCTCCACCCAATACCCTCCAACCCACGGGTAGAGGCCATGGGGACCCCACTGCAGACCCAGAGCAGGCCCTGCTCTGGAAAGGGGTGGGAAGGAGGCCAGGCTGGGGCTGGTGGGACTCACCTGGTCCCCAGAGCTGGACACACTGCTGGTGGTGGGTCATGCACATCCCGTTGTTGCAGTAGGCCTCTCCATAGGCACAGGAGGAGCCATCCAGCAGGTACACGTTGGCTGGGCAGTAGGGGGAGGCACCAGTGCAATATTCTGGGAGGTCACAGGATCCCGCTGCTTCCCTGCACATCGTCCCGGCCACCTTCAGCTGCCACGGGAGGAAAGAGGAACATCAGCAGGAGAGAGAAACTGAGCCAGGGGGACAAGGTGGGATTGGTTACTGCCTCCTGGCTCAGCTTGGGAACATGAACCATCTGGAATGTTGCCTGTGGGACCATATGGGGCTGTGAAGGTAGGGAGGACATTCCTGGGCTGGACCAGAGCCAGAAACCTGCCAGAGGAGATTCTCCTGGAGAGGGTGTTTGGGAAAGGGTCTGGACTGACAGGAGAAGGAGGAATGGCTTCACATGGGCAGAGGGAAGGGTTAGATGGGATATTAGGAAGAAAATCTTCCCTGTGAGGGTTGTATGGCCCTGGCAGAGGTTGCCCAGAGAAGCTGTGGCTGCCCCTGGATCCCTGGAAGTGTCCAAGGCTGGGTTGGACAGGGCTTGAAGCAACCTGGGCTAGCGGAAGGTGTCCCTGCCCATGGCAGGGGGTGGAACAAGATGATCTTCAAGGTCCCTTCCAACCCCAACCATTTCATGAATCTCCTGCAGACACAAGTTTACACATAACCCTCATCTGGCACGGCAGAGTTTGACCTTATGGATGTGCAGCACGTGATTCCCGAGGGAATGGCGGGGCCATATCTCCATGCTCATCCCATAGGCACGGTGGGGACACACTGG
>VZRE01004464.1:102438-115127 GCA_013396775.1 Cephalopterus ornatus | reverse complement strand
ACCCAAAGTCTCTGAGCAGTCCTTCATACGGGGATTTTTCGGAATCACTTCAAAAATATTTTTTCCAGGCCCTTAGGTTTAATCTAACAGGCAAGACTTCCTGGTGGTCATCTCTTCCAGCTGAGCAGCATATTGTACACCTGCAGCCACAGTGATGAAGGGCTGATAAAGATTTTCTGTCACTACCACTTCCACTCATGAAGAAGGAGAGGAACTGTCACACTTGGTCATTGTGAGAAGCCTTCAAACTCCCACATTGGAAGCATCTATTTATGCAGTAAGTAACATAACAATATGGATACCCCTGCCAGATGATCTGTTCTAGGGGTTAGAAAAGGACAAAGCAATTCAGATTCCTACAGAAAATATAAAAATGTGTAAGTATATAGGAAGTTTACATGGGATCAGGAAGAAGATCCTAAGCATAAAATACATTATAATGGAAAGTTGGAGTTACAGAGCATGTCGTTGCCACTGTTTTTCCTTGTTGGTTCTTTTTTTTTTTTTCAGTTAGACAATTGAAATCAACTGAGATAGGAAAACTTGAGCTATGTTTGTCTCTGAAGTGTTAATTTGTTGAAACACGTTCCCCACTATTCTGTTGATCCTATTCAGTGGTATAGAAAAGAACAAAACCCATCATACAGAATAACATAAGGAGTGAGTTATGTGACCCTTTGTGGATCAGGAATACAGCTTAGTTTCCTTGACCATTTTTGGTGGGTTGACTCTGGCCAGATGACAGATGCCCAGCAAAGCCACTCTGTCATCTCAGCTGAATGGGAAAGAGAAATGTAATTAAAGGTTCATGTGTCGAGATAAGGACCCATGTGAGTGATCTCTCTCACCAGTTACTGTCATGGGCAAAACACCCGACTTGGGGAAATTAATTTAATTTATCATTAATCAAATCAGAGTAAGATAATGTGAGATAAAACAAAAAACCTTAAAAACACCTTCCCCCTATTCCTCCCTCCCTTCTTTCCAGGCTTAAATTTATTCCCTGTTTCTCTGTCTGCGTTACCCACAGGGAAAGGAGGTTGTGATCAGATCATCACATGTTGTCTCTCTCGCTCCTTCCTCCTCAGTGGCAGGACTTCTCACACTCTTCCCCTGCTCCAGCCAGGGGTCCCTCCCACAGAAGGCAGTCCTTCATGAACTTCTTTAATGTGGGTCCTTCCCATGAGTTGCAGTACATGACAAACTGCCCCAGCACAGGTCCCCCACAGGGTCACAAGTCCTGCCAGCAAACCTGTTCCAGCATGGGTTCCTCTTTTCCGTGGGTCCACAGGTCCTGCCAAGAGACTGCTCCAACGTGGGCTTCAGGCATCCATTTGCTCTGGCACTGGAACCTGCAAGGGCTGCAGGTGGATCTCTGCTCCACCATGGAGCTTCACAGGCTGCAGGGGCACAGATGCCTCACCATGGTCTTCATCACAGGCTGCAGATGAATCTCTGCACCAGTGCCTGGAGCACCTCCCCTGGCTCCTCCTTCACTGACCGGGGTGTCTGCAGAGCTGTTACTCTCACATATCCTCACTTCTCTTACCTCTGGCCACAATTTTCTTCTGCACAGTAACTGGTTTTTCCTTGTTAAATACATTATCCCAGCGTCACTACTACCATTGCTGATTGGCTTGGCCTTGGCCAGCCTCAGGTCCACCTTGGAGCCATTTGGCATTGGTTCTGTTGGACATGGGGAAGCTTCTGGCAGCTTCTCACAGAAGCCACCACTGTAGCCCCTCTCACACTACCAAACCCCAAAACCTTGCCACACCAATTTAATACGTCATTCTATATAAGATGTAGTTGTTTGGTAATGGAAGGTACTTTTTTTCTGTGTGAATCTCTGATCACATTATTGTCAGACAGAGGACAGTCGTTCTAGCCTGAGGACCTCACAGCTGTCCATCACACACTCAGCTATTTGGGTTCTCAGGCTGGGAAATGGATTTGTAAAAGGAAGTAGTTGCTTTATGGGAATCAATCTTACGAGTGTTTTGACCTGAACTCTTTTAATAACTCTTCTTACCTAGAAGGATGATTTTGTGTTTGTTTTTTTGACTAATTCATATGCCTATTTAAAACAAAATGTGATAGTTTATTATATTATGTTGTATAATATTATGCAGGAAAGATTAGCAATATAGCAATTGAACTCATGGGAAAACTGAACATAACAATGAAATACGACTTTGAATTGTATTATGATTTTATTTTTAAAAGTTGATGAATATCAAAACACCTCATTTATCTGAAATGAAGTATATGCTAATGTACCAAAACATTCATGAGAACATCTGTAACAGCACATCTCTGCTAGGTATATTTTTCTTGATGACTATCAAATGAAGATTGTAGAAAGTTGAGATCAATAAGAAAAGTTATTTCTGTGATATAACATCCCCTTCCATTAAACCATTCCAAATGTAATGCTTCTAATTATATTTGCATGTTATGACTAAAGAGCAAGATTCATAAATGCTGTGAGGCAGAAAAAGTTCCTGAAGTGAAGAAGTTATTTTGATTTACACCAGCTAAAGTTGGGCCAGAGGTGCAATTTGCAAAAATCATTGATTACTTTCATCCTAACATCTTAACTATTGCATATTTTATTGTACTAATACTTCTTACAGTAACTACAGCATTAAATTAGATTATGATCCATTAAATTTTGGGTGTATAAATCAGGAAACTAAACTGAAAGTTTAACAGAAAGATTTATATACTCACATACTAAATCAGTACTCTAAAGTTTAAAATTTTTAAATAAGTTTTATATGCAGCATACATAAATCAGAGCAATATACTGGTTCTGAAAGTGAATGTGCATAAATCAAAATTCTGACACTATATATTAATGAATCATGGAAAATAAATTATACGTAGAAAGCGATTTTTAATGTGGTAATTTTCAATTTTGTTGCACAGCAGATACTAACTTCTGAGAGTCTTGCTTGAAGCAGTCCTTTCTCTTTTATATTTTTGGTGCAACTAAAATACCTACTGTGGTCATCATTCAAGCAAAGAAACTAACAGATAAAAAAATTAAAACACCACACATGGGTCAGTTGTTTAATACACCTAGATTGCCAGCTAACATAAAATCAAGGATGTTTAACAGCTGAAGGTCAAGTATCTAGTCCAGATTAATACAGCTTAAACTGCATATAGTCACTTTTACTAGTGTTTCCTTTTAGCTAGGTCATTTTAAAAGTTTAGAAACATCCAGTTGGAAAATGAGTTTAGTCAGTGTCCAGTGTTCAGTTCTGTGTTTAGTGCTATGGTTGTTTGTGCCACTCACAAGCCTTTACCACAGCATGAGTCAAGGAGTAAAGTCATGAGTGTTTCTCTGTCCCCTGAGAATTGACTTTGGTGCAATCTGTTTGGGTGAAATAATGAACCTGCACCTAAGTAAGAAGACAGCTTAATATTTATTGCAGAGATAACATCCCTTAGGACAACATATTATTGCTTTTATTATAGATTTATACTAACATACCAGACAGAACAGAACCCAGTAATGATCAGCTATGCAAACTTGTCACTGAGGTAAGCAGCTTCATCATCATCAACTCCAAGGACATTTCCATTCTACACGTTGTTTTAACTTCTTTGTTCTGACCTTCATACATGCATCCTTCAACTCTTTCTCAATTTCCTCATCTCAATCCAGTCAAACTTCTCACGTTAGATAACTCTACAATCCCTCTGCTTCCTTCTACCTTTTTTTAAATTACTATTCACACTTATTTATCACAGAAAACTTTTGAATCCAGTTTAGGCTCTTGTAACATGAATAGTATGTCATTCAAAAAGCCTATGAGAGAAAGATCCTGGTAGCTTTTTATCCTCATCCATGATGTAGTGAGCTTCCTGAAAAACTTTTGCATTCACTGTATCCTGTGAGCATGAGGTTATAGAAATCGTAACAAAGCTTCTTGTCAAGAAAATGCAGTCCTTCTGAAAACTTTGCTTACCTTAACATTGTTCAAAACAAATATAGAACCTGAGCCTTGTTTTTAAAAATCATGGATTTGCTTCAGAACTACTTATATTCTGTGACCATCAACACTTTTTAGTTGTCCTGAATGTCACTTCTTATCAGATATATTCTTTCCCCCTTTCTTGCTCTGTTTTCTTCTTTAATATGAAGAAATCCACAACCTGCAATATTTACACAGCAGTTTCAGTAGAAATCTAAATAATGATCAAGTATAAACTGAAGAGATTTGGGGCAGTTATTTGTAACCCCAAAAATGGTTGATTACAGTCTGAGTTAGATACCTATATAATTGTGCAAATCTGGTCCTTGGCCCACAGTGACAAACTTGTGATACTTTTTAGAGATGGATCATGTAAACTGTGTGTCTGTGAATAGAGGTATTTCAGCTTCCTTTTGCCATCTGACAAACAGAAATCACACACAGATGTTTCAGCAAAAAGAGAGAGAGGTAGAGAAGTCAATTCTCAAGGAATACATGTAGCCATCCTAACCCTCTGGTGTATGGGTTGGAAAAGCAGGCATATGTGTAACCGGGGAATTTCTCCAGACTCATTTAAAAAGATGTGATGAGCTCGATATTGGCTGCAGGAAGCTGAATACTTCAGTGTATAACACTGGAGCTTGCAGCATCAGAGGTGAATTCACAGAGCACAGTGAATATGAACATTTTACACAAGAGATTTTTATCATACATAATTTCTCTTTTTCCCTAAGCTTTCAAGGTATTAGTATATTGCTAAAGAGTAGGGACAAAATGCAGCATTACATTACTTTTTTTCATTTTTGTTACTCTTCTATCTTTCCACTGTATCAAATCAAATTGCAAAACAGTAAAAGCAAACCATTAAATAGAAGGTTGAGTTCATAAAAGAAAGGTGATTCATCTGTGCTAATGACTAGAGACAAATATGAAATGTTTGTCTGGATATTCATATACACATAAAATCTGGAAAAAATAGTAAAACGCATTAAATAAATATAATCAACATTGACAGTCAAGAATGTTGATGTCTTTTTAAAGAAGAAACTGTGGAAGATGTCTTTATATTTTTTTCCCCTCCTGGAAGAGAAATAGGAAGCACATACTAGGTCATACGCTCTTTTATCTTACATGTGGGAGAATCGTTCTTTTCACATTACTCTTTCATATTCAATGTAGCAATACAATTCCTTTTGAGAGTGAACACAAAGGAAATGAGACAGAAGGGGAGACAAGGAGAAAGGCCAACATTTCTTCACAGGGAGCTGACATTTCCTAGGACACCTTGAGTGCTTTCCTATGGCACAGAAACTATTTCTCTCTTACTAAGAGGAAAAGTAGTGGAAATGAAGGAGTGGGTGAAGATGTTAAAGCTATATTCATTAATTTTCATAGTATCTGTGTACGAGTGCCCGGATCTACTAACTCCCCAATACTGTTGAACTACCTCTTATATCTAAGTCTTAGTGATTCAGCACAAGACATGCCATGACTCTACTCTCATGCTACTTTCCTAAGCCTTCATTACTAAATGTTGTGTGACGTCCATGCCAGTTCTTCAGAATCCATGTGCACCCATATATTCAGCTTCTATATTTAGCCCTCTAACAGTAACTGTGGAAAATCTAGAGTAACACTGAAGAACATTCATTAAATCACCTCTACAGACCCATTCTGAGAGAAATTTGTCTTTGATGAAGTTGAAGGCATCTACTGCTGAAATCAAAGCACATCTGGGGTAAATAATGTAAATTCCTAACAACTTCTGGTCATAAGAACAGATTAACAGACATTCCCTGTAAGCCAAGTCACCATGATAGATGTTACAATCTTCCAGTGAAGAGATTAGTAGATAAGAAACATGGGATGTACAGAATGGAATGTCCGCTATTGTGCTATGGGAAATATGTCCAGGGGCCATAGGGACAGCTATTTCCTGAGCCACTTTTGACTGACTTTCCTGCAAAATTCTAATTGCATAATGCATGTCGAATGTCACATCATCTATTCATTTCTTCTCTGAAAAATGTATGTAAATTGCATTTTTTGTTTTCCCCATCTGTTTTCAAGGTAAAACCAAGTCAAGTGGATTAACCCCTCTTATCACATAACTACTTGTATCATAGCTTTCTTTGGCTTATTTACTTTCTTTGATAATTCCAACAAAGTAGTCCTTACACTTTGATTAAGTTAATGTGAATAAGAGAGAAGCAATGTAACAGCAGTATGTGCAACACATTATTGTTTCAAAACAGGGTTTTAATTACTGGGCAAGAGTCCACGAATTTTGGGCTCTAATCTGGCTGTGCTAGTGTGATATGAAAGTTTGCTTCTTTGCATAAAACGAATTGAATTGGGACTGACATAGTTGCACTTTCTTTTACATGGAAAAATAGCATTATTTATCTTTTTTTATTGGATATTACCTACAATGAAAATCTAAACAAACATACGAAGATATATATATAGATCATAAAATATATTTTAAAAAATAATAACTGTAAGATATACAAGTTTTCATGTATATGAATATTCATTTCTTGGACACAGTTAATTGAGTGATCAAATGTTTACTGCAACTTTTAATGCATTTTATTAACAAGTCACAGATGCATTCACTTCCATAGAATGGTATTCTTTTATATTAGCCAAGGTTCTTACCTGTATCTTAAACAAGTGTTTTAACAACTTCTAGAACAGCTGAAGCCTGGGGGCACCTCTGGAGGCCATCTGGTCAAACTCCCTGTTCAGAGCAGGGTCAGCAAGAGCAGGTTGATCAGGACCATGCCCAGTCAGACTCTGAATGTCTACAAGGATGGAGAATCCACAATTCATTTCATCAGTATTTTTCAGTGTTTGGTCACCATCATAGCAAAAATTTATTTTTCTCACGCTTAAGTGGAATTTCTTGGGTGTGTTCATACCCATTGCCTCTTATCCTGTCACTGAGCACCACTGAGAAGGATTTGGTTCTGTTGCCTTTACTCCCCCACTTCAGGTGTGTGGATAACTCCTGAGTCTTGCCTGCTCTAGACTGGTCACCCACATTTCTCTCAGTCTTTGCTCATATGACAGATGCTCCAGGACTTGAATCATTATGGCCCTTTGTTGGACTCACTCCAGTACATTCATGTCTTGTACTGGGAAGCCCAGCACTGAGTACAGATCACCAGAAGTGTCTCAACAGAGCCGAGCACAGGAGAAGGATTACCTTCCTTAGCCTACTGCTGATGATGCACTGCCAGGACTGATGGTCTCCCTGGCCATGAGATGAACACTACAGCTCTGACACTCTCTGCAAGGCCACCCTGATACAGCTCTCACCCCCAGCCCCTGGGTTCTGCCTCCACTGTCCCCCTTTCCCAGGTCAAACAAAGTGGAGAAATTGAAACAGCACATCCAGAGCAGTTTGCATGTTCATTAAAGTTATAGAAACACTGAATGGTAGTAATGAATGGAATTCTAATGCTAAACAAAGTATGGTGGGGGACACAGTCTATTGTGGGATACAGCTGTGATCAGTGAAAATCTAGGAGCATCCTGATCCCCTCTGAGAATAAAGCTGAATACTACAGATGAAACAACGCAGATTCAACAGTACGTATGGCAATTACCAGGTGCAGCAAACATCGGCTGGTATTTCAGCCAGTCTCCTGTGGCTTCAGATTTGGCAGAACCAGACAAATCTTATTTGTACATTAGTGTTTTGCTCTTTGGGGCAAAGCGTTTGAACTGGTATTTGTACTGTGGAATCATTTGTCCTTTACTCTTGTCAACTTTCAGTAATACTTTCATAAACATCAGAATATTACGTGATTTAGGGCTCAGGAAATTAAATATGTTTTGAATCTGGCTACTGTAATGAAAATTAATGAAAAATGTGGTTCTAGAGAATAGTTATTTACTAAAAGAAAAACACAGTAAGTAGCTGTGTATTTTTCACTTTAATCAGCACATATTATCTAATTAACTCATTCTTTTCTTCTTTATTCACTAGTTGTAAAAGCAGATTTAATGTACAATCAAGCTCTGTAAAGTGGACACCACTGTTTATGCCCTGCTTTCTTGGTGCGTTTCCTTCATTTTAATGTCAGGCTCCATACTTCAAGTACAGTGGTGATTAAAATACAGAATCAAGACTCAAACCACCTTCTCCCTGTATCTCAGTCAAACTCCCTTCTATCCTGGAAAATATGAGAAAGATAGGAGTGTCAAAACAGGTGAAAGACTGGAACTTTTAGATCAAACCTTGACAGGCTTGAGGTGTGGGCCCATGTGGATCGCAATGAAGGTCAACAAGGCCAAACTCAAGGTCCTGCTTCTGGCTCGGGTCAATCCCTGATATACAGACGGGGGAGCAAATGGGTTGAGAGCAGCCCTGCAGAGAGGGACTTGGGGGATAGTGCTGGATGAAAAACTGGCTATGAACTAGCAGTGTGTGCTGGGAGTCCATCCTGGGCTGCATAAAAAGAAGTGTGGCCAGCAGGTCGAAAGAGATTATTTACCCACTTTGCTCTCAAAAGACCCTTCTAAAGTATTGAGTCCGGTTCAGGAGCTCCCAGTACAAAAACATCATTAATCTACTAGAGGGAAGTCAGAGGAGGGCCATGAAGATGATCAGAGGGCTGGAACCTGTGGAGACAGGCTGAGAGGGTTGTGGCTGTTCAGCACGTAGAAGGCTTCAGGGAGACCTTATTGTGGCTTTCAATATATAAAGGGGACTTATAAGAAAGATGTAGCAAAGCTTTTTACTAAGGCCTGTAGTGACAGGACAAGGGATAACCAGATTAGCCTAAAAGAGGGTAGAAAGAAAGGTATAAGAGGGTGGGTATAAGGAAGAAATTCTTTACTGTGAGGGAGGTGAGGCACAGGAACAGGTTGTTCAGAGAAGTTTTTGATGCCCCATCCCTGGAAATGTTCAAGGCCAGGCTGGATGGGGCTTTGAACAACGTAGTCTAGCAGAAGATGCCCATGGCAGGGGGGTTGGAATAAACAATTTTTAAGGTCTGTTTCAACCTGAACCATTCTATGATTCTGTGATACTAGGTCTACCTTTTAATTTAGAGGTGAATAGTTACCCATTATTATTAACAGGAGATTTTCTAGAATGAAACAGAGATGATACTGAGAAAAATGGCCTCCCTTTCAGATCAAATAAAAGACCCCACAATACATCTTAAACTGGAGCAAGGTAAACTGGTTCACAAGTGGTCCTGATTCTAGTTGAATCAGAAAATCCCATGGGTAAATGTGCTAGTCTTTAAGTTATACTCCCTGCATCACTAAAAAACTGAAGAGGGAAAGGACTATCATATTTTGGGAACAAATTAGATGGAGCAAATAGAACTAGGATTTAAAGGTAAAATGCAGTGGTAAATTTAAGATAAACATGAAAAAAATAATCTTCTTAACAATAAGACCTTTAAGACAGTGGAATGTTCTCATAGGAAAGTGATGGAAAGACTCTCACTTCAGCAATACACATGCAAAGGAGTTTTAAATGGTGTTTGATTTGTGCTAGAAAGAAATTGGTGAGTCATCACAATGTACTTTGAAGTCCTGAAGAAGATTTTTAAAAATCTATGCCTTCCAGTCAAGTGTGGTAAATGCTTCACTGCTCAGTTCTTGATAACCACAAGGATTTTCAGAAGTGATTTTTGTGTGATGCCAGAGCTACTACTGGGATCAGAAACAAAATTTTGTGGACAGATGAACAGATTCACGTGGTTTTCCTACCAGCTACCTGAAGGGCCCACCAGGCAGTACAAATTACTCCATCCCGCAACTGCATTTGACCTCTTTTCTGTAGTGAAATTGCCCTGGATATGTCAGTCCTGAACACAGGAAAAGAGCAGCGAGTCAGATATATATCTTGAATTCCTCACATTTGTTTATTTAAATGACCATAATCCACCTGGCCCAGAACTGCTAGGGATGAAAATAAACCAGTGCAGGTTCCAATCACAGTTGAGGCATTGAGGCTCCACAGAGGTCTCTGCAGCCCCTTCAGGAGTCCAGGCTGCCCCTGTGTTCCCTCTCTGTGCAACTCGTACTGGACAGATTGCAACAAAGTGTTGCTGCTCATCCTGTAAGCTCTTGTTCTGACTTCGTAGTAAAACTGGCTGGAGATCCAGTCAAGAAATGTTTTTTCTTGAAAGTGAAAAAATTTATTGTTAGCCCTTTTGTTGAAATTTTGATTGACTTGGTGAAGAGAAATAGGTGGAGGTAAAAAATATTTTCTTCTCCTGAGAAGAAGAAAAAAGATGAAAACTTTGGTTTCAAATTAAATATCTAAACTAACTCACAAATTTAGCTACTTGACTACTTAATACCAAATGCCACAAGTGTCCATGCTGACATCCCCATCACAGAGTGAGAAGTCACACTGTTGCTGTGGTGATCAGCGGAGGGGCGCCTGCACAGTTCACTTTTGGCAAATGACCTGTTCTGTTGAGCATATGACAGTGTGAGCAGTGGGAATGTGTATGTGTGTGTCTGTGTGTCTGTGTGTCTACATGTACGTTTTGAATACAGAAACCTGGGGTTTAGAATATTCACCCATAACTGATCATGCTCAAGAAGAAAATGATTGTCAGCTGGATTAAATAGCAACCGAGGAATTATAAAGAGGATTTTATACAAATACAGAGTCACCAGGAATAGCATAAAAGAAGCATGAAAATTCATAACTAGAGGGAAAGACTTTGCAGTGGAAAAGACAAGAATGAAACTTGATTTGGCAATGACAGAAGTTGCCCTGTGGCATCACAGCCCCTGCCCAGCCCAGAGGGAGTACCCTCCCATCCTAATGCTGTGAGGGTCCTGACCTGGAAAACAACTGCTCCCTGTGGAGTACAGACAGCAGGTGGGACCCACAGCAGGTATGAGTAAGCAACTTCATGGAATCCTTTCCCATCAGTGTATGTGTTAGCAGGTTGCTGGGCCTTCCGCATCTCCACAGGAGGGCAATGCAAGCAGGGCAGCCCTCATGCCCAAGAGGGTGGGGGTTACTGTTTACCCTCCTGTCCTGGGGGAGGTGTGAACATAATTGTGTGTGTTCATATATGATACGAATTTTTGGGACTAGCTATAGAAGAATGTTTAGGATGTTATTTTTATTATCATCATCATAAGTATTATTATCATTATTTGTTTGTTATTTATTTGGAAAGCGTCTAATATTGAAAATTATCTACTGTATTAGGTATGGGTCCTGAACATATTGTTTGTGGATTGACAGTTATTTACATGTTATTAAGACATCAGTAAACTGCTTTGATCATTTGATTTAATTTAGACTTTGTGAAATGAACATCTTTATCCTGTGTCTATCAGAAAGCATTAAAAGAATTTCTACTGGCCAAAGAAGAACCTGCAAAAAAACCCTGAAAACCCTGGCAGGAGGATCTGGGGAACCCACAGGCCTTTCAGTCTGACTTTCGTGCCCAGCAAGGTTATGGATCAGATCATCTTGAGTGCGATCACATAGCACAAACAGGACAACCCAGAGATGAGGCCCAGCTCGCATGGATTTAGGAAAGGCAGGTCCTGCTTGACCAACCTGATCTCCTTTTATAACCAGGGGATCCACCTGGTGGATGAGGGGAAGGCCGTGGGTGTAGTCTACCTGGACTTCAATAAAGCCTTTGACACCATCTCCCACAGCATTCTCCTGGAAAAGCTGGCAGTCCATGGCTTGGACAGGCACACAGAACTGGCTGGAGGGCTGGGCCCAGAGGGTGGTGGTGAACGGGGCTGCATCCAGCTGGTGGCCGGTCACTAGTGGTGTTCCCCAGGGATCATTGTTGGGGCCCAGTCATGTTTAATATCTTTATTGATAATCTAGAGGAGAGGATAGAGTGTACCCTCAGTAAATCTGCAGATGATGCCAAATTGGGTGGGAGTGTTGATCTGCTGGAGGGTAGGAAGGCTCTGTAGATGGATCTGGACAGGCTGGAATGATGGGCCGAGACCAATGGTATGAGTTTTGAAAGGCCAAGTGTTGATTCCTACACTTTGGCCACAGCAATCCCATACAGAANGGCCCAGTCATGTTTAATATCTTTATTGATAATCTAGAGGAGAGGATAGAGTGTACCCTCAGTAAATCTGCAGATGATGCCAAATTGGGTGGGAGTGTTGATCTGCTGGAGGGTAGGAAGGCTCTGTAGATGGATCTGGACAGGCTGGAATGATGGGCCGAGACCAATGGTATGAGTTTTGAAAGGCCAAGTGTTGATTCCTACACTTTGGCCACAGCAATCCCATACAGAACTACAGGCTGGAGGAAGAGTGGCTGGAAAATTGCTCAGAGGAAAAGGACCTGAGTGTGCTGGTTGACAGTGGCTGAACATGAGCTGTCAGTGTGCCCAGGTGGCCAAAGAAGGCCAATGGCATCCTGGCCTTTAACAGCAATAGTGTGGCCAGCAGGACCAGGACAGGGATTGTCTCTCTGTATTCGCACTGGCGAGGCCACACCTGGAGTACTGTGTCCAGTTCTGGGCCCCTCAGTTCAGGAAAGACATTGAGGTGCTGGAAGGTATTCAAAGAAGAGCAAAGGAGCTGGTGAAGGGCCTAGAGGGTAAGTCCTGTGAGAAGCAGCTGAGGGAGCTGGGGTTGTTTGTCCTGAAGAAAAGGAGGCTCAGGGGAGACGTTATCATTCCTTATAACTACTTGAAAGGAGGGTGTAGCCACATGGAGGTC
>VZRE01004464.1:49400-101123 GCA_013396775.1 Cephalopterus ornatus | reverse complement strand
GCTGGAGGGCTGGGCCCAGAGGGTGGTGGTGAACGGGGCTGCATCCAGCTGGTGGCCGGTCACTAGTGGTGTTCCCCAGGGATCATTGTTGGGGCCCAGTCATGTTTAATATCTTTATTGATAATCTAGAGGAGAGGATAGAGTGTACCCTCAGTAAATCTGCAGATGATGCCAAATTGGGTGGGAGTGTTGATCTGCTGGAGGGTAGGAAGGCTCTGTAGATGGATCTGGACAGGCTGGAATGATGGGCCGAGACCAATGGTATGAGTTTTGAAAGGCCAAGTGTTGATTCCTACACTTTGGCCACAGCAATCCCATACAGAACTACAGGCTGGAGGAAGAGTGGCTGGAAAATTGCTCAGAGGAAAAGGACCTGAGTGTGCTGGTTGACAGTGGCTGAACATGAGCTGTCAGTGTGCCCAGGTGGCCAAAGAAGGCCAATGGCATCCTGGCCTTTAACAGCAATAGTGTGGCCAGCAGGACCAGGACAGGGATTGTCTCTCTGTATTCGCACTGGCGAGGCCACACCTGGAGTACTGTGTCCAGTTCTGGGCCCCTCAGTTCAGGAAAGACATTGAGGTGCTGGAAGGTATTCAAAGAAGAGCAAAGGAGCTGGTGAAGGGCCTAGAGGGTAAGTCCTGTGAGAAGCAGCTGAGGGAGCTGGGGTTGTTTGTCCTGAAGAAAAGGAGGCTCAGGGGAGACGTTATCATTCCTTATAACTACTTGAAAGGAGGGTGTAGCCACATGGAGGTCAGCCCCTTCTCCCAGGTAACTAGTGACAGGACAAGAGGACATAGCCTCAAGCTGTTCCAGGGAAGGTTCAGCATGGACATCAGGAGGAATTTATTCATTGAAAGGGTTATTAAATATTGGAATGGAGTGGCCAGGGAGGTGGTGAAGTCACCATCTCTGGAGCTGTTCATGAAAAAAATGGACACAGCCCTTCGTGTCATGGTCTAGTTGACAAGGTGGTGATCAGTCAAAGGTTGGACTCAATGATCTCAAAACTGTTTTCCAACTGAAATGATTCTGTGATTCTGTGGAAATTTGAAGATTTAAAAAATATTTCCTTAATGGCACAAATATTCATTTGTATCATATTATTCCTTCTAAAAGCCTCAAAAAGCAATGTTATGATATATTAGATAGTTTTATATTACTTTTGCTTTAAAGGATTTTTGAGAATATTTCATAGGAGATATTGACTTTTCAAAGGCAAAACCAATCCATCAGATTTTGGCAAAGATACGTGTTTACCCACAGACACAATATGAGGTATGTGGTTTTAAAAAATTCAATATTCTATTTTATGCATTAAGACAAGTTCCTCCCTAACTCAAATGACAGAGCTGGAAAAAGGATTTAAATTCTGTGCTCAGAAAAAAATTAGATATTTTCTTTCAAGATTTTTGTGACAGATTTTTGCAGAGTGAAAGTGTAAATTGTAAGACTTACAAGAGGACACATGAGTTTACAAGAAGTCTCAGGACAGCTTTCAGTCCATCTAAATTAGCCCTTACTAAATGAAATCTAGTGCCATTTCACATTATCCTCTGAAATTTTATGCTAAGACTTTGCATGGTAAATTGTAACAATATGAAATCATTCATCTAAATAATTCCACGGGGAAATTAATTTTTCCATTTTCTTTAGGTTTTGGCTGTATGTAGTGATTTTAGAAGAGTCTTGTTTGCAAATGACATTAAATAGGAGATATGCTTGGAAGACATTTTCATATGAAAGAAGAGAAGAAGGAGCTCACATGCCTGTAGAAGTCTGTGTGAAATCCTTGCATAAACTGGGAGCAGTAACAAATATTCAGGTAATTGTCTTAGAAGCACCACACTTCTGTTGTAGGAATGAGATATTTGCTTGCAAATGACTCATTAAGGAAGGTTTCCATAAAAATCATAATCTGTTAAAAAAACCCAAAATCAAAACAACAAATTTCAAGTATTTAAAAAACTTGTGAGAAGTAATCATCAAGATATCATTTCAATACCATCTGTCTAAGTTTACAATGCCTGATGCACTCCACAGTGGAATGAGCTCAAGGTTTATCACTCAAAAAATGAGAGCATTTTCTGCACCCTTTGTTTAATTTGATTTTTTTTTTATGTTTTCCAGATGTGAAAAAATCTATGAAGCGATTTTAAATATTAACAATTTCCACTGGGCAGCTCAATTTATCATTCAAACAAAGAAGCAAACAAAAAATTATTAAAAGAAACATCACCTCTCTTCACTCAAAAATTCAGTGTATTTATTTTGGAAACCTGAGGCTTGTTCCACTTCACTAAAAATATTTAGCTCACTGAGATTTACAAATACAACTGCTTGCAAAAAAAAAGATTCAGATGAACAGGATTTCATTTGGTGTAAATGCATATGTTTCAACATAAATGCTCAAAGAAGCCACTTACTGTTTTAGGTAAAGAAGAACAGGATAAACAGCCAGAACATGCAGTTACCACATTTTAAGGGTCTGATCCTGTCTTAGGTTATTCATGACCAGTTCCCTGTGTATTAGTCTGACTGCAAGACAAAAATCCAATGACATTTTCAGTGGTTTCAGTAACCACTCAGAAACTAGAACGGGACAGGAATGTTTTTTTCTCCAGGAGTTGCTTTAATTTAAAATGCAATAAACATTGCATTTTAAACATGAAATTTCATTCCATCTTTTATTAGAACATACAGTTCTATCTGATTTTTTTTTTAAAGTTTAAAGCAGAAATTAATTTCTATTTCCTTTAAGGGGTGGGAACGTATATGAACATATGTATGTTTTAAATGCACTTTTTCTTTTTTTCACTTTTAATGTGGTTCCTTTTTTCTGCATACCCTAAAATTAAAGAATAACTCAGATGGGAGGAGACTTCAGGAGGTCTCTAGTCCAGGCTCGTCAAAGCACTGTTAGGTATGTGATCAGACCAGGCTGCTCACTGCTTCTTCTTGAAAAACCTTCAAGGATGGAAACTGCCCAATCTCCCCAGATCACGTGTTTCACATCTTGACTACTTACTTGGACCAGCTTGGACCTCTCGTGCTTCCTGCCCAGTGTCCTTTATCCTCCTGAGGAGAGCTGAGTCCTCGGCCTCAACAGCCTCCCTCTGGAGAGGCAGGTGGCTGTTGGGACCCTGCAGCAAGCCCAGCTCCCCTGTTACCTTCTCACCGGGCCACTGCTCCCACACTGGCCATCCTGAGCGTTCCCCTGGACTTGCCTTGGTTGGTCAAAGTCTCTTTTCTACTGGGATACTCCACTGGATGCAGGACTGCAGGTGGGGTCTGAAGAGGGATGGTCTCATCCCTCAGTCTGAGGGTGGTACCATTGCTGATGCAGCCCAGGATGCTGCCAGGTTACGCTCTGGCTCATGTCCTTGGTGCCAGCCAGAGCCTTTTCCACACACAGAGCAGCTCCTCAGCCCCTCAGTCTCCAGTTTGTAGCTGCCACTGGGTCTTCCAGCCCTGGGGCAGGACTTTGCATCTGTCCTTCTTGAATTCCGTAAGGTTTTTGCATACCTATCCCTCTGACTTTCAGTTTTCTCTGAACAGCAACCCTGCCCTTCAATATGTCCACTCTTCATCCTGCTCCCTCCCATTTGGTGTCATCTGCAAACTTGGTAAGTGTGTACTCTATGCTACCATCAAGGCTGTTGACAGAAGTATTAAGCAGGACAGATCCATTTTTGTTCCCTTTTTTGTCGTTGCACTTTTTTTAAAGTGTTTCCTTAAACATTAAAGTGAGGGAAAAAAAGATGAGTTTCCACACTTTGAATGCTTATGGATTTTTAGCCTTCTTTGTTGATTCTTTTTTCTTTCCTTTTTTTCACTTGCAATAAAAGGTGAGAAGTGAAATAGATGGTAAAAGGGGAAAAAAAACCCTAAAAAGAAAATCTTGACTTGAAAAGTCAAGGCCCTTTTCCAAACTGTTTAAAATGTGAAATACAAGCGGATAGGAAAATAACCTTGCAATAAACAAAGACATTTGTAGATGAGTTTTTAAATCAAACTTTTTATTATTATTATTATTATTTCTTCCACAATAACTTTTATTCCCCTTCTGAAAACATTACATTTAAATAACACAGGTTTTAGAAATGGTAGGTTCAGATTTACAGACTTGATTAAATTGAGCAAGGAACCAGCCACATCCAGAATAACTGGATGCAATTACACTGGATCAATGGTAGTGATAAAGACAGAAAATTATAATCTGACTGATGAAACACCCTTGTTATATTTTCTGTTGGATGGAGAAATGCTTTCCACACTGTACAAATTTGGGATATGGTGCTGTTGTCATTGCCAAAGAATTAGCACAGAATCAAACAAGCCAGGCAAGAATGTTACTAACCCTTTTGTAACCAGGGAACGTGCAAGCAATGATTTTATCTCAATGTGACAAGAGAAAATTACATTTAAACTCTGCTGCCAATAAACATAGCCGCTTCTTTTTGTTTGTTTGGGGTTTTTTGGGTTTTTTTAGGACTGGTGCCTCAGGCAAGGCCTGTATGATTCAGACTAGAAAACTTTCTGAGCATTTAAAAAATTCATTAATCCCGATTATCTAATATCTCCCCTTTATAGATAAAAGACCTAAAAGGATTCTTCAAACTCTGCTTTTCTACACCAGAACTTTACTATGAGTTTTGAACCCAACATGGTTCAGATTTGAAAATCTAAAGAAAAAGAAATACAATAAATGGTTTACAATGAGGAAAATATGAGTAAAGAGAATAAATAACAGTTATAAGGTAAATTGGAAGAAACAGTATGGAAGCATCCAAAGACTTTTTGGAAGTATCAAACAGAATTTTAGACCTATGCAATGCATTTTTCTATGTAAAATATAATATTAGATTAACAATACAGAAAACAGAGTAAAGACCAGGTTTACACATAAAACTCATATTCATATTCAGTTATAACACTGTTATGGCAATTAGCCTATCTCACAAAAATGTCGTTACTAAAAAGCAGATAACAGGCCATTAAATTGACAGAGGAGAGAACCAAAGAAGCCGTGCTGAAGCTTCCTACAGTTGGTGGAGAAATGGCTGTACAAGTGCGTCTGGCCTTGGGAACGACTGAAATGTTGATGATAGTTCGTTGTATTTATTATACAGGGCTGTCACCCACAGCTTTGCTGACAGAAGATGAAGGAATTCACACCAAAGGAAAGTTCTTCTTGAAAACTCTGAGCTGGAGAAGTTCACGGTGCCTAGATCTAATGGATGCTGAAGCAGCTGCTGTTCAACAGATGCTGTAACAAGTTCTGTTTGGAATCATGAGCTTCAGCATTGCCCCTGGGATGCCCTGCAGCCAACACAAGCTTTTTTTGCAATTATTTGTACCTTTATCTTTCAATAAATTGGATTCTCTGACCTTTACAAGCCAAGATCATTGTCTAACTGAAATATGACAGCTAAGAATATAGTCCATCATACCAGAATTAGAAGGCTAAAATACAGATAATCTGTTTGTATTCCAAAAATCCTTCAGCTTTGGAAGTTGCTACCTTCTTATCAAATAATTTTAACAACTGTCTTTTTTTTCCCCAAAAAAACTAGAAGACTACAAGCTCAGAAATATTTTTTTCCATATACAAATATTCCAAATTCAAATAAAAAATAATTGCCTCTCGTGAAACCCTTAAGCATAAAAGTCTTTCACGTTCTCAGACATTTGCATCTCTTCACCATTCTCTTCACTGACTTTCTGCAGGTGTGTCTGGATCTTTTGTTTTATTTGAACATTTTCTCAAACACCTCCAGTACTGTTAAAACCATGCTGAGAAATGCGTTTGGAATGACAAGTGTAGGCACAGACAAATTGTTTATGCAGTTTTGCTTCTGAATTCTCTTCATCATAAATTTCCATTCACTTACTTGGCATTTAATTTCCAGTCAAAGAAAACTTTAATAAGATTTACTCACTTAATTGCTCAGTCTATCGCTGCCTCACTTAATCTGGCCTCTCAGACACATTAAAGATTTTAACAAGGATTTGCTGACTACAGAATATAAGTAGTGGGCAATTAATTTACCAGTAGTACCCACAACATCCAGAGTTTACTTCTCAAAATTGCAATTTTTCATTAAGATAGAGTTACTACTCCCAGGTTCTCTCTTTACAGAGATAATTGAACAGCTAACAATTTTCTAGATTAATGTAAATAAATAGATGTATCTCTAAATGTTGTCCTCTTTCAGGCAAGTATATCAGCCATAGGGAACTGCTTTGGTTGGACATATAGCTGGTCAAACACGATTTCTAGTTTATTAAATGTACAACAAAATTTAACATGGAAGTGTGAGACAATCCAGTAAAAATAAAGAATGTTCAGAACTACTCACCTTAATAACTTTTTTCTCTGCCTTGTCACCAAGATATTAAGAAAAAGGGGACTCTACAACTAAGAATATAATTCAGTAAATATTCTATACTAATTGCTTTCAAGACTTCATGCTATTGCTCCTGTTGCTGCTGCTCTTCTTTTTTCACAGTAGAGAAAAGAGCATTTTGTGGATAATTATCTCTGAGCAATATTTTCTTACATGTTCTGATAAAGAAAGAAAACTACACCACCCCAGAAAATGTTGTTTGCTAGTCATCAATAAACATTCTAAGAACTTTTTTCATATCTTTAGATTTTCTCATATTGCATGACTATAACTCCTATCTTCAGAGAGATACATCAGAGGGTTATGCTAGCACAGAACAAGAGCCATCCTGGAATTTAGGAAACAAAGACTGTGCTCAGCCAATCCATGAAAAAATTCCCAAAGCAGCAAAGACAAATGCTTGTCTGGAGAGCAAAAGTAGTAAAACAATAGCATACCTTTTGATGAGAAAAGACAAAATATTGTTCTTTTATAATGTCCTTTCAGCAGTTGTACAGTCAGAAATTATGAATATACTGCCTTTTTGGTGGAATGAAATGAAGGAAAAATTGATAGGTTCAAATTATTCAACAATTTAGTAAGTAAGACCTTCTGAAAGCCCTTCTTTTCCAAAGAAGTATCCACTCACAGTTAAGCAATGATAACAATTCATCCAAAAACATGATGTGATGCCAAGGAAAGGTTGCCCTCATGGATGTGTCCCTGAGTCCCTGAGAAGAGCCACATGCCAGTGGTGTATGAGTTGCTGGTGTCAGAGATGGGGAGGGACACTGAACTATGCTCACATGTCATCTTTAGTAAACAAAACAATTATTTCAACAAACAGGAAAGAAAATGAGGCACAGGCACAGGGATGGATTTAAAAGTGAAAAGTTTCAGTATTTTAACATTATATTTTATTAGAGAAAATGGAAGGAGTGGCCCTTTCTCCCAAGATTTTTGTAGTCCCTTATGGCATTTGTATTTATACTAAGCACATAGCACAAACTGTGGAGAAATAATTTTAATAGTTTTTGAAACTTGAATGCCCTTCATAAAAGACCTCTAAGCAACTTACAGAGACTTACTAATATTATAGATAGTGCTACAGCTCAGAAGATCTCTGAGAGTTTTCAGTTTTTGTGTGTCACAGGTGTGAATAGAAATAAATGAATAATGCAACATTGTTCAGTAGAAACACCTTGGAGTAATGAGTCAGCTTAAGCTAGGAGTTGCTGTTCCCTTGGTTTCTCTACAGGGAAAGGAAATGGCAGTAGAGAATGCACTAGGGCAAAGCAAGGAAACAACTGTGCATGATAGGACATAAACCCAAGGGCCTCAGAGAGTAAGATGGGAAGCTTTGGGCAAGGAAGAAATCTGCCCAAGTTCACACTGATTAACTGTGACAGTGTCTTCCCTTCTGGGCTTGGATGTGTTTTTCGGTTGTTGGTTCTAGGGGTATACCCCATCTGTGTCTGTTCCCACGGCAGGGAGAAAGTCTAGCACCTTGACTTCTCTCCCCACACTCTTTGTTTCTACACAAAGGAGCTCCTCTCTTCCTTCAGGCATGCAGTGGCCATAACGTGCTGTCAGGGGGGCACTGGGAAGCCCAGGACCCCAGGCTGAGCAGCGACACACATACAGATGCCTGAGGAGCCAGCTGCCATCAAAAGGTGCTGCAGCACTGAGACAGGCGACAGGCTCAGTGCTTACATTTAACACAGGGCCAAGCTGAATGCTGTGGGGCTGATCAACCCTACAGCCTAATTTCTAACACAAAGCCCCAGTGTGGTTGAAGCAAGCTAGATTTCTGCTGCATAATGCCTGGACATTACTCACACAAGAGCATGCACCCGTAGGGGCTAACGAATGAGATACCTTTCTCAATAGGCACAGAGGATAAGTGTGCACCAGCTTTGCTTCTCTTTGCTCTATAGTTAGTGTATTTTAATGGTATCCTGCTATCTTAGCATACCACTGCATGCCCTTCCTTTTGTTTCAACATTCTGCTAAGCTGTAACATTATCCTCACATTATTGCAGGTACTTTGGACTGAAAACTACTCACAAAAATTACTTATATGTTAGGGCCAGGGAGCAGCATGTGGGGTTCTGGCTTACAGTTGAATATTATGTACCGTGGACATGTATGATCATGTCACTAGGGCTCAGAAAAGAGAATAATGTATTTCTTTAGCATTCCAACTGATGATTTGGATATAAAATCTGTTATAGCTGTCCATAGAGTTAAAGCTTGGAAAGTAATGATGATTGAGTATTCCTTTTAGGTTTTGAGACAGTTTCTAAACTGTAAATCCAGAACATCATCATGGATAGAATCTACATAAACAGCATTAACTACAGTGAGCTGGGGAAAGTGAGGTGGTGTGCTCCAAAAAAGCCTGAGGAGTCAGCTCTGGAGTCTCATTGTCATAAAGGGATTAGAAAAATAAAGTTCATACCTGGGAATGGAACCAGAAGAACAATTTACTAGATCTAGACAAACATACTAAGATTCACTACTAGAGGACTGAATACATCAGCTTGATAAAAATCCAACAGCTTTTACCAGATTGAGAACTTTCGGTTCAATTCCCACTGCTGAATAACTTGGTATAGGCTTTGAGGAGAGTGGGAAGTAGAAATAAATAATAAATAAACAGATAGATTAATAAATAAAACACTGGAAATCTTACACATGCTGCTTTCATATAATTCTGTCCTGAGTCTGGAATCTTGAACTGGCCAGTAATGTCATATACCAAAAATGTAATTCAAAGTACTTTCCAAATGAAGGGCAATAAGGCAGCTCCTCTGCTTAAGAGAGTTTCATACTCAGAAGAGCAGATGATCAAGGGATGTTCAACTACCTCTTCCCCCCAGCAGAACTAGCAGTAGCAGGGGAAGGTGTAGAAAAGCTTTTTCCTCTAACCATTTGATATTCAAATATGATCTTCTTTAGTGTTTTGTAAGCAATGAAGGTTGAACAATAAGGAAAAATCTGAGAGGCCATTTCCATCAACATACACAAAATTCTCAAGTTCCTTTTCCTTACTGGCTTATATTTCTCCAGAAAAGATGGCAATCATGTTATTAACAAAGATAGCAATCATCTCATTTTCATGAGACAGAAACCTGGGAAAATAAAGATTAATTTACTTTACAATATATACTCTTTAACTGCAGAAAAAGGAAGATAACAAGAATATTTGGAACTTACTTGATTTATAGCAGCTTTCACTAATTTTAAAATATAAAAAAAAAGTTGCACAAGCTTGACATTGTACGTGTGCAAGAACACTCCACCTTTCAAGTCCCAATACAGAAAAAAAATCAGTTATTCATATACTACATTCAATGTCTAGAAGCTATGAGAGTTTTCTTGAAGTCAGTCATTATATGGCTCTTCTGTATTCAGTTCTTCAGGGGAAAAGAAAGGCCTGTAAGGACAGCAACAATCTGTGCTATGCAGGATTAAAATTTTGGACTTTGTCTCCTTTGTTGTGCTGTATTAAGTGCCACCATGAGGAAAGATGAGGTCAAGCAGAAAAAAATCCTGTAGGATACCACAAAGCCATATCTTCCCTTGCAGTGCTGAAGCTCATACTGTCTCTGTGGAAAAGCTGTTAGACAAATACACAAAGGGCATTTGAAAATCATTTTAATAATAAAATATATGTCAGAACCATACTGGAAACTAGATTCCAGCTCAGTGAACTGTGTTTCATGCATTATACAATGCCAATTACCATGTAAATGGCTTTGAAATAAAGTTGAGTGTAATTTAGGAGTTCTGTGTTTCACAAAGTAAGCATCAGAAAGCACTTGATGCATTAAGTTCAAAAAACATGTTATGACATTTAACATTAACATGTACAGAAAAGCTGAAGAATAGCAGAAGAGACCATTTAAAGTCCATTTTGAATTATGGGACAAAGATTGTCTTCAACTCAAAGATTATCTTCACTTTCAAAAACATTTTTGGCCTGAAGACACACCTGAACCATTAAGGACTCCTTAAGAACCTACAGAGTAAAACACACTAAAGATTTGGAGACAATAACAACAGTACAACAGTATCCAGTCAGAACAGAAGATTTGAGCTCATGTTTTTAGGTATAAATTACTTGCTTATCTGGTTAGATGTAATAGAGATTGCATCTCTTTCAGGACAAAAAATATCTGTAGTCTGGTTTTATAGTATGATATTAGGACTTGACTTTTTTCCTCAGAACAGCTGTATCACTGTTCCAGTCATGCATACCATCCATTTGACACTGCGTACTTGGCCTCTGCTTCAACTTACGCTACCAACTTCTTGAGGCAGAGGAATCTGCACATACTGGAGGGGCTAATTTCCTACCCCTTTGGGTGGCATGGACGTGACTAAAGCAGGCCTGGAAACAACTGATGTGCCCAAGTTTAGAATCTAAAGACACTTCAGCACATCCTTTGCCCTTACACATGCCCCAGTGGTCAGTATTTCCACTCTGCACCACTGCCTGTGTTTCACTAAAAAGACAGAGGGCAGAGAATGTGTGTCCACTAAAAAGTGTGAAGATGCCAGAAAGGGATCTCTCCTGTCAGATAGTCCTAGTGGTGACGACATGTCTAGCACCTTCTGCATGGGAGGAAACCAGTTTCTCCAGTTCCAAAGGTTTCTTTTACAGTTGATTAAAAGAAGCAGGAACTTGTGATGAATATTTTATAAAAATAGTAAAAAATTGTTATCAATACAGTGATGTGTTCATAAAAATAATATCTGGGTGTATGTAAATCTTCAGTCCTGCCCCTAAAGTGACTTCTACATCACTAACTTTATATCTAAGGACAAGTGTATAGTGTTTGCTCTTTGGGGTTTTTTTGTTTTTTGATTGGCTGAGTGGCTTTGTTGTGTGTGGGTTTGGTTTTTTGTTTGTTTTGTTGCAGTTTTGTTTGTCTGTTTTGTGGGGTTAAATTGTTTGTTTGTTTGTTTTGGGGGTTGTTTGGGGTTTTTTTGTTTGGGTTTTTATTTTATTTTGTTATCCACAGAGTTCATCTACAAGAAGAAAGGCAGATCTAAAGGTCACAATGGAATAGGAAGAAAAAAACAACCAAAAAACCACAAAGATACAATTCCTCTGCTTTCTTAATCTCATGGGTCCTAGCAGTCATTAATGGAAAAATACATTCCTGTCTTTTCAGACGTCTTTTGATGAAAATCATTAGTGTCAGGTCTGTAGCAAGGTAAGGCAAATAACAGTGCAGATGCTCCGGGCACCTGGCAAAGACTGATGTGGCACATATCAGCCCTGAAGAATATTGCAGCTTCGGGCTTCTATTTGGAATGTAATGGGAGCACAGTATGTTAGGAAAAAGTGTACTAGAAGTTCCTATTTGCCTGTAATTCAGGCAAAATTCAATCTCAACTGAATACTGAGTGAAGCTGAAAACATCTGCTAGAGCTGTCATGGGAACTCTAGTTTCAGAGTAATGTGTGCTGAGAGAGGAGAGAAATGGATGCTCAACAGGTGCCTCATGGAAATGAGTGGCTTTTTCCACATTTTATAAAAAAAAACTTCATAAAGACAAGTTAAGGTCAAGAGTGCATGTGATACCAGAAACAATTACTTAAAACAGTTCTAATAGAGCAAAAGGTATTATTACATAAAGAAGAAATTTCATATGTTGGAAGTCTTAAGGCAGATTGATAAAAAATAATTAAAGATAACATAGATATATATGGCAAAGGCAAAGTTCAGGTAAAACCAAGGTCAGTTATAGGCCTGAATGACAGAAAGGATGGTGTTAGAGACATCCAACATTTTCAGAATTCAGATGATAAAGATGATGTCAGGAATATTTTGGCGTACAAGGAATCTAAGCACCATCAATATGATGGTAAAAGTTATAGAATGGAGTCAGTTCAAACATTGCAATCAAATAGCAGGTTATGAGGGACTCATTGGAGCCCCTGGTACACAAGAAACAAATCAAATTCAACAGAATAAGATCTTCTACAACATTAGGGGACATATAGATACTGCAGGGTATAGCTTAATTTGTAGGAATAGAATATTGTAAAAAAAATTCAGCTTTTTCATAGATTTAAGAAAACAAAATTAAAATAGCTAATTTAAAATAACCTGGATATTAATTAAGTTGTTAAAATGGTGGTCAGTGTTGAATTTGTTCCAAACAAAATGAGGAACTGGAGGAAAAATTCCCAAAGTGTTAAAGAGTAGCCATGTCTAATCGTATTTGCAGAGACTAGATCTCTAATTTTAACTGATAATTTTTTGGTAAAGTCAAGAAGTATATATCTTGACCTAAATACAGCCTAGTGCCATACCTAATGTTGAGTTACAGCATTCCTTACTATCTAATTTGAACTATGCCATTAACTTGTGTCACAGCTTCTATTAGACAAAATTCTTTGTTAGGTCTTCATTAGTGCGTTACATCAGTACTACATACCAATGAATATTAATGTCAGAGATGAATAATTATGAAATCATTAAAGATAACAATCTCATTTAAATGCTACATATTACTGTTGTAATAAGGGGCAAGAAGTATCTCACAGAAGAAGTGGATTGGTAAGTAACAAAACCTGTTGTTTCACCCTCTGAAAACAAGTTTGCTGCACAACCTGTATTTAGAGAAAGAAATTCCTTGTCACCTTTCTTGTCTGTGAAGAAAATTAAGCAAGACAAAGTTTGAGCTACTTATTTCTCTGTTCGTGGTAAAGTTGAAAACAGAGCAGCATTTTAAGAACACTCGGGCAGCGCAGGTTTCCTTTCTGTTTAGCAGATAAGCCACACTGTGTGAAAGTTTTCACTTTGGAAATTGTTATTGTATCATGCATATGTTACTCTACAGTTTCAGAGGAAAAGATAAACTTATTTGTTTCTACAATAGGACATCTATATGTCTCTATCCTGTTTCTTCTCTGTAAACAGCTACAGTGTATTAAATTAGAAAGGCCAGGAGAATAAATAAACTTTGATCTGCCCTTGCAATCACACTGCTTTTAAGCTAAAGGAATCTGGGTGTTTCCACTCTGCCCTGAGCAGCTTTAAAAGTGAGAGTGGAAGGTGACAACATAAACTGTTATAGTAACCCTCTTAGGAGCTGCCTTGCTGCAGATGGATTCTGATAGTAATGTGTTTGTCAGGCTTCTAGCACTCCTGCAATCCATCAGCTAAGGACTGTCTTGGGTAAGCAACCTGAGTGCTGATCATAGCAACTGCACTAGTAATCTGTTTCTAATCTGACCTAATGGCCATGAATAGATTTATTGCTTAATCAAGAGATTATGCTATTAAATACGCTGGCAAGTTTGATTTTTCAATTTTTGTTTTTCTTTTCTGAAATATGGTAATACTGAATGGCAAATATTCAGTGTGTCTGAAAAAAGTTGGTAATTGCAAAAGGCCAAAGCCATATCATAATCACAAATTGAAAAATTCTGTTACTACAGATTAGATGCTTGGAAATCATTTGATGCTGAGTAAGAAGTAATATCTTTTTCTTCCTGCCCCCTAGGACAAAATATTAAATAAAAACATTTAATTAAGGCTAATCTCTAGGCTACTGAATTGTTTCCATTAAATGGCCACCTCTACTGACTTCTGCTCATTTTGGGAAATTAATTGAAAGCAATTATGTCTTAGAACTGTTTTGTCTTTTTGTTTAATAAGTCAATTCCTATGCAGGTCTCCTACCTCTTAATGACGATATTTTATCTTGTAATCAGTGTATGAGCTGTTCTTTATATTGATATGTACTTCATGCTGTGTCTACTTGTTACCTTTTTGTAAAGATAAAGACCATCCTTTTTGAATAGGAACAGACTCTACATAAAATGTAGAAATTTAGTGTGAGTATATTGCAGAAGAACTAGCAGAGGTATAATTTGGCTGCATTTAATAATAGTCCGATTTTGGGTTTTTAAGTGACAGTGTGGTTGTATGTGTGCGTGTATCTATCTATATGTGTGTTTATTAATGCAGGTGGAGAGGAGGAGAGTGAGAGTAGCATAATTAACATCTATCATTCAGGAAAGGACACACCACCGTGATAGTGGTACATACTGCACCCTGGTAGTATGTTATGTTTTGGAGAGGAGTAATACCTATACTTTAGGTCTAGTCTCTGAAAAATGACAGAGATCTTATTCCTAATTTTGGATAGGTTTTTTTCTCCCCAAACTGGAGAAAACCCACATCAGATCAATATCAATATTCAATATCTTTCTATATTAACATATCATATCTCAGAACTGAGACTCCTTTCACTGAAAGGTCCTTGGAGAAAAGGAATATTTCCTTTGGGAAAGTATTTAGTGTCACATCTTTAAGCAAACATATAGTCTCAATGACTTCACCGGAATCCCTGGCTTGCACATTTAAATTCAAAACTCCAAAACAGTATGAAAGTAAGTAGTCTTATCAGGCTTATATTTGAAAGCCCTGGGTGCTTTCTCAAGTCTTACCTTTCATTATATTATAGTATTTTTCAGTTGTAAGAACTGCAAATAATCCCTTTAAAATATAAACCCAAGATGGCTGTTACAAAATGTCAGCAAGATTCTAAAGTGCAGTGAGACAGGAAAATAGACCTGGCAGCTGAGAATAGTCTCAGATATGTTAACTTTAGTGCCTAAAAATCATTCATCATATTTTCATATAACGAACAGATATCTCTACTCTGTGAACAAAATTCCAGATTTACCACCATAAAGGATAGATAGCCCACCTGATGATGCTTCGCTGGAGGCAAGCTGAATGTCCATCCCAAATACAAATATATGCACAAACCATTATAAGATTAATATTTTCTTTGTGAGTCACAAAATCAGATTCTTTCTTGAGACGCATCACCATTTAACCTTTGCTTAATTTTTGCAGTATATTTAAGTACACTGCTGAATCAGTGCCTCAATTAGAATAATTACACTGATGGCATTTGAGCTGTATCAGCTGGCAGCTTGAGGGCAAGGCAAGGTTCAGTTTTCCCCAATACTACCCTTGAAGGAATTGCACAGGCTTGTTACTGCTAGAGGTACCCAGACCCAGCAGACTCCAGGACAGAGGGGATTCTTCCCAGCTCCATCTGATTGTTCATATAAAATTCTCAAAACAGTACAGTAGGTGAGCAAAAAGGTTCCTTCTAGTGGATTTTGCTTGAGAGATTCGTAGCCTCTAAGAGTAAACTTGTCTGCTGGATCTGGTATTAAATGCAACTCTTAAACTGAGAGTAGCTGAAGTTTTTGAAACCTTCTGCTTCACATAGAATCAAGAATGTTTCATGTACACACGCAGAGGACACTATGATCTTCAACCTACACTATAACTAGTTGCTCTAGAGTTGTGTGTCTCCAGCTGTCCACTCAGTTCCATGCTTCTCTCTGTGACTGGCACCCGGCATAACCTCCCACCCCTCAGCTAAGTTGGCCTGTTGTTCATCTGTGCTCGTGCACACAAACCCCTAACACAGAGTGCACACACACTTAAAACAGTTGGAAATGGGATTCAGTGAGAGGACAGGATAAATCATGCTGAAGTTCATAGATCAGTCAGTCAAGCGTGCTGACCAGTAACCTGTTTGTGCATCATCAGTCCCTTTTAATCTCCTTTCAATTTCTCATGTTTGTGTCTCTCTGACCTACCTTGCTACTCCCCACAAACAATCCTTAAGACATCCCATAAAAGGTTTTACATGACTCCAAAATGCTCTTCCCTACTGCATCCTATAGGCAGGAGTTCACTTTATTTTACATGGTTGTGCAAAGAGAGTTTCTTTCACTGATTCTTATTGCTGGGTTATAAACCAAGTTCAGTGGTCCAATCCTTCTCCTTTGATAATTTTAGGGTCAGGTGATTCAGTGTTCTGTTATTTTCACTGATTAAATTTTCACTGATGAAGCTACTAGAGGTCCTCCACCTGTTATTGTTCCCCTGATCCTCACGGGATCTGATCTGCTTTCCTTAGAAAACCTAGGAGTCATGATCTTTCCCTCCAATTTCCTTCAGCTTTGGACCTCATGGTGGAAGCACTCTTGTACCACAGGTAAACATTTGCACTTCCTATCTTCACCCATGTTTTAGTTAGGACTATAATTTCTAAGCCATTCCATGGGGTCAGCAGAAGGAGGTAACCTCAGAAGATACCTCCGTACTACTGAAAAATGAAGATGTTGCTTAACTCTGCTGATCTTCATCCTCTGCCTTGTGTAGGTGGGGGCGTGCTTTGCCCTGCCCACTGTATATATGAGGTGTTTTAGGAGCCTGTGTTAGGCAACAGAGGTAGAAATGCACATACACTTACTCCCAGTCTGCACCAGTAAAATACCACCATAGAAGTTTTCAGTAAAAGATACAAGAATATGAGAAAGACAAATAGTTGTACAATAGTAGCACTTTGGTATCTTAAGAGTCACTGGTTTTGTGTATAGTCAGGCATTTTACCTTCTGTCTGACATCTGTTATGTTTCCTAAATACTCTCAATCTGGGCATACACATTGTGAGCACCCCTTCTGAACTTTGGAGAGGATTTAGGTCAGAGATTAATGTACTTCTGGAACAAAAAGTTATGTTAATCCTTGCATATTGTCTACTGATAATGTGTTAATCCTTGCAGTATTGTCTGTGGATAATTTAAAGAAGCCAAGAAAAAGGAATAAATTTTGCTCTAGAGAAAAAAAACATGTAATGACAGTTTCTTTTGTCAGCTACCAACCTACTAGGCTGATGTTGCTACTATAGAAAACAAACCAAAATGATTCTCACTGACCTAGACCATGAAGACAAGTGTATTTGGAAATGTTTGCTAGTTAAGACAAAGAACTATAGGGAATAAAAACCTAAGATGTGGTTTAGTGATTTTGCATGTGCATGGATGTGTTTAATGCTCTCCAGCAGAGGAGAGAAAACATACCTTTAATTTTACTTTTTAGACAGTAGCAGATCACATTGCTACCAGTAAAAGAACACTCTCTAAGAGTATGTAAGGGCAATAATTGAAGATGTCTATTGCATGATAGAAAGGCAAAGGACTTCTTCACTAGATAAAATAAAGTATTTTAAAGCTTCCAATTTTAATTCTATAGAGAATTAAATGAAGTTCCTTTAGTTTTGATTTTTTTTTTAGTCTCTGACTGAGTACTCTTTTCCTCTGTAGCTACTAATATAACAGGAAATCATTTGAGAAATGAAGACAACAGAATCACTATGAGCTTCTGTAATATGGAGAGCAGGTGAAAGCCACCAAAAAAACATCGGCAATAGCACAACCAAATTCCAGAGATAAGGAATGGTTGACAGTAGAGCATTAAGCTGTGTGACAAGTATTCTGTCATGTAATATTCCTTTGCAGTTGCTAGCATTAGAGCATCAAGCTTACCTTTATAAACTTGAAGTGTTGATCCATACAAGGGCTAGGTTTTCGGCTGCTTTAACCTGCAAATCTTCATAGACAGCACTGGAAGCACCTGACTGGGGCTTACTGAGACCTACTTTAAGTTGTGGCAACCTGTCCTAGAAGTAAACTTTTTTTTGCACTGGTATGTTAGCAGAAATACACATATAAATATATATATATATACTCTGAACTTTTACCTGAACTGATAAATTATCCTTTTTTTCAGTAGTGCGTGTGTGCATGTGCACAAATTTAGCCCACCCTGAGGGTTTTTTGATTATTAATTTAATAAATGGTACTAGCACAATTTCTCTGGGTTTGTATACTTAAATTGCATATTTTTTAGAAGTAAATTTACCCCAAAAGTGAATAATACCTTTTTTTTTTTTAAGAAGTGAATAATTCCCCCAACTCATAAATCCCTACTTTGAAACTCAATAAACCATAGGGTTTAGATGTTTGCTTTAAGAATAAATACATGATATCTTTGGATCGATATTTCATGGTTGGGATCAATTCTGGTTCAGTGTGAAGTAAAAATCTTCAAAGACTTCAGTTACTCTCAGTATAATAGTTAAATGTAATCAGTTTACATTATTTGCTGCCAAGTTCACGCTTTAGAGGTTATGCATATCCCAAATCAAAGCTGCTAAAAGGAACCTTTCCTCTCTGCTGCTGCACTGTTCTGAGATTCTTAAATGAACCAACACTGACAAAAGGTTTTTCAGCATTAGCAAATACAGCCCAATGCACTTGAAAGACAGTAGATTAATTCCTGGAATTTTAGTCAGAAATCAAAAATAGTTGAAGATCACTTCAACTTTGAAACTCAGTACATATGATTGTTCTTTCAAGCAACTGTCCATGGTAAGGAGGGTTTTCTAGTCTCAGCTGCTACATCAGCAGACAAAAGCAAAAGGATCTGTAAACACACAGAGCCTGCAATGGAGTTGCTGCTCTGCCGTTACTAGTAAATGTAACTTTGAGCACCATCCAAAGTGATCAATGGATGGAATAAAGAGTAATAAAAAGAAAGAAAAAGGAGCAGAATAAAACCCCATCCATTTTACATGAATCTAACATTTCTGACTTCTAGGGATCAATTCTTCATTGTCACACTAATGAAAGTGGACTTGGTTCCCATTAGTAAAGTGCGTGAGAGCAGTGCAGGGATAAATTCTCTCTTGGGTGAACTCATGACTGTTCCAAGGAGCTATGGACATTTACAATGCCTCTGGCTCTGGTATAGGAATCAGGATTTTACTGCCTGATGTGGTAGTCAAGTTAAGTTTGACAAAGTGAATGCAGAATTAGGGATAAAACATAAACACCATTTTTTAGATTGCTTTGTCGTGATCCTTGTTATGTAATTGCATCACTTTGGCTGGAATTATTCCAGGATCATATATGAATGCATGCATTTAAAAGCAAAAGACCCATGTATCTATACATGTATCAGCTAACTCATTTCCAGCCTTCTGCTATTAAAAATAAGTATGTTTTCTTGCAATTATTAGTAAATTTTCTTCAATGGGCCAAAAATACTCAGCTGAAAGATTATACTGGGATTGGATTTTTGAAACTGTGGAGCATAAGGTATTCTCTTCCTCTTGAATTCCCAGTTTAATTACATTATACCAGGCATGCTGACAACACAAAAAGCATCTTTTCAATAAACACTTTTAGTCTGTACAAAACAGAATAGCAATCGAGAGCTCTGTGGTGCCATAGTCTTTTACAGTGTTTTGAGGTTACCCTTGCTCATTAGTAAAACACACATGAATAATTTAGGAAAAATGAAAAGAGAATCTAGGCTTCCTGTATCCTAGCTGAACATTCCAATACTTTTTGTTGGCGTGTAGTAACCACTGCCTACTGCAATGGATATTTTGGAAATCTGAGTATGTACTTCTGTCATTTGTTGAGTCAGCCAGCCAGAATAGATTTTTGGGTTTAGTTTTGACAAAAACTAAACTAACTTCATCAGTACCTTGTGCAACTAAACTTACTCAGTCTTATTTAGGTTGATTTTCATCAGATCTAACTGTGCTTTGCAAAAATGAGAAAGCCAATCATCAACTGCAAAAATGAATATGGAAAATGAGGTTTCTTTTTTTTTTTTTTTTAAGCAGCGGCATTAGACATCAAGACTGGAGTATGTTAAATATAGATTATAACCTCTCCTCTGTTCTAGTCAGTCAGAGTTACTGCTGAGTGCAGAGGACAAGGAGTCCTCCTCCTTTTAAGTGGTGAATTGACTTAATCCAAGCTCTACTGAGCAACTCAAATTAGCAAATTAATCACCCAGAATGTGAAATATATTGCACCAAACTGTTCCTTTTGCTTGCAAAAAGACCGAATTTGCTAGACCATGCTAGCAGAAATTCATTGTGCTCATGGTGTAGAAGCTGTTGCAAAAGTGTGGAAGTTGCTAGCACATGTTAGGCTGATTTTTCAGTCAGTTTGCGTTTGGAGAAGGGAAATGCACCACCCCTGACGCCAGTGGGCGTCAGCATGACATGTGACACATGATGTTTGCTATCACAACGGAGGAAGTGACTGACCAGTCATCCTGATGCATTCAAGTTCTCTACAAATCTTCTAGGCACTTCAGTTTCTACTTCTGCATGAGCCTGGAAGCATGATTCAGCCTTCACAGATGATGACGTGTTCCAGTCTAATTCATTCTCAATTCATTTTGGGTTTGCTAAATTAAGTTTTCCCTCTGCAGTCCCTTCAGAGCTCATTTCAGGAGGATTCTTCTACCTGTTTTTCTTACAACACCAGAAAAGGCAGAAAGCATGTCTATTTACCTAGCAGTTTAGCTTCATTTAGAGGAGCACTTTGATATTAATGGCTAGTGATGTGAGACAGGCATGAGGATGGAAACTTATTTTCTGTGGGTTTTTTTAATTTTTCTTTTTTTAACTTGAATAAAACTTTTAATCCTCAATCAAAACCTTTTAGGGCTGACAGATGGACCTGATTTTTCCCCAGTTCACAGCAGGTTAAATCAGGTGATTTAACTGAGTGAGAAGAGTGCAGATTAGAGTGAAAAGAAACTTAATCACATAATTTTTGAAGAGGTAGTTCCCTTGATGTAGCACCCGTGGGGTGTGCTAATAACTGCTCAATAACAAAGACTTTGCATGATTTACCCTCTCTGAATACTAGCTTAGACCTCCTAAAAGCAGCAAGCATTGCTTATAGATGTGTATATTTGGCTTGGGCTTTTTTTTTTGTTTTCTGTCAGAAAGGTGTGTAGGATACTTCCTTGACTTAGATAGAACAAAAATAAGTGCATCTTACTGTGATTCTGAAATAAAAGTCTGCAATTGATGCAGGATACTAGAATACATACAACAGAGCACTGTTCTTGTCATAAAAGCTGGCAGCTGAGCTTTCATTACCTAGTCACAAAAAATGACATCTGGACTGAGACAAAGTCAGATACACAGATGAAGAGGAGTTAAAAATCACTAGATCACAGAAAAAAATTGAGGTAAAACTGTGATCAAGAGGTGACAAATGCCAAAGACAAGGAGAGTAAATTTCCTTGCCCTGAAGAGCAAAGAATTCAGGTCTCTAAGGCCTACAGATAAACTATTTTCTGTATGAGACTAATCATAGATTTATCTGTGTCAAAATGGATAGAAATATGTGCATCCAAATGTCTGAGCCACTCAGTGGAGCTCTGCAATGCCCAGGGCTAGCGTTTGGCCAATATTGCTGGAGGCTAAAAAGAAATTAGCAGCATGGGCCTGATACATCTCCTCCTGAAATAAAGTGGAAGCTTGCCACTCACATTTATGAGAGCTAGATTAGGTCTGATATTTATTTCCAAGATGCAGTACACTAACCATGCTCAATATTGTCTTTTTGGTACAAATCCAATTCATACCTAAGCTTTCAATTTACAAATGACACGACTCCAAGAGCTACCACAAAAAAAGGATTTCTACTTTCCCCTCTCCATCCAGCCTCATGGGCCCCAGGTACAAATTGCTTACATTAATTCAGATACTAACACTGTATGTCTTCATTGTCTTTATGTCTGTCAAACATTGTAGAAATTTATTTTACAAAGACGAAAAGTGCTTAATAATCAATTGAACCGCTGCACTTTATAAACTGAATCATACAAAGTGAGTAATATGGTTTGAGATAAAATACCAGGGAGGTTGGAAATTGGAGGGAATGATTTTGGATTTACAAGTACACATTTTAGCATGTAACTGCAAGCATCAGACCACCCAACAGTTGTATTTATTGTTGGATTTTGCTATCTAATTATAAAAACACAGTAATGTTAACACTTTATGGAGGGAACAGGCTCCTGCTCTTGCCAAATGTTGCGTAAGTTATTAATGTTTAGGAGGGGAGGTATTGTACAAAGACCCCGTGAATATCAACTCTATTCACATTAATTTGCATTCTACATACAAAAATAGCCTCTTAATATCTATCCAAATGAACACTGGAAAGGGAGCAGATTGCAAATCTTTGGTTCAGTGCTTATTTTAAGGACTAGTAAAATATTTCTAATGTATTTTTAATACTCATTGGTATTCACCTCCTCACAATCAGTGAAACAGTCCATTGCTAATGCAGAATGAAGTACTGTTTTACCTGCAAAGATGTTATTGCTTTAAACAAGCTTGCCCAAATCAGCTACTTAAATCTTAACTGTGCTAGGCAAAAGGCTGAAAGATAGTTTATCACTGTCTGCAACAGGTGTGCTACCAGCCAATTTCATTCGTGTTGAGCTGGTATTCAAGAATTAGCTACAATAATGGAAAAAGATCCTTATTTAATTTGTAGTCTAACTAATTGTTTCATGGTTTATGAGTTCAGCATTTCAACAAACGGGAACAAAGCGTAATTCTGTTCAGAAACTACCTGCTTGAGAACAGATATTGTAAGGGCTTCAAAATTTAGCTTTCTGTTTAATTGAAAACAAGACTATTATTTGCAATGTCCAAATTAAAACCTTTTCTGTCTTAAAATATTGGAGTGGAAAAAACATTGCAAAAATAATGTTTTGAAAACATTAACAGCTAAATGCAATTCTTACAGTGAAAATGTCTGCTTTCTACAAAAAAACTACAGACAAGGGATGCTTTTCTGGGAATCAGGAAGGAGGTGTTCTCAAAATAAAATTGGTCCTGTTTCACTGACTTATTACTCAAAGCCTGCAGTGATTGTTCAAAATATCATGTTGTTGTGTCTTTCATTTGCCAGTGAATGCTCTGCTGAATTCCATCATGATAATCCAGGTTGACTGAAATGTAGTTGCCAGGTTCACAACCTGGAATATGCTCTTGAAAGGCAGCTTTTTATTTTTCTTTTATTTTTAAATACTATCCAAACAATGATCAGGGTAGCTATTTTTCTTAAATTCTTTTTCAGAGATGTAAATGCAAAACACAGTAATTAAGGATCAGGAAGTACATGTGCAGTCAGCACAGAATGATCCACTTTATCTGCTATAGAAAAGACAAACAAGAAAGAGGTTTACAGTTTTCCTTGGAAATGTCAGGATAACAAAAGGCTATAGCACAGAAGTAAGGAAAGGGATGTGCAGTTATGACTGCCATTTGTACAAGTTGCTAGTGGTCACAGATTCTTTAAGCAAAGCTGGCGGTAAAAGGAGGACAGACAACCTACAAGTGTAGCAGCAGCTTTGTGAGTCAGGGTACAACTCTGCGAATGGCAACAGTCCTGAGATTCAGACCTTCTCTGAGAAGCAAGTAAATAAGACTGTAACAAAAACCAGAGCTATTAGTGAGGACTACAACACAAACCTGTGAAAGCCCTTAAAAGACAATAAATATAGGATTATTGAGATAAATACTCATGGGGGAGGTGGGGGCGCGGGGGGCGGGAAAAGGCCAGAATTGCCCAGAACAAGATTTTTTTTTTTCATGGAACAGAATGAATGTTTTGGAAGAGGATAACTGATCTGATAACTGATCTGGTGCTCTGTTGATAAAATTTGTCTTCATCTGTAGTTTTTAGTAGCTGTTGCTGAGGTATGAATTATCAGGGCTTTGAAAACAGGAGACTGTGGAGCAATACATTTATCTGCTGCTTTTAGTATGGCTGTGTAAAAGCTAAACATCAAAAACATATTTCAATATTGGAAAGGTGCTTAGGTTAATGACATTTAGAAGGAATATGGTTAATACTATTTCTTAGCTTAGGAAATCAAGGCACAGATGGTTTGCTTATTTGCATATAAATTACATCAAAAAATTGTTTAACCAAGACTTTTGACCCCATAGAACATGAAATGAAATTAAATTTTTTTTTTAAATTTTAATTTTTTTTTTGCTTTTGTTTTGGGTTTGGGGTTTTTTGTTTGTTTGTTTTAACCTACAGGAAGAAATCTCAGTGGTTTGGTTGTTGTATTTGTTTCTAGATGACGACTTGGGCTTCATTAGGAGTCTGAAGATTCAATATCAGTAAGACACTGATTATTAATTCAGGTCCCCTGTCTCAAGTTACTCACTTTGGATGTCTATGTCTTTCCACAGGCATCCTTTGCTGCTTAAGCCATGCAAAAGTGGGTGGGAGAAGCTAAGAAATAAAGGCAGAATTTGATATGAGAGGATAAAAAAAACCCTGAATTTTGAGACGGTCCTTATTAAATTAAACACTCAGTTCCATGCAAAATGGAATATATGTGGCTCGAGTTGCCTTTAACCTGGAAGTCAGCCAATGGCAATGGTAAATGCCCAAACACCTCTCTCTAGTGGGTGTGTAACACATCTGGTTAGTATTGCTATGTGCCTGTGTATGTGGTTCAGCAGAGACACAGCAGCCTCAGACTCCACAAACATATCTTGACATAGTTTGAGAGGATATAACATTTCAATTAGATCAATTTTTTATGCCTGAAATTATTTGTTTCAATCAAACTACTTGCAATTTTTGTGTGCAGCTTTCAGAGCATCGATACATGGTGGTAATAATTCATTCCAACACTGATATTAGTAACAGCAAACTGTCACAGTGTTTTATGGCATGGATTTAAAAAAAGCATTTATCATCTTTCCCAACCACGATCACAATTTACCAATATGTTTTCAATTACAAGCTTTGGAAGGATTTTTCCAAAATCGTTGAGCAGGCAGTGCTTCCTAATCTTACTTGTGAATATTTCTTTATAGAGCTCACTTCCACTTGGTTTCACATCACTCTCTAAACCATTCCTAGTGAATGTGCTTTCTAAGTCAAATAATGGTCCACATTATTGTATACGAGTATGTACTAGAGGTGCAGAATAGAGCTACAGAGAACTGCATAAATTTTTTGCCAGTGCAGTCTTTATCCCCAGTAGACTTATGCAACAGAGTGACAAAGATCTCCCTGGGCAGTGGAGCATTATTGCCCATATCGGAACTCTTAAAAACCAAAGAAATTTTCTAATAACTTTAATGGTCACAGACCTGGGGGAAAAGTGATTTTTTTAAAGGGTTCAATAGCTTACATATTTTATGTCAACTGTTTACTGCTTTATATTAGTCTCTGCAGTTTTACTGCAGAGAATTTGAAATGGCTCTTTAAAATGCATTTGAAACTACTTTTTATGCTGACCCTTTGATTGCATATTAGGTTGTAATCTAGAAAATATTTAAGAATGCCCTCACCCTTATTAACTGGACCTTGTGCCAAGGGAACACATTAAACTAAACATTGAAATGTTAGTAATGTTTTTAATAAGTTCACCTTAAATAATTTTAAAGAAAAAAAAAACAAACTCCACTTGGGCAGAAAGCCCTTTGTTCAGAGCTGCTGAACATGTTTACAAATCTTTTCCAGCATTAGAATTATTTGGCATTCAGTCAATTCTCACTCTGTTTTCAATAGAATAGCTTTTTCTGTACACAGTAATCAAGTCCCTTTCTGACTTAAGCACTGTTTTCAGACTTATTTGCTTCTCATATTAAAACAAGTATTTCAGATTGTTTGGTATATTAAGCACTAACAAGAGAGATTTCTTGATATGCTCTTAATTTGTGTTCCCAGTGCTTTTTCTGTCTTCTTTTAAATATGGTTTCCCTCTCCTCCTTCACACTTCCACAATTTTTAATACACTATTTCAAAGGAAAATTGAATAGGTATGATCTTAATACATTTTGGGGTTTTTTTAAATACTAACACTGTACCATTTCAATTACGCTAAACAGCCTACACAATAGATCCCTCCAAATACTATATCTAGCACTAAAGGGGTCAATTATATTAAAGATATTCTCATCATCTGTGCTAAAAAAATTTGGTTTATGTAGACTTACATGCAAACACAGCAAATGGTCTTATGGAGACATTTAAGTAGAAAAATACATTATTCTTTCCTAATGATAAAAACATTACACTTCAGCATTTTATTTCCTCTAGAAAAAATGTCAGTCACCTCCACATAATGTGAAGAAAGATTCTTTAAAGAAATGTTTTAAATTTTGTATTCTCCTGCACTCTTGAGGACTTTTTTCTCCAACGATATCAAATAAAGCATCATTAAGCTAACTATACTTTCATTTTTGTACTTGGGATTTTATTAGAACTAAAGAGAATTATTTTTTCCCCCTCTTCTTACATCTTTCCACCACAGTTACAGTTTCCTCAAAGCATGCACATGCTACTGGAAAAGTGCTAACCCTAAGAAGGACTGGAGCTAACAAGAAAGGGGAAAGAACTAATCCTGCAGCAAGTCTAGTATGACACAGGTGCACCTCTGTTTCTCCTCTGCTGAAGACAAACAGGTTGGGAAGAGGCTATGAAAACTCTGAATTCAACAAGAAGTCTTCACTCTGCTCCTATTTTATATTCTACAACATTTATCAAAGCTTGTAATATTCACTGGTCAGCAAACAACCAGAAAAGGAAGGTAAAAGAAGAGAGAATGAAACAGGTACCTTTCAACATCAAGAGGAAGCAGCTTCCTGATTCAGAGCATTGCTGGGACTTCAACCGTGTTGTTTAAGATGAGGCTGTAGTGCATTTTCATAGCACTGATTTTTTTTTTTCTTTTCTATAATAATTCATTAAACACAGAAATCTCACTGTGATTTAATAAAGAAGATTTGTTTCAAACAGATTGCTTTCTATTTTGTAATCAAGGAGAAGGTTTATGAAGTACATTTGAAAGAAAAGAAATTGTAAAATTTTAATTTGAAATTAATTCTTTTCTTCACCTTTATCATCTTAAGACAATGTTTTGTGTGATTTACTCAGTAGCATAAAACGTTCAAGGATGTACAAATTGAGGTAAAATAAGAATATATAAGGGTTATAGGTTTTCGGGTTACTTCAGATAAAAAGATTTTTCAAACTTGATATTTGAAAATAAGTTTAGTTCCACATTATATGATTTGAATTACAGTCTACTAAATCTGACGGTGAGGTAGAAACTTTCTGGAGACATAGACCAAGATATTACAGTAACATTATTATTATTATTACTACTACTACTACTATTATTATTACTATTATTATTATTTTCTTCTTGACTTATGTAAATTATTAGGTAGAATGTGGTTACTTTTGCAAAGTGCTATCTATGACACATAACCACCCCATGAGATCCCTCAGATGACTACCCTTGAACAAAGTTTAATTTATTGAAGTGTTTATTGGATTGGCATGTTCTTTATTATTATTCCAGTCTATATATCTTTATAAATTGATTACATTCTCTACATGTTTTTAATATTTTACATTAAATTCTTCAGCATTCTAAACAACTAGTAATCAGTCGGTCTCCTTGTGAGGGCAACTCGGGTGAAGAACCTTTTTCTAATGTCCACCTAAACCTCCCCCAACACAACTTCAGGCCATAAAAATATACCAGTTAGGCTAAAAACATGGTCTTAAAGCAAACCTTCTTTGTCCAAGGCAGAATTCCAGTGAAACCGGCTAATCAATAAGATATTTGAGTGAAAGGATCAGAAAAAAGCATTCATACATACAGAAGCATACACCAAAAGCATGTTTAGATACTAAACAGATATAATATTTTAAGTACGTGGTCTATTTAAAAACTTCTAGTCGTGCATCTTTTTCCTTTTTTCAACAAAAAAAACCCAAAACACATAAATCATGCTGTTCCAATAAAAAAATACTCAGAAAAGTAACAGAGCTGTTTCCTTGCTGTCATGTCACAATCCACTAACTGCAAGAGTTTCTGCATTTTATCTGACAATACACATTCTCTTTCTTTCATTTTCAGCTTTACTAAGTCAGTAACAGTCTTTTTAGAGTAATGAACATGGAATGAGGACTCTAAACAGAAGCTGATGTTAGATGCTAAGCATTGTTGGATGTTTATATGATATGACTTGCAAACTGATACAAAACTAATATTTCACAGCGAGTTGGACTGTAGAAGCTGTTTCATTTTTATGTTATTTTGTCTGGTATATTTCTGTTAATTCTTCTGTTTTTCAGGGGAAATGGTTACTAGAAACACATTGTTGATGTATTACTCCAGGAATCTTTCTAATGGAATGTGTTCTTATCAGATAAATATGCATATGACTCAAAGCTGATGAAACTAACAAATTCCTGCCCAAAATGAGCTTTCTTAATTTTTTTTTAAATTCAAAAAGAACAGTAGACATCTTAAAGATTTATCAGAATTCTCAATATTCTTCTCCATTTGCCTCAATGGCATAGGAATACAATACCAAATATCCCTCTTTTTTCTTTTATTCCTCTTATTCATTTTTTCATTCAAGGATGACTGAATAAGGAAATACAAAAAGTTGACTACAAATTCACAAATCTTTGGACTACCGTGCAAAGATTTAAAGAATTTTCCATCTGTACTAACAGCTGGAGACCTAGTTAGATCCCAGGCAGGAACTATAATCTTTCCTTTCTATTTTTTTTTTTCCTTTGGTGGGAGATTGAAGAGGTCCATAATCTACTATGATTGCTTTAAGAAACTATGCTGTGCAATGAGACTTTCTGGCATATTATTCTTTAAACATGAAAGGAATAGGAAGCACTGAGGACTAACTATGCCTAATGAGAAATGATATGCGATAACAGATCCGAAAATTCCTCCAAGAAAATCTTCAGAAAAACAGAATGACCATATTCTTCTTTTAAACTGTATATAAGGAAATAACTATATTTCTCTTTTCTGTTGCTTTATTATGCCTGGACACAGGTAAAAACACAGGAGTAAAATTAACTCTGAGCTGAAAGCTGAATGCTATGGATGGGACCAGGGTGTGGAGGATCAGGCAGGAATCAATAATGCATTTCTAATAAATGAAAATATATCACAATTGTCTTTGGGTTTTTTTTCCATTGTACACGCGTAATTAAGTAATAAAAAATTTCTTTCTATATTTCTATAGAATTATTTTATGTTTTTCATCTTTCGAGTTCGGTAAGAAAGATGAACATTGTTATATTTTATACATGAAATTGCAAACACCTCTTTTATACTCGGTGTTCCTACGACCTCTATTCCCAGAAAATAATGTTGGTCAGTCTACAATTTCACCAAATTTACAGGAATGTTTTTAAGGTAAATATTCAGTCACCTGAAAGAAGCCCAATCTTGCCTTTTAGCAAGCATATTTGAAAGGCTATTTTGAACACTAACAATATAAATGTTTTATTGAAATTTTGAAAGAATGGGATGTCACACCATTCCTGAAGAAAAAATATGATGAATAAAGAACCAGAGAAGCACTTTTTTTCCCAGAATTAAACTAGCAATGTTTTTAAATCGATAAAAGCACTGGGATGTCTAAATGATATATTGCTAGTCTTAATACTTCGTGCTATAGCACTTCTATTAAATATAGTTAAACCTGCTAATTAAAAAGCCAGGTCAGTTAGGGCAAGGTTTAATTACCATTCTGTTACACACTATTTCTCTTAAATTCACAAAATAATATCCAGGTTTTTCTCTTATTGCAAGTGTAAGAATGCTATTTATTATATTTAGGAAATGCATGGAAAATATAGGAAGTATCAGGGTTAGGACTACATCAGTGGAGAGAAAAAAATGACATGAAAGGCAGGCATTACGTTTGTTTTTTTCTTTTCTCTTCTTTCATTTTTTTTCTCCCCCATCCTTTTCTTAATTTTTTTTCCTTCCTTACAAAAGGAGGGGATAAGCTTGTGCATATATACAAACTGAAGGCATATATCTCTCTTCATATCTATAAATATATATGCATATATACTTATATATGCATATATCTATGAGAGGATCAATTTTTTTTTATCTTTACTGCTTAGGTAATAATATTTTTAGTAAAGAATCTCTCTTCATGACTGTTTCTAAAAACCTTCTGTAATTTTTTAAAAATTTTCCTTCTTAATGTGAATGGGGAAAAGCTGTTGTGTCCATGCATTAAAGATCACAACTGTAGCGTCTCAGATTGTAGAGAATATTCAAGGCATTCTGAAGCCTAACTTGATTTAGAATATAACTTCAAGTGTCTTTATGAAAAGATGGTACAGAAATCCAAATATATGTATTTTACTATATTCTTAAAAAAAAAGTGAAATATTTACCACATATGAACAAACTTAATGATTTGTCCCCAAACACAAACATTTTTTTCCTCAATACTGTTTGCTTCTCCTACTAGCAAAAATAAACTCACCTTGCTTGCAGAGGGAACCCCACTAAAACCGCTGCTGTACACTGAATAACCAGGTCTTATGGTTCTGAATTCAAAAGAGAACCACAGCTGTGATGTTTGATCATGCATCAGTTCCCAACATTGCATTGTACAAGCTGTGCACATACCTGTAGTGCCAAACAGACAATTTAATCAGATTAATTCCAATTCATTTAGCCCATCAGAAAAATGTATCTCCTGCTTATTGTTTTATGTTGCTGACAAGAAGCATAACTGACTTTCAAAACTACAAACCATTGAATTTATGAATAACAGCTCAAGGTCTAAAACTAACAAAGTAAAAATAAGAGGCATCTAGTATTTCATTATAAGCATTCTTTTGACTCTTTTCAAACTTTATTTCAGCCTTCTAACATAAGCCTATATAATTTAATTTCAAGAAGCATTAGAACCAATGGAATGGTTTTGCCCTTGGATATTGGATGTACTATAACTGCAAGGACCCAGCGTTTGATGAAAAAAACCAAACTAAACAACAAGCAAACACACATCCCAACAAAACACCATAAAAACAAAACCAAACCAAAACTAGAAGCAAGAAAACTTTTAAAAGAACATTAAAGTCTACATGGGCTTGGTTTGAAAAGTTTTCTTTATCATACATACTTTTATAAATTTGGGGGAAGGTGTGTTATGGAAGAAAAGCCCACTGAGATAATGGGCAGACAATCCAGCATGCTGAACTGACACTGTTACATAAAGGCTTACTTACTGCAGCTTAAAAATTGTTAAAATTTCCCCATTAAAAACAAAATAAAACCATGAGGCATTCTCTTACAATTTCCTAAGGATTAAAGCAATGTATTCACATTTCTTAACATTTCTTAATACCTTATCCTTGAAGTAAAACTTTCAAATTTTCAGTCAAGATAAGTTGTTACTTTCCCCATTTGCAGTTACATAAATAATAACGAATGATAAAAAAATTCAGCAAACAAATATTTTACTGAGGATATAGAGCTGATTAAAGCTATTACTTATACACCATGCACTGCAGGATATTGTACTTCTATGCCTTTGGTAGCATAAAATCTTTTGTGAGTAGTTCAGGCAAAGTCAAGCAAAATAATCAAATTAACTTTTTGGTATATAAGCTTAGCTGGCTTATATATGAGGTTACAGAATGCTCATGTGATCTTTCTACCATCACAGATGATAGGCATATGGATGGTGTCAAAGTCTTTAACTGAAGCAGCTGTTTGCAAAATGAGCACCTGTTGATGGCAAAAGAGTAGGTTCTCACCTTCATTATTTTGAAATGATGAGGAACATGGCTAAAAATTTTCAGTGTGTAATGAAGGCTAGAAAGCTTTAAGCTCTACATTTGGCTCAAACTTGCAAACAATGCCACGGCTTTTTGACTTGCTGCACTTCATGCATCATGGTGGAATGAAAAATTCAAAAGCAGGCGGAGACATTAATTTTATCACAGGTTTTGTTCCTTTTTATGTATTTGTATCACAGGCAATAATGTAGGATGAGGGAAGCCAAGAGCAAAAATATCACAAACTCAGGATGTCCTTCTGCTTTTTATTCTCTCATACTATTGGCTTAATTCATTTTTGCTGTCCTATCCAATTTTCCTCAGTGAAGCTTAACTCGTAGCTTTCTGTCTGTGCTGAAAAGAGAGCTTCCAGGTACCTTGTTTCCATGAATCTTCCAGTGTAATTTACAGCCCCACAAGGTTAAAAAGGTCAAAGTGAACTGAAAGGAAGACCAAAGTATGATGCTGTCTTTTAGATGCAAACAGATTGTGTTGCAGAGCAGGATAAAAACTGATTATGTAAGAAAAACCTATCGAAAAACCTTTTCACAGAAACACAGGACTAGAATTTACTAGAAGACTCAAGTTCTCCTGCCTTTTGCAGTCACAGGTAAAGGTGCAAGATTTGGTCCAACAAAATCAACACTCCTAAGCTTCCATTGAATTTTAAACTTTAAGACACTTTGTAGATTTCCCCATTTCCAGCAAAAGATGTCAAGAGAACTCTCCTTCTCAGTCCTGGATAAAACAGCCCAGTAGATACCTAGAGGCTCAAACGACTTAAAGTTCAAGCAATATCAGTTTTTACTTGGATAACATCTTAGGGAGGGCACTGCAGGCTTTCTTGTCATAAGGAATAATAGATAAGGAAAGGAGACACTTGAACATCCAGACTGCTTCTGCTTCAACTCCTGGCCTTGCTACGAACTATCTGATTGACCAGTGGCAGAATACTTAAACATTCTACAAAATGGGGATAATTAATTTTATATCCTACGGACTAAGAGAAGATAGGTTCCTGCATTCCTTAGGCTTTAAAATACGAGATACTGAAGGAAAATTGTGACTCACGGTAGTTGATTTGCTCTATGTCTACATATGTGTATAGGAGAAAAATGCATGCATAACTATATTAAACTGTCCTCTGAAAGATATTCAACTTTTTGGTTTTCAAATGTCTTTGGGTCTTTACAAAGAAACTTTTTTTTTTTTTTTTGGGCAGAGCGGGGCCCTCTTGCCTGTTTGTATCAATAGAGGTTGAACATGAATCTCATAGTAGGTATATTGAACAATGGTACTTAAGCTTTAAGTTACAGCCATGCTTTTTCACACTTCCTGTATTATGTGTTTGTTTGTTACATGCTGACCTGTGGTAGAATCCAAAAGAGCTGAGGCCAGAATGGTATGTCTAGGCATAGAGAACATTTCTAATTAACTATGGTCAAGATACTGTGTCCAACAAACATTTCCTTTTCAAAATGGTTGCACATCTTTAATGACTACAGATCTCAGCTTTGTATCTTAGAATTTTTAAAACAATGGCTGCTCCAAAACCAGACTTCGTTTCCTGCTCTTCTAGTGCTAAGCCAGGGGGGAGAGTGCCACCTAATGATCTGTAGGTAAGTGCAGGTTACAGCTGGTAATTTTTGGTTCCAAGTTTTTGCATCCTCCACTGTCTGTAGGCTTAATAGAGATTCAGAGGTGGATAGTTGCTTTTACAGTTGTTTGTGTTTACAAACACAACTATGGAGTTGTTTGTATTCAAAAACTGAATGAGGAACAGTGATCAGCTTTCCATTGGGCTTTCTAACAATAAGCTTGAATGCCTCTGTCTCCCTTTGAAGGGCTGTTGAGTGCAGCAGCCAGGCAAAGTCATTAAGGGAAAAAAAAAATGAAAATCCTGAAGTATCATAGCTTGCTTTGCTAAATTCATGGGAGTTAGGCAAGAAAACTATGACAGCAGGGACAGGCATAAGAATGAGGAAAATACTATAATCTAATAGTAGCTTCATAGAGAAAAGTGCTTCTTCTCCCATCGCAAACCTGAGAATTACTTGGCAGAATGAAAAGATAAATACTTTCACAGTACATTTGAAAAATTGCATGTAAATTGCAAAGTTGTATTCAATAGGAGTGGTATTTTAACGTATTGAGACCTTGCAGGGGGTGTCAGTCACACTAGTACATGCCTTGGGTGGATGAATGTTCAAGCATCCCTTGCCTCTCATTGCTCCAGAGGAACGTGTTAATGAGCCCGTAGAAGATAATCCTGTCATATTTTAGTGCTATGTTAATTTAAATGGCTGAGGAACAAATCCTGGGGCTAGGAAGATCCATAGCATGGAGCCAAATGAAGCCATGCATTTTGTCTTGATCCTCTGGTCACACAGTCCTACTTCTCTTGAGTGAGAAATTTCCAAAAACACCTTGAGGGAGGGACAGCTTCTATGTAACTACCTTACTCTCAACTCTGTTGTCCTCAGGGATCGGTGATAATAAAACTTCTCTACTGAGGATTATTGGGAGGTGGATTGAGCATGAGTTTTTGGCAACTCTGCTGCTTCACAGAAAAGTTGAAGGATTTTTTTATATCTTCTCTTTGTTTTGTGTTCTTAGCTAACAATTCCAAGGGAAAGATGAGGAGAAAAAGTATTAAAAGGCCTTTGCTGCTCAGCAGTTCAAATATAGCCTCTTAACAAATGCTAAAGCACCTCTTTTCAAAATGTAGTTTATTTTAAATATTACAAGGATGAGAAGACCCATTCTGGCTTCAGCCTTCCCACTGATCTAGGGCAGGCATGACTGCTTAACTGGGCCAAGAACATCCTGAGTTACACTGTGCTTTCTAAAGAGTGATAATGATTTGGCTGAATCCTTTTCTCGTAAACAGAGATTGCCTACTAAGGGTTTAGCTGTCACGGGGAATACTAGATTCTACACTGGTGCCACCGAATTCTCTTATTGTCTTGGGTGTACAAACAAAGATACTGATGTCATCCCCTAGCCCCTTTCCTATTCAGAAACTCTCAAAGGAGTTGTAAGCAAATGCAGTGAACCATAAGAGGTCTCTGAACAAATTTCAGCCCCATTTTAAATATAGAGAGCTGAACAAAGGAATGAAAACATTCCCAAAGACAAAAGTAGTTGCCTCAGTCTGGAGCTTTCCATTTGCATCAACATCACATATTCTTGGAGTAGTTCTGAAACATTGAAGGCACATCCAGCCCCTCTTGGTGCAATACACACTGCACAAGCCTTTGTGGCTCCACCAGCAGATCCAGCAAGTACTCACACTGTACTCCACTTTAGGTCCACACCTAGTCCCATGCCTTGCACTGGGTAGAAAGCATTTGCACATCAATGTCTTCACAGAACTTGCATCACACTCATTCTATGACAAACAGTCATTTGGAAAACTGCAAAAGGACAAACAGGGACAAGAGGCTGCTTGGACTTCTATGGATTTGGCCAGGTAGAGCCCGTAATTCCTGTTGTGGGTGAAGAAGTATCCTTGCCATTGTGTATTCTGCTCCCTTTTGAGATGAGAGAGGTGGTCAGGGACACTGTCCTGAACAGCACCTGCAGAGCAACCACTTTTGAACTCTGGGATGAGCCAAGTGGCTAGCAGCCACTCTTTCTCTTCCTTCTCTTCTAAGAGGTATGCTTCCTGCTCATCCACTCAGGTGGACTGATGCACCACCACAGGCTGTATGCTGGACTCCCTGATGAGTACCTTCTGACACATGTCTCATGCTCACAGTAAAGCAGTCTTACACTTATTCTATGACATTGGCTTAACCGTGGCTTCCCATTTTCCCCAAGCTCATTTAGCCTAAAGCTGGATAGTTGGTAAACTCTCATGAGCCTATTGAGGGTGCTGTTTTCAAAACTGAAGTCCTAAGTCTTTAATATGTGGAAGGCTGAAAAAGTGTTCAGCACTTTGTAATAGATTCAATAATTGTCAGAAACAGATTCAGTACTCACGGTGGTGGTGTGGGAGCACTGCACATCCTGCCTGCACTCGGAGTTTCTGAACAGCACAGAGTGAGTATGAAAAAATACCAGGGCAGGATAGGTGCAAATCATATGATGGGTCCTTAAAGACGTGAATGGAAAGCGTCAGCACTCTTAGCTGGAAATTTAGACATCAGAGAAATTTGAAGATTCAGCAGCCTGAGAAGGGAATGGATGCTCTACATCCAGTATGTGGAAGACCAAACTGCAAAATGTTTGCCACTTTTTCTTCATTACCGTGTCACTTCAGCTTTCAATAACTTGGAACAACATCTCACAAACCGTTTTTTGAAATAAGGCCTTCTACTTTATTCTCCACATTTCCTGTCAACTTTCTTTTTGAGCGGGTGATCTAAGAAATAATTGATAGACATGGCAAACAGATGGGCTGTACCCTCACAATACCTCTGTTTATAGCCATGTTTCATAGCCATGTTTCACTTCTTATTTTCTATCTGCTTCTCCCACCAAAAAAAAAGTGGATTTTCTCCAAAGTCTCCTTTCCACTACTTTTCATCACTAATTGGTTGAAAAATCAGATTAGTTTAATGAAGAGAGAGAAAGAGTGTGTGCATGTGTGTGTTTGTATTTGTTCACACTTCAAACACTAAGGAGGAAATCCTGACTTATAAAAATTTCAAATGAGAACTAGGAATTTCCTTAATTTCTTTTTCTCTTTCCAATGTCTTCTCTTGATGATAAGCATACATTCCTTTCCAAAAAGTAATTTTTTCTCTGCTTTCTCCTGTTTAATAGAAGAGCCTCTCTCTACCTTAGCCTAAACTTTCACAAGCAAATTGTAATTAACCAAGCTTTAAAAAAAATCAATGAATGACCAAATAGTTGTAACCACAAGAAAAAAAAGGAGTGCAGTTGTTAGAGGAAAGGACATTGATTATAATTCAAAGATATCTTAAGCTCTTTCAACCACTTCTTGGCAAAGTGAGTTACAACCTTAGCTTTGATGTCTTTTTGTTCAGTATCCATTAAATTGGAATTTTATTGACATACTATAGCTTAGTTAAGAATTTATTCATGCTGTGTCACGCTGTCCTTCTGGTAAGGAGGGAAATTTGGGGAAAGATTTTTGACTAAGTTTTTTTTCCCCTTGGCTCTTATGGACAAAGGTGACATTCTCCCTAAAAAGCGAGTGCTTTTCTCTTATAATTCCCTGTGAGAACATCTGAAAATATGGCTGCAGGGAAAAATTACAGTTATAAGAGTTAAAATTAATAATCTCAAGTAATAAAACAGCTTCAAAGATTGCTAATTTTTTCACTATTAAGCAATAGATGCCATTAGATACCAGTATTATATCATATGGAAGTATAATCTTCAGTACCATTCCTTATATGTGTAGACTCTTATCAGCCCATCACACTTCTAATATTGCATTATAAGATCAAACATTATTTATCTTTGAAGCCAGATACATGTTCTGAGCACAAACACCAGTTCAGTCTGGAAAAGAGGAAAAAGTGACTTGAGAAATATTCCTTATTGTTGAAACTTTCCAGTTTTGTTCTCTTGTGCAACTGAAAATTGCAGCACCTTGCCACTTAAAAAAGAAAGAACTTTAAGCTGTTTATGTGTCATCAAAATATATGAGTAAAAGTGACATAACCCTGAGGAAAAATAACAGCTGTTGATTATGTGACTTTGTGCTGGGATTTAGGTATAAGGAAAAGATGCGTAAGTCTTTCTCCATTTCTGGGTCTATTTTCTATCGCTCTGACATAGTTCAGATAAGTCTTTAGAATCATTCATAAAAGCTAAAACAACTTAAATGTTAAAGTTGAAGGAAATTAGTTTAAATCCCCAAGGAATAATTCCAGGCAAAACTAGAAGTATGCAATATTTAATGCTTATTTTCTGATGTAAACAATTCATTATGTGCTTTATCATGAATATAATTTGAAATAGGTATCTGAACCTGGTTTCTCCTAACTGTCGTGCCTGCTCCATGTAAATAAGCTGTTAAGGGAGCTCCTGTGAATGGAATCTCAGTACAGGAGCCGAGGGCAGAATTAATGGCATTCCTTAGCCACGAGTAATTAAAAAAACACAGGGAAACTGTATTAAACAGCTTGTTCCTGAAAAGAAAGTGATTTCAGCTGTTTCCCATTTGGAGATAGAGTAGCCACTGAAAAAAAAAGTGAAAATCTTTACCTGAGTTTCACTGACGCCCTTTGGCACAGCACAGTAGATGCTGGAGCACATTTCAACAGTGAGTTTCCTTAGAAAGTTTATAATAATCTTCACTTGACTTTCCTTTTTAAAGAAATAAATAGGTCTCTTCTATAAGGCTTTGATCATGATGTGAGATGTAAACAGACTATATAACAAAGGATCTATTTGTAGGTTAAAAAAAGTGCTTTTAGATTTATTTTTAGAGCTGATGGCCTTTAGTCACAATTCTCTAGTTGCTCTTCAGGTGCTGAGATATTTCAGGATATTAGTGCTCAGCTATTCTGCAAAAGTTGTTGAATGTCTGTATAAGTATGCTATTGTAAAACATCACAAAAACAACAAAAACATTTTCTTTTTTTACATTCCTAGGCAAGTAAGAAGCTATTTCTGCAAGTGAACAGCTTTTTTTTAGTAACCCCTTGGAATCCTTGTGCTGCATGCAAGGACATAATGATAGGGTAATTTTTTTTTTTTGATAATTCCCATAAATTTTACTAGTATTACTTGCTAATATTACAGTAAAAATTGGAAAATCACTATTCTCTTTTTTTTTTTTGTGCAATATTGTACTTTCTAAATTTGCAAATTCACTTCTGCTTATTATTTCATATCCTCTTTACATATTAACGACAGGAATAACTTCACACAGACTTAGGTATCTGTCACATACCTTCTATTTCCAAGCTTTTAATCCACTTTCCTGTCTAGTTGAGAGAGTGAAATAGATTCTTCAAAGGTGAGATTCACTTAAGACGTCTACACTAGAATGAGCTGAATCATTCTAAAACAGCTTCTGTTTCTCCCCCGTGCCTATAAAGGTAGTCTGAATGACGAGCTCTGGATGATGACAACGCTCTGAGAGCCTAAAGTTATGGAAGATTAGTTCTGCCCTAATTACCAGAGTTAGCACTACAAATTGCAGCGGTAGAAAATTTGTTTTAATTTGTTACAATATGTGGCAAAGTTTTCTCAGTATTGAGTCTAACAAATCTTTTAAATCCAATGTAAGTAACTATTCAATTTGTGATCCTCTGACAAAAATTAATGTTTTCGTAGTCATTAATGATAGTCAGGCCTCTATTTAAAATCAAAGACTAGTTTAAGAATGTTTTACTTTTTCTCTTAAGAAACTGCATTATGTATAGACATTATATACACATGCATATATTTACACTCCATATATATATACCATATATATCTATCTTTTGTGTATATATATATACACACACACATATATATGTACACACACACTATATATATATATATATATATATATATATATATATATATATATGTATATATATGCATGCTCTTGTGGAAACACCTGAAACTGTTTCCATCATTGCTGATATCCCTAAATCATATTTTGTTTTGTGGCGAATTTGGGGTTTGTTTTCCTTTGGTGTTTGGTTTTCAGATTTTTCTTTTTTTTCAAACTTTGTTTGAATATAAATATTTCCATTTCAAAAATTCATAAGTATGCGGTCAGACATAAGTCACAGATTCAGAACAACCTGGCAGTAATATATTGGTCATTTATTTCAGTGGAATTTTTTAATGTAATGTCAAACCACACAAAATAAATATGTGAGAGAGAGGGCATTGTAGGGAAGAACCGCAGAGAAATAAAACAGGAGAGAGGAGACAAATTAGCTAAAAAAACCCTCTCAATCTATAATCCTTCAATTTATCATTAATTCTAAATACTTTTTCATTGTGTCTCTCTGTATCAGCAAGAAGACACCTCTACTACACAGTGTGAAAATGTATGTGATATAGTGTGAAGTACTGACCAGAGATAGTAAAATTATTGCATATTTATAAAGTGTTCATCGACCCATGAATTCCAAAACCTTGTGTCCTGGGAAAATGCATTGCTTGTTAACTGCTTGTAGTACCAAACCCTAATAGTACATGCAGTTATAAAAGAGAGATATATTTTTCCTTTTGTGATTTTTTTTTCAATTGTAAATGGGATATTTGTATTAAGTTTTTCATCCTGGTAGGAATTTTAACTTTCCATAAATTAACTTGAGGTAGAAAATATAACAGCAGACAATTTGATGACATTCTTCTTTTGAACACTAATATTTGAATTTGTTCTTCCACCTGACAGGTATTCAGTTTAGAACTGAAAATATGAACAAGAATTAACCCAAAGAAGCCTGGTTTGGTGTACAATTTTGGTTGTTTTTTCTCTGTATTTTCCCTGTCTTCAAAACATGGTTATCAACAAAGATTGGAATTTCCTAAATATCCTAATAGCTGAGGATTGAATTAACATTAACAGCTTCTTTTGCAACTTGTGGCTTTTGCTCAATGCAGGTGTGATCAGATTAAGGCGTGAGTTGGATAGGAGACTGAACTGTGTAGTGTAACACAGTGATCTTTGTGCGTGAAAGCAGATGGAGGTTAAGCTGGCCACATCTCATTTCTGCTGGAGCAAATTTGTGCTTCTCAATGGAATACTTAATTTTGAATTTTATTTCTCAAAAGATGCACAAAAGATGTGCATTTCCACAAATCCACATTACCGCATGGTCGCTATCAGCAGCAAACCTGGCTTTCTGAGGCTCTAACATGGCAAGGTTACAGCCCTTTTATAGTACCCAGAAGTCTGATGTTCCAGGCAACTGCCTACCAGCTAACAATTCTGTTCGAGTGGTCGTGGCAATTTTGCATCCTCTGCAGTCATATTTATTTTTTCAAACTGCACTTGGGCAAATTTAAACAACATCTTTTTTTAGTGCTGAAATAATAGTATACACACGGATATACATCGAGGTAACAAATCTGTTTTGATTCAAGCATCTCAGTAAATCAGACTTCATCCAAGACCTACAGAATTCAAGGAAAACCTTCCACAAGTGCCTTTGAAAAATTCTAACTAAGCTGTTCTGCCTAATACTTGCTGTTAAGTCTGTAAAAATAATCAAATGTACTTTCATCATCATGGCTAGGCTTCGCGAACGAAGATTTGTGAAGGACTCTACCCACGCTTGCTACAAGCGCGCTGATGGCTAAAAAGGCCAATGCGAGATAGACACGTCCGGTTGCAAAAGGCACAGCAGAATGGCTCCCCAGGTGGTACTGAAAGGACACGGTTCTTTCTGCGTTGCCTTTTCTCCTCGAGAGTGATCCTGCGTGTATTTTCAAAAGATATTGCAGCATTGTGGATAGTGTGTCTCCAGGCCTCCCGATTGGAGGCCAGAGCAGAGCAGTGATGGTGATCGATATGGCCAAGGCTGAGATGTTGTTTCAGGGAGTCCTTATATCTCTTCTTCGGGGCTCCTCTCTTGCGGCAGCCAGTGGCAAGTTCACCATAGAGCACAATCTTAGGGAGGCGGTAGTCCTTCATCCTGGAGATGTGCCCTGCCCAACGCAGCTGCATTCACAGCAACATGGCCTCAATACTCGTAACTCCTGCCTGTTCAAGAACAGACGTATTGGTCGCATAATCTCTCCAGTGGATGTTTAGGATTGTACGGAGGCAGCGCTGATGGAAGCGTTCTAAGAGTTGTAAGTGGTGGCGGTAAATGACCCAAGATTACCTTTACGAAAAACTCCATAAATATTACTAACTAAACCTCACGACTCCTATATATAATGCAGATAAATGTATAATTTATAATTTTACTCTTTACTGATTAGTCAGGCAAATTAGACACAAAAGTGAACAAGCCTTTTACTAAAGAGTGAAGGATTTGAAATGATACCTTTGTTTCTCTTGATTGATTCTGGTGAAATCACAGTTTCCCTTCAGCTGTACTACAGAGGAGGGGAAATTAAAAGGCTTCTTATGCACTACTTTTAAAAAGTCATTATGCAGAAGGAGAATTAAGCCAATACTACCTCAGATAGCACATAAACTTTAGAAAACTGATTTTTTAATCTCAACGTACAATGTTGTGGCCTGTATATTGCAAACTTCACAATATGACAACACATTTGAGTCCATGTTGCATACATATATGTCACTATATTTTGTCCTACACTGTGAGAAAATATTTACTGGCAGAATACACACTGTTCTGAGCAACAGCCATACTTGTCTGAAGACCCTGATTCTTTGAAAGAAACTGCCATCAAACCAATGGCTTTGATGGCTGGAAAGTCAAATTTTTCCTGATACATGAGTTGAAGCAAGAACTTCACGAGTTCTCAGTGTACCTACTATAAAGATGGGTTTTTTTGATTTTTAAAGTTTGGCTACCTTCTATTTTCAAACATGACATGTCTGCTTGGTTTTGTCATCTTGTTATTTTTCCAAAACAAGATTTCCTCTGAGAACTGACATCCCACAGATGAAATGTTATGAATACACTTAAATTACATATAAATAAAATACCTACATATTTAACTATATGGTGTGTTTCCCCGGAGAGTGGGTGTGAATTTTCAGTACCTCATAGAGTTCCTTTATTTGTAACCAGCCTGAATTACTTAGAGAAGCATTCTCAAATCTTGATGAAGTCCAGATACACGGACTGAAGGGTCTCAAAAAGTGGGGGAGAATGGGAGGCAGGCGCTGAGCTCTTCCCTTAGGAACTATATTTCACAGGGGCTGTGTCACCACCACTGATTGTGAATCCTGTTTGTTCCAGTTTTGTGATATAAAAGGAGCTCAAGAGTATGTCAACAGGACAGATTTTACACACTGGAAATGAGAGGGTGAGAGCGCAACAGAGAGAGATCTTTCATCTTGTCAATGCCTCTTCATCAGCATTCAGATCACATTGCATTCATTTCAGACCCTGCCACTCTCCTCTGCCTTCATTCTTTTTTCTTATTCTGATTCATCTATTTTCACTGCTGAAAATGAAACTTTCTCCTTTGCATTGAGAGTTGTCTCTCTTCTTTCAGGAAATGCCACACCACCACTGTTGATCTCATAAGGAACAGCTTGTTGCCTCCTGTTAGAATAAAGAATCCTGGCCTTTGAAAAAAATCGGCAGTTTAAGATAAAACAAAGCAAAAATACACATTGAAATGGAAGTTACATTTTTTCCAGGTCCACAGAACAAAGTTATACACGAGTATTCTTGTAAATCTTAGTAATTGCTGATCCTTCATTTTTTGTTGTCTGCAGCTTGCTTTCTGTGCTGTCACAGATATTCTGAAACAATCATGCTAAAATGGTAGCATTTATGTTTGCTTTTTCTTATTTCAAGAGAATATTTAATTCTCTTGAAATAAAGACAGAAGAATGAAAATGTCGGATGTGGGAAATCGGAATTTCAGGCTATGGATAACAAAAGTTTGACAAAGTTTTCTATAGACTGACATCAGAAAAAGCTGGCACTCTTATTAATCTCTGTGAGACCTCAAATTTGTTCATGCTGTGAAGTTGTTCTACAGTCACATAGCATTTCAGTAGGGTACAATACTCTCCCACCAAGGCTCTCATGTTTCTGTGTTGACTTGAAGAAAGATTCAGACAGCAACAAAACCCTCTCCCAAAGTCATGTTAAAAACCGTTTCCTTTAACCCTTTTGCTCCTGATATCACAGAGATCCTGCCACACTGCCATCACACACAAATGCATTTTTTCAGCATCTCTTATCTTTCTTTCTGTTTCATTCATACTATCTACTTACTCACACCTGTAAAAAGGAGCATTGAATAAATTCAGAAATTCTTACCTGGCAGTAGTTTTTAACTCCCTTTTAGGCTAGAAGTAAACATCAATAGAAAAAGAAATTTCTGTACACTAAACCCAGGCAAATGACATTCCTTGTAATTTTTTTTTCCAGATTCTGTGTTGCATTACCCCTGTGCATAATGCATAATGTGCATTAACTCTTTCAATAATGCAAAACTTTCAAATTCCATGGAGAGTCAGCACAAAGACCCAGTTAGCCCATAGTTTCATCTCTAAGAATGACTAGTAGAAGAAACCTAAGCAAAGGGTGAAATAAGCAGGTGAAACAGACTGAGATCTTTCTCTGGTGTGTCCTTCCACTTTGGCTGCACATAGTTTAGGCATTTTCTGTCTGGGAAGTTATAATCAGATTATTGCTTAATACAAAAGAGAGGCCTCTCCAACAAGAATATACTTAATCTTTCATAACTGATTTATACTTTGGCCTTCAAAACATCCTGAGGCAATGAATGAATTATACAATTTACTTATTTGTTATGCATCTCTTTTGAACATGTCACATCATAATTTACTAGCTGCCTCCTCATTCTTGTGTACTGAAGACATCGGTCTTTACACTACTTGTAACTTCAGAGATCTCACATGTATATCCCTTTGGATCACCTTTTGCAAACCAAATAGGCTTATTCTGTTCTATATTCCTCCACATCTCTAAGCAAACATGTTCTATTTGACTATCCCCTTGCTAATTACTTTGCTTAATACTAATTACTAATTATGACTTTTTTTGAGACCAGGCAACCTAATCATGTGTATATTCATATTCAAGAACAAAGTTCACTATGGATTAATACAGGGGCATAATGTTTCTTTTTAGTTTTGTTTCATTTCTTGTCCCAATCCTTCCTGATGTTTTGATTGTTTTCTGAAGATTATTTAACATTAAGTTGACATTTTTGAGAAAGTTTGATAGTGATATTGTTTCCTTTATGAGTACTACAAGATTTTTGTGAAACCAAAAACATTTTAAACTATGGTAGCAATAATTTTTTAACATCCTTAAGTGTTAAAACTTCTCATACATACTAGAACAAAAAAATGTTAACTATAAATTGAATATTTTGCAACTTTTTACTGTTCTCTTCAGTGTCTTTTTCTACTAATTCTCATTCTACTGAATCATCTGCTGTTACCAATGATGACAAGCTTCATCACAATGAGTTTGAAAATATTTTTTCTCTATGCTGTTAGTGGGTTGATTCTGAACATTTTTGTCAGGGCTGAGTTGCTATAGCTTTACATTTAATGTACTATATATAATTTCCAATTATTGGGCTATGATATTCATATTAGAAAGAAGGGTTTTTATCTCAGAATCAAGCTAGCCCTTTTGTAAAGATCTGATGGGTTCTTTCACCAAAGATGTAACACTATGTTTTTAAACAACATCCCTTGCACCATCTAACATTTTTATCCTTTTAGGTGTATTTTTTAAAATTCTTTTTATTTAACTTCCATGTTTTTTAGTTATTCCCCCTCTTTACAGCAAAATAATGCTTCAGTAAGAGAAAGTGAGGTTGTTTTGATATCTTTTTGGAGGGATCTGGGGAGATTTGCTTCAGGAATTTGAGTGCTTCACAGTGATTATTGTACAGTGGTACTTAAATAATTGGCTCTTGAACTTCGTCTTGTGCACTGTTCAAAAGTAAAGAACTGCTTCTCTTCTTGTGAGTTCTCTGCTCACGTGCAGGCCATACCTGTATGTAGAAATCTAGATTTCCCCATGTCATCCAAATAGCAAATTGAAGCTACGAAACGTATTGACTGTAGATAATTGTAGTAACTTAATAACTAGGAAAAACCTTTGCAGCTGCTAAATTGGATATATTGGTAAGCACAAAGTCAGGTGCCTCTGTATGCACACATATGTGTATAGGAGGGAGACAGAAAATCAGTAACACTGAAAACCAGACATTTCCTAGGTTAATTAATTCTGACATGTACAGCTTTATCGTAACTGACTGCTGAGGTCTGTGAGGTAGAAAATTCACACAGCTTTGATTTTACCAATCTCTTATTCTGCTTCATAACTTTTCAAGGGGTATTTTCACTCAGGAACGTTAGACCAGTTAAATTTTAGTTTGTTCCTGTCAAAGTGGTTTACATCTACACAGGCAGTTTCTGGATTTGAGTTTGGTTTTGTCAGTCACACTCTTTGATATATGAAAGTTTAGTACTTAAAGCACTTCAGGGTGAAATTAGCTGTACTTCTTTGCGAACTCTCTCATATGGAGCTGCATCTGAGTGAACACCTACCTTACTTCCACGCTCCTGGCAGTCCCATCACTACGCTGACCTGCACGATTTCACATTTTCTCTACCTGCACCAAGGCTTTAGATATCATTTCAGTAGCTTTAACAGATGACCCTGCAGGCAAAGGAACAAAATTTGTATTCTTCACCCATTAATTACATGATGACCACCTGAACCTCATTCATGCAAACAGTACCAATATCACACCTCAGAGTGAGGATGGGCAGGTGCTGATAGATGTCCAGGATTGCATAATAGTGATATTTATAAAATTGTGTATAATATCCACATTGGATGGATTGGATGGGGCTGCTGGGGAAGGTCCCTGCCACACATCCCTGTCCTGCCAGCCATGGCCTGCCCACAGGTGGGCAGGAGGCCTTGGGAAAATCCCTTTCCTCCTGAGAAAACTTTTCAGTGACAGAAGAGTTCAGTGGCCAGAATGGGTTGGGGAGGAGATGCTGGGCAGCACCTCAGGCAGGGGAGCAGCACAGCAGGAAGGGAGCAGCAGCCCATGGGAGTTGCTCTCCTGGCACATTTTCTAGTTTCTGGCAATTTTTGGAGTGAAAAGAAAGAGAAAACATTAATAGAAAGACTAAAAGCCCATTTTGCACAAAGAAGCTGGATGACTCAACAAAGTTTTCTCATCCTCTTGCTTTTTCTGTTAGGGTTTGTGTCTTTTTTTTTGGTTGGTTGGTTGGTTGGTATTTTTTTGCAATTCAGATCACATTTGTCTCTTAATTTCTAACACTTTTCCTATTCATGATTGGCATTTTCTCATGATGAAAAGTGAAACCCCCTGAACTGCCAGCTGTCAGAAGTCAGGAGGTGCATTACATGAGTATTGTTTTTGATTGTCACCAGCCCTGCCCTTCTCACCTACTGTTGTCCAGCTCTGGCCACTGTTGGGGCACATCACTGGCCGAGGGGGGTTACTCTGATAACTTGGGTCACTCATTTTTATGTAACTTTTTTTCCAAATAATGCTTATATTTAAAAATATTTAAAATCTTCAATTTAATATCTTTGACTGGACAACATTAGTGCAAGATCTGCTGTAACAGCTTTTGAAGTAATAGGAGCCTTTCTGTTGACTTTATAGGAATTGGATGAGATTTATATTGCTGAAGATTCTAAAAGTAAACAGATCCTCAAAGGAAAATAATCCCTTATTGCTGCCTTTTGTTAGTCTTTTGGGGAAAAAAAAAAAAGAAAAAAAAGCAACTCTGAACTGAAACATGTAGATGTTTTTTAATGCATGAATGCACCCCACCGTTTTAGATTTCTCATCTTGTGATAGAGTGCTATTTAATGAAATAGATGAGGTATATGTTCTAAGAAGATTATGGATGGGTATTATCTTCATTTGAGATATTCTAACGAGAGGCTAGGGGAACAGCAAGTAACCATTTATTCTACAAAATTAAAAATGGGCAAGAGATGAGTATTTAATTACCTCAAGATTATCCTTTGCTAAATTAGGTTAAAACAGTAAGTTGCAGGACAACAAAGCTAATTTTTTATATGTGTGTGTGTATACGTGCGTGTATATATATGTATATATCTAAAATTCCATCTTCTTCAGACATTAAGAATCAATGAAATACACGTGTTGAAGGAATGGCTTTCTGAATGAAAGTACCCTCCCACTCAAGTAGTAACAAGACATTTAGCTTTCATGCAATGTCACTTCTCATCCACAGGTGCCGTAGTGCTTAGCTCAGGCCACCTACAACTGATGACTACCCGACACAGAAGGCTTGTCTGGGCTGCACAGAGAGGCAGCAGGGCCCTGGCAGAGCTGTGCACCAAATAGCCTGAGCTGTCTGACATGCTCTGCACAAAGCTGCTGAATTAGTCACACAAGAATGGTACCAACAGGAAAAGCATGGTAAAACGGTGGCATTTGGGACAACACAGCTCAGCAGTGAGTACAGCGTGCTTATACTCCTGAAAAGGTATGTGTGGTTCAGGAAAAGAAAAATATAATTGCAGTTAAGACTACAAACAAGACTGTGATTAAATCTCTGCGTTATGAGACGAGTATTATTCCCTGACTAGATATGTACTCTTTAGAGTCAGGCTCCTCTGTAATGGAAATTGCTTTTGAAATTTTCACATGACATGGAATTAAGGATGATTCCTTTTAAAATATATGCTTTCTTGAACATTCTTGTCTTGACCGAATAAAAATATGCAATACATAATGTACATTATATAAAGCACACAACATAAATGAAATGTAATTACATATAAAATACATGAAATTAAAAAAATAACAGTAAAAATATAAAATATACAAAAGATTTCAAGGAGAATAGAGCAATTAATCAGATAGCAGAGTTCAGGTTTTACCTTGTTCTCTCTGAAGCATTCCAGACCACTTAGTCATGTCAAAGTGGACAAAAAGGGAAGCATTTTGTAATAAGATCAATGAAATTGTGTTTTGAAAAGGGGAAAAGAAAAGAAAGAAATAGATAAAATGCTGACCTTTTTCTTTACTGAAACTGTTTAGTAATTGGATTGAGAATGCAGTTTACAGGGTTACAAGGTTCAAATGCAGATTTTTACAGGAGCAGGGCTTCTGCTTGGTATTTTTAGTGGGTGAGTGTAAGCATATTTTGGAAATTTTAATTTCATTACTTTTATAATCTAAAAAATTATGCCTCTTTTGCATGCTGTTAGATTTATATCGTGTCACAGTTCTATTGTATATGCATACTCAGCAAGAGAGTGTGCAAGTGCTGGTGTTTTACCACGATACTTAGTCTGTTTCTCCCATACCATTTGCTAAAAAGTGGGGAATAAATACACAAATGGAAAACTATTTACTACCTAAATCCACAAGTAAATGGCAAAAGACCTGCCAGTCTTTGGGCCCTCTGGACAGACTTGCCAGCAGGGTAAGCATGAGGCTAAGAAGTTTTGAAGGACACCTTGCAGCTAAGGGATGGTATCAGCTCTTGGCTGGTGCCCATTCGAGCGGAATGGATTTACTAACAAAAAGCATTGTGCACGATGTTAGCATTCTTCAGAGCCACATGCTCTGTCAGCCTTTTCATTTTAAATATGTATTACTTTTAGAAAAGGAAGTTTACTTTGACTGCACTGTTTCACTTTCCTTAAAACACATTAAATGCAATGATCCTTTTAAAGACACTTACTGAAGTACGGATGAAGATGTGGTTTGTGCCTCTTCCTTACCTCAAGGGATATAATGCCTCAATATCACACACGTGGTACGGGTACAAGATACACTACTCATTCATATTAAACCATTCAGCAAGCATTAAATGTCATGGAATTAAAACAATATTTACAAAACCACAAGATTTTGCTTTTTTCTTTGGTGAAATATCTTGAAAATACTCAAGTCATGATGAGGACAAAGGAGATCTCCTTCTGTATTATACAAGCCCTAGTTATTAATGTGAGAATGAAGCCAATTAGAGATTAGGTATATAGCTGAGAAAAAAATTAAATCTAAAACCTCTTGTACTTGCATTCATACAACTGCATTGCTATTCATAGCAATTCCATAACTGAGAAATGAACTGAATCCAGTTTCTTTAACCCAGGGACAAATTTAACTCAAAAATGCAGGTGGTTTGTATTCTGCACGTGTGAGTGGTCTACAGCTTTTCTGTGTTATTAGTCTAGTTTCAGCCATTTTAGCAATTCCATTGTATTTTGTTCACGGCTTTTGGCTTCCACCCTTTTTCATTTTCCCTTTCTCCTGCCAGACCCTTAATCAGGTTCTCTGGGAATTTATATAGCTCCCATGACTGCTGTATAAGAACACCTAACAAACATTAACGCCTTTTTATCTTCATTGCACCCTTATTCATAAGAACAGTGTTAATTCACATTATACAGTGAAGGAACAAAAGGACAGAGAGATTAAATGACTTGGTTATCAGTGGAAGACAAATCTGTAAAGCACCAGGAACTGAAGGCAAATATGCCTTAGTGTTAGCCCCAAGTGCCTCCTTCCTACTCCCTGCCCATTGCAGAGCACGAACAGCCTCAAGCATTTGTTGCTCGGTCCAGGCACGAAGAACACTTTGAAGTCCTGTAGTGGAGGTGCCTGTGCTGGAAGTCTGTTGTAGCACTTCCATGGTGAGAAAGCAGCTCTCCCAAAGGATAACGTTGAGAACCAAATTTGGGAGCCCCTCTCTCTTTCCCTCCCTCTCACTCTGTCAAACAGCTAGGATGCCTGGGTGTCTAAATCAAGCACCCAAACCAGCTCTCTAAAGTAGATGGTATGAGTCATTTAGCTAACTTAAAATGCCCTGTACTGATCCACAAAGAGAATCCCATGAAGTTTTTCATGTCTCTTTTACCTGCCCACGCATATGGATCACTCATCATAGTAGTATCTCAATGGCTGGTTTAACCAGTCACATTAATTTTCGTGGTTTAACACTGAATTTTGACTACTGGTTGCTGCATTCATTTCTAGTTTCTTCTATTTTTTTGTCCAACATGAAGAATGTCATTATGTTATCATAGGGAGAGATGGGGTGGGGTGTGAACAAGTTCCACAAATTCTGCAACAGCTCCCACCTATCCTGCAACCCACTGACTCTGCACGGCACTTTATCTGCCTATCGATAATCCTTTATCATGTTCCGTAATAAAATCACACTCTCCTACGTGCCGCTTTTTCTTTTCTCTCTTCTCTTGTTAAGATATTGGAGGTTCAACAACTGGTACAGTTTGGATTCTTCTTTGTGGCCCTAAAAGGAAGCCACGATGGGTCAAGAGGTAACTCAATGTTGCCTGGTCTTTTTGTCTCCCTGTTTTGGAGAATGTCATTTACACAGACATAAACATGTACAGTTTATCTGTTTAACTCACATTGCTCAGATATTTTCTGCTTCTCTACACTCCCACCACATACAACAGGTTGTAAGAGTACAGAATTCCTCTGACCCAACCGCGTACCTACTGACAGGCAACTCTGTGTCTCTCTTCCCTGTGAGTGTGCATCTGCAGGACTAATGCTATGGAAGAAGGGGTGCCTATTCCCTTGCACCTTTGTGCAGAAATGGGATCAAATGTATTGGGGGGGAGTGTCAGAATTTGTGAATTATGTTTTATAGAACATTTGTTTAGTATAATAAACATCTGCAAATGACTATTTATTTCATGAAGTAATTAACATTCCTAATTAGATGCACCTTGCAGCTGCTGTTAATCTTAATTGGCAATAATGCAGTTACACTTTGATACATATCTTTGGAAGAGTTACAGAAGAGAAGGGGGGAAAAAAAAACCACGACAAAAATCTGAAGGGAAGGAAATAAAACTGTTCCCACACAGTTCAGAGAGTTCGCACAAAGAAGATCCCATGGCAACAGCGAGGCCCACAGTTTGCCTTATAAAAATCCAAGAATAGATAATGTATCATCTCTCCTAAAACACTTCGCTTCGGAAACCGGAGAGGAAGGCGGGGAGAAAAATAAAATAAAGCACAAGAGGAGAAGAGAAGCAGGGTGACCCCCGCGCGTGTCGCCTTCATCCTCCCGTGCCCCCGCCCCGCCCCAGCCCCGTCCCGGCCGGGCGCGGAGCGCTGCGGGCAGAGGAGGCGCGGGAGGCGGGCGGCGCCTGGGCGGAGGGAGGGAGAGAGGGAGCCCCGCCACCCAGGAGTTTCTCCAGGATCCCTTCCGAAGGGCCCTCCCCCCAGGCTCCCCCCAGCACGATCCCTCCTCCGGAGCCGCGTCGGAGCGGCGAGTGCGGCGCTGTCCATCGGGGGGCAGTGCCGGCCCCTTCCTGCCGGCGCGGCGGAGGGCGCGTTCCGCCGAGCGAGCCAGCCCGTCTCGTAGGAACACACGGATCGTCTATGCACTGCAGTTTCTCTCGCCTCTCTC
>VZRE01004464.1:0-48852 GCA_013396775.1 Cephalopterus ornatus | reverse complement strand
AGTCTGTATGGAATTACCTGCGCCCGCGGCGGAGCTGGCAGCGGTGGATGGATGGGCGCCGCGTCCGCGGCACTCGCGGCCAGCTCAGCCCCAGGAGTAAACACGGGGCTTCTCCGGCCGAGTGCGCAGTGTGGTGACCGGCACTCGCCTCGCTGACTGATCGCACCGGAGGGATATTTCGGGAGACTCCTGTGGGTAAGGTCATTTTATCCAGGCAAAAGCCCGGCGTTGCTAAACTTGGTGGCGGGTGACTGAAATGGGCACTTTTGGGATTGCTGCATTAGCCTGATGCGAGGGGGCTCCAGCCGCTATTGGCAGTTAAGTAGAATAACTGCAGTAGGTCTTCTGGTGAGTGCTTTTTTTGCGATGAATTAAAAAAAAAAAAATTAACAATCTCCTCCCTTCTTCATGCACCCTCTGGGTTTGGGGGAGTACTGTAAAAACAAGAAGTCTTTCGTTTTCCCTATTTTTTTTTAAATTTTCCCTGTTGTAATGTATTTGACTGAAAGGAGTATGTGGTAGTAAAGAAGCTCTCCGTGATGGAATCTAATTAATATGAGCTCGGAGCCCATCCGCTGGTTAAATAAATGTTTCCAACTCTGCTGCATTTCATAGCTGCAATGGTGGTAGAGAAATCCTGCTCTTCAAGTTGTTAAACTTTAAGGTGGTGATCCTTATTGATGGTGGTACAGTGCACTGGTGCTAAAGGGGTTAAATGCCACTGGTAATTTGGGATTACAACTGTTCCTGCAAGGAAATTATAAACTGAGGGACAGTAAGGACAAAAAAACCCTCAGCTTGACAGTAGAGAAATAACGTAAATGTCACTAGCCTGAAAATCTCTCATCCAGCTGCTCTTACAAAATATTTTTTTCACCCAATAACTTACCTACTGAAATCTCAGACCACGTGTATGAGAGTTGGAAGATGTGCAAACAGAGATGCTATCTTCGGTATTTCGTACATACATGCATCTGGCTGAGGGACTGTGTGGGAATTCATTCCTGTTACTTGTGGTGTGAAGCGAGACAGGGAGAAAAAGGAAAGAAAAGATCATCTTCTTAGGAACAGAAGCGAGCAAGGGAACCACTTCAGCCTTTAAAGATTTAAAGGGATCCGAGCAATGCACATAGGTAATCTTTCTCTGCTAAATCAGTTCTGATAAGAAGCAGTGGGGGAAGGTTGAGGGAATCGATAGTGATGACGTTGTGCAGTGCAATGCACTGCAATGCTAAAGTTACATGTTGTGTGCGAAAATATGTACCCTTATGTACTGCTGGTGGGTTCATGCATAATGGATGGAAGAAGATATGCAGATCTGTCTGTAGGAAGATGGATGTGTTTGTGCAAAGACGGCGATTATGTAACTTGATTACATCAGTGGCATCAGTCGCCGATAGTGGAATAATATGCTCCTATAGCGTATCGATCACTTGGGTTAACTTCGTGGCGCTCCCGGCAGCGGGGGATGGAGACCTGGGCAGACGAGGGGAGATCCTTGCTCAGCTCCTGACAAGAGGTTTGCCTCTTGCAGGCTGCCTTTTGCATCAGCGTGCTGCTGGCGGAGTTTCCCCGGGACAGGGAGTTCACGGAGGAGGAGGAGGAGGCCGCCGAGGCGCTGGTTCAGCCACACCCGGGGAGAGGGCTCCCGAAGAGCCCCTGCAAGGCTGCACAATGGTCCCATTGAGCAGCCCCGGCTGCGCGCTCCTCGGCAAGGTCACACCGCAACCTGGAACTTCGATGCATGGCAACAGCTGAGCGGAGGAGGAACAAAGCCGAAATTAAAATTGATTCTCCTCCTCTCCCCTCCCCGTCGCCTACCTCCAAGCACGGCGTTCTGCTGACCCCTCTTCCAGTGCTCAAGGCAGCGCTGGTGCCGCTTCGCCCCGAGTGTGAGCGCCCAGCACAGACAGCGTTGTCTCTCTCTCCGGGTGTGCAGTGACTGCCTCACAGCTTTGGCAGGGTGCTGCTTCAGTGTGTTAGAGTACAGCGTGACTGACTTTAGAAAAAAGTATTGTTAGATACAACAGCCTAATATACCTGTTAGGTTTACAGGAAACTAAAAGGTGGTCCATTAGCACATTTCAAGTGTCTCACAAGTGAGGAGGTGAAGAGCAAAGGTGTAACAGGAGCTCCATCTGTTTAACTCTGATAGACTTTTTTAGCAAATTGTCCACAAAGATAGTAGTATCAAGATATGCCTTAATACCCGTTTTAGAATCCTGAATCACTTTTCCTATCTGTTCAGGGGGAGGAGGAGGAAGAGCACTCCTTGAAGACAGATAAACTCACAAAGGCACTGCTGAGGACCCATACTTCTAACAGATGCATTTTCTGAAAAATGTAAGCCTGATGAAATCTTAACTCAGCTGAAATGAGTGATATTATCATCACTGACCTATGTCCTTCCCCTCTTCACTCTGAATCCATTGTAACAAAATGCCACTAAATACTTTTCAGTTAAGAAGAAGTGAGAGCAGAGTGAGTTTTACATCTCTTGATAAACATGATCTTCACATACCTACTAGATTTAATGCACTATCAAACTCATGGTAATTTTACCCTACAACTAGCCTGAAAAATAATTTTCTCTGCTTCCCTGGAAACATCAGTATTTTAAAGTTGGTTCACCATTAGTTCATTACTGTTTTCATATTTCTGGAGGATAAGTCTGGGCAGGCACTAATAAATCCTGCTAATGTAGTTTAGAGTTTGACATTCATAGAGTATACTGAGTAAACTGGAAAAAAAAGAATGTAAAGTTAACTCTGTTTCCATCCTTCAGGGGTCAGAATAACACTATGGCAACTCTTATGCATTGCTACAGCTCTTATAATATTTAGACATGTCCATGGCATACTCTGTTCCGCCACACATAATTACAGGCATGCTCTTTCTACTGATTCCTTAAAAGACCCCATGTGACACACAGGCTACATACCTGTGCCACCCATCTTAAAGGAAAGCACATTTGTCTACAGAAGGTGGTATAAAACTGCTGGTGTAAAAGAGTAGGCATTGACAGTGTGGGAATGTATCACATGGTACATGTAAAGTGGCATGCAGCATACAAGGATTTGCAAATTCAGGATAATAGAAAGTAGCAAGCAACCAAGTTTTATTTATAGATTAATTTTATTGTTGTAGTTAGCAATACCTGCTCGGTAAAAATAGAGGGTTTCAGCTCTTATCCAATATCTGTTCAGTTTGCACCAGATGTAGCTTTTTTGAGAGGAAACTTTCGTTGCTGAAGTAAAGCTGTAAATCACTCGGACAAATGAAGAGAAAATGTGAAGAGAAATATTTACATAAAACATTCCCAGGCTCCAAATCTCAGACCACTGAAAGCAGTGAGAGTTTTGCCACCCACTCCTTGCTGTTGCTGGAGAGCTGGCTTTTAAACAGCAGTGCATGAAGAATAATCTCAGTGCCTTGCTCTAAAAGAGCAGGCTTCCGACTGTCATTATCACTGAAGACAGTAGACTTGTTTTACTGCTCATAGGAAAATCTGAAACATACAGGGCAGATCTTAATGAAGCTTTTTTACTATTTGGTGCTGTTCTTGTATTCAGAGTACTTTCTGTGGCTATTATGTTGAACCATGTATTAGAAAACAAACAAACAAACAAAAGGATAACTGACTGAGGTTTTCCTTCAGTGTATTTGCACTTACAGAGAAGCATTTGGATATACTTCTGTGTTTCATAACAGCTGTGATCTTTAGCGGCTGGGAATCCTTTTATTTTTATAGTGCACACTGCATGATAATATATGGCAGTTGAAACATCCAAGCTCTGATTAATATGATTAAAACCTAGCAACTTATCTAGTGGTGCTGAAGTTGTAAAGTTTAATTATAGAGACACCATTTTCACAGCTATAGGTAAGGTTGTGTCAGCATTTCTATTATAAACCTCTGTCTTGTTTCCATCCATTGTGTCAGAGGTCCATGAAATAAGAAGAGTCCACAGTAGAGACCATAATGGCTGTTTTAGGTTACCGTCATGGCCTGTCAGGTTAGTAATTCATATGTTTCTTTAAGTCTTTATATGAATGTCTACAGCAGCACCAAAGCAGCCATTATGCTCTATCAGTTCAAGTGTATGCTTCTTTTTTTTTTAAGTGTAATTAAATATGAGGTGATGGACCACAGTGACTTGGGGGATCATTTAATGTGTCATTTTTTTATGCACTTTCATATTGTTTTCATACTCCTAAACCAAAAACAGATAAAATACAGCAATGAATTCTACCTGTGACAGCTTAAAATTAATGCACAGTTCGGTGAAAGCTCTTTTGAGGGGAGGGGAGGAAGGAGGGAAAAATGAAGATGAAAGCTTACGGGTTTTTAATGTAAATATTCCATCTTTGCATATTCCCCTGGGGTAGTCACATATGGAACTCCATCCTGCAGAAAGGGAAAATCCTGTAATGTTTGCCAAAGCTCTGTAAGACCAGGGCAAGGAAATCGGGTGGTGCTGGTTCTCTGTTTAACACTGAGTACTCTGTTTTTCTAGGTCTCACTGTACCTGTGTATTATAGGCACTCCTAGGTCATTTCATGGTGTTATACAGCACGCTATTTATGCCTCAATAACTAGGTCTGAACAAACGAACCAAGGGTGTCAGTCTTACTGCTTCATGTTCTTAGAAATTTCGTGTTTATAAGAACAGCACACAAACATACAGTAATCCTTCAATGGTCGTAGCATCAACTGCAGCAATTACAAAGATTTTTTAAATTGGAAATGAAGTAGGAGAAGGGGAGAAAATGAAAACATTTAGATTTTTGCCAATGCAGGAGATAATATTTACTTTTTTTTTTTTTTTTACTTTTGGGAATAATTTAGGAAATTCTCAGTGCAGCTTCTGAAGAGAAATACAGAAACCTAATTCATGTGTTGACAAGATCTATACAATCTATGCAAGTCTATACAATCTATACAGGTCTATACAATCAGCAGGTAGAGAGTGGGTAGTGCTACTTGGAGATTGGATGGCTATTGGCATCAGAAAGTTTTCTGTTCTTTGATCCTTCGCATCTCTCCACAATAAATAGAGCATTTTAAAAGAGGAAGAAGATGGAGACTAGCAGAATGGGTTAAAAAAGGGGGCAGAAAAAATGTATAAAATATACAGACAATGGTGAAGTATCTACTCTCTCTTCAGAGATGGAATATATTTCTATATTCCTCTTGTCTGTTCTTTACTAGTGAAACTCAGATGCTTAAAGTTATTGCAGTTCCCAGATCCCACTGCTCTATTTTTTTTTTTGAGAATCCTTAAACTCTTTAGTGTGAGAGCCATCACCTTTTTTGTTTTCATGCGTATTTCCAGTCACACAGTGAGACTGTGATCTCTCAGTTGAGGTAACTTGTGGTGCTTCTCCATAAAATAATAAATTTGTGGCAGGAACGTGAGAGAAAGAATGTCTTCTGTTAGCTGAAAAGACTGAAAAGACTGATAAATTACACAAATCAAATTTTCCTCTGACAAAGCATAAACCTTAGAATTTTCAACAAAAATGTCACGATGCTCTTACAAGACTGCCACTTAAAAAGCTAGTGCAACTGCCACATAAAACCTCAATATCTCAGTTCCTCTGTTAAGTTCCACTTAGTGTGTGTGCTTGGAGTGTCAGTAGCAATTTCTACTCAATTTCAACCCAAAACTTAAACTGTTTCAAGGAAAATGAAGTCATAGTGTGCATCCATTGTAATGTGCAGGGAAAGGCTTCTGCTGGTGAGGTTAAGAGTGAGCTTATCTGGCTGTGACCTGTCTGGGTTCCCAGATCAGTTGCCTCAGATTGAGAATTGCTGTGCCTGAATGGTGTAAGGGACCTGCATGTACATTGTCCCTGCCTACATCCATTTGACAGTGCACCTTTACTGGATTTGACTCTGAGCTCACATCATACGCCTCGGGGATAATTCCTACACCAAGATCTGTCGGTGTGATGGAAGCCTTGGGATGGAGCCACAATGTCTGCACAGGAATGTGTTTGGCCAGGATGCTTTTGTGTGGCACTGATCCCTGGCAACAGTTTTAGCCCTGTGTCTGTCAGGTTGCTGTTCAGTGCACAGAATTTCAGGATGGCAGCAGAGCCCAGCTGTTACCATACAGCACCTTGGCATTTTGCATCCTCGACTTTTCTTTAATGCTTTCTGGCTGTCTCCTCCCACATTTAAACTTTCCTCCCTCCCCCCAGGAAATCTTACCTTTGCTCATTTTAGAATAACCTTACTGGAAATGCATGGCATTTCCTTTTCAGCAAGCTCTGCTTATGGTGGAGATATGTGTGTTTGTGTATCAGTTTATCAATAAGATCTGCACATACAGTATACACAGAGTTTATTTTGTTTAATATCTCATACAAAAGAGACTAGACCTATGGACTTCCTACTAGACATTTCTTTAGGGGGAGCCCGTAGCTGAAGGTGGTGTGCTTACACCAATGCAAAATCAGGTTTGCTGCTTGGCACTGTCTCTCTGCACATACATACATATTTAGTTATCACAGAATCACAGGATATGTAAATTGGAAGGGACTCATCAGTTTTATCGAGTCCAGCTCCTGGGCCTGCACAGGACAGCCCCAAGAACCACTCCGTGTGCCTGAGGGCGTTGTCCAAACACTTCTTCAGCTCCATCACGCTTGGTGCTGTGACCACTTCCCTGGGGAGCCTGTTCCAGTGCCCAGCCACCCTGTGGGTGAAAAACTTTTTCCTGATATCCATCCTAAACCTCCCCTGATTCCGCTTCATGCCATTTGCTCGAGTCCTGTCACTGGTCATGAGAGTGAAGAGATCGGTGCCTGTCCCTCCTCTTCCCTTCACAAGGAAGTTGTAACTGCAGTGAGGTCTCTCTGAGTCTCCTCTTCTCCAGGCTGAACAGACCAAGTGCCCTCAGCTGATCCTCGTATGGCTTCTCCTCAAGACCCTTCACCATCCTTTTGGCCCTCCTTTGGACACTCTCTAGTAGCTTGATGTATACTTTCAGGGATCATTTTTGTAGTTTGTCACCAGAGGAGGGTTATGTACACACACACATGCACAAATACATATACCTGCTTATGCGTGTGCTTACATATGTGTTTACTGACATACCTACGCATTTACTCGCATGCATACACAGAGAATGACTGGGACCAAGCCATAAAGAGGAAGAACTCTAGTTATTTCTTATCCTAAATGCAGGAAACCAAGCATCATTCAAAGATGCCATGAGACAGTAGCTGGATTTGGGGGTCAATTTAATATTAATGTATTTTTTAATGATCTGTAAATGCAATTTGAAGACAACACAAATTTATTTTGGAATGCCAAAGCAGAAACCTATTTTGAAAGGACTATCAAAAATCACCACTAGGGCTGTATGGTATCATCTGTAGCTTTAGAAGTATACAAGATAAGACTTTGGAAGATACAATCTGAATCTTTCCTGTATATCTTTCCAACAGAACAGATACTATCAAAAATCTCTTGTCCATTGTTATGGAAAAGCTCAATTAGAGTGTTTGCTTAGTTCATATCAGAGGAAAGCTATATATATTATGAAAGAAATTTAAAGCTTTGTTTAGTATTTTTGTGTAACATTTAGCAACTGTTGACTCTCATATTCAATATGAATAATGTGTCTGCCTGTGGTCACTTCTTATCCAGAAAGCTATTAAGGAAGGAAGGAAGGACCAGAGAATGACAGCAAAATGAAAAGTCTTCCACATGAAAAGATTCCAATCTGAGGAAAGAGAGGAAGGGTTTGTTTATGATGTGGGAGAACAGGTGATACAGTAGGAAATACTGAAGGCTATTGAAAGATAGTTTTAGTTATCTGAAGTGTTGTTTTCCTGATGACCAATAAAATTTAATTGTGAAAAAGTAAAGGAAAGCACTCTTTTACATGGTTTATTCAAATCCTTTGTCTCTTACTGGCAAGGATACATTGAAGAAACAGCTCTAGTAGAATAGAATAGCTTGATAAAAACAAAATTTTAAAATTTTGCATTGTGATGGATACCTAGTTAAGTTTGTCAGCTATGTAACAGATAGAAGGTTATCACCCTGTGTACCCCAGTTACAGTGTAATCAGTGGCTGTATGTGTCTGTGATTTTGGAAACGTTAAAGAATGCATCTTCCAAAGGATTTGTTACTGGCTTCCGTTGGAGGTCTGCTATCTGACTAGATGGACTGTTTGTTCTTGTAACCATAGTTCTTCACTACCTGTTCATTTTACAAACCCAGCAATTATGATACTACTAAATAAAGATTTAATTAGGCTGGGCAGCCTAATTTTTCTGTTCAAGTCCTCATTACTAAAGTCTTGATCCAAAACCCACTGAAGAAAATGGAAAGAAGCCCAGTGCACTCAGTAGGTGTTGGATCAATCTTCAGCTTTATCATCTAATTTCCTAATTTTTGTCAATTTCTGTGAAAAAAAATTCGTGCTGCTTCTTATCTTTAATAGGTTAACATTGATTAGAAAAAGAAAATCTCGTAAACTTTAACAGAATTCAATAAAGCTTCACTATGCTATTGACATTATAAACAGTCTCATTAATTTCCATCATTTAAGGATATGCAACCCTCATGTTCTGTTTCTTCATTGAAAGGAATGTCTAGATTCTTAAAAGGTTGCCACACCATCCTTGTTCTCTGGTGCTTTCAGTTGCTATGATGAAAAACTTGTAAAGCTCTTTAAAATCAATCACTAAAAATATATGCAATATTAGGGTACATCCTCAGCTCATTAATCAAATTACAGATATTTTTCAATCTTTAGTTAGTTTAACTTATCCTCCTTCATATTTCTTCTTCAGTGCTTTATATATAAATTAATGCATAATATATATTATATATAATAATGTATATTCTGTCAAAGGACAATTACGTGGCTCAATGGGCAGACACTGTAGTTCTGCTTATGGCTGTTCACCTACAAGGGTTCTTCCTTAATTAGTGTTTTTTCTTGATTGTGTCCATTGGTAGTATCACAATGCTTAAAACTTTCATATTACCTAATGCAGTGTATGTCTTTTATTTCTTGGGTGTCTGAAATCAGTCCCTTTCACTAGTTCCAAATATTCCTTCTCTGTAAAACTTTACTAAATGTGTCAATGTTTCAGTGTCCGATCTCTAAACTCTGAAGGACATAAGCACCTTCTGCCTTCTTGTCTTTTTAAGTGTTTCATCTATTTATATTATAAACTCTTTGTTTAATATTTCTATTTTGTTATATATGAAGTAGGGTTAGAGAAAAAGTTAATATCAAGTTCTTCTCTGTACCTCAGTGGAAATTCAATTTTTGTCAGCCCTTGAAAATCATAGAAAGTATTTGCTTTCTTGCAGCCTCCAGTAAAGAAGTGATTTCCATTTTGGTTGGAGGGTAGATTTTTTAATATTTTCTATTTATTTAGTACTTAAATTTTGGGAGGACTGAATCAAAAGATGCCATTTTAGATATAAAATTTTAATGAAAACATTTTCTTCTCAGTAGAAAATTAATCAGGGAAGATAATTTCAGAGGTCTTAATGCAAATTCTTAGCAGAACAGGACTCTCAGCTAAGGTCTTTAGGTGCTAAATAATACAAATATGAAAATAGTACTGTGAGTCATAATACTGGGGGTGGCTGGGTCAGCTGCCTGTTTCCTAAATACTAATCAGTCTTTTTAATTTAAGATTACCTCACTATTCATCTTCTTCTTTTTCCTTGTTGCCTGAATTAATTGCACATAAAATATGGATGGGCATGAATCAAAGGTAGCTTGTGTTTTTCCTTTTTGCCGGGGTTCAGGTGTAGCCCATGTAGTTAACAGAACAAAAATGTTAATAGTAATAGGTCTTTCAGATTTTGATGCTGAACTTTGACCCTGTGTTTGCTCTTATTCATCAAATCTTAATCCAGTGCCTGGGGATTTGTGGGAAAGGCTGCTGTTGGTCTCAGTGTGTAGTGAATTAGATTTGGGAATCTTAAAATCTTAGCAGCGAGGTTCTCTTATTTCATGCAGTGCGTTGCCTGTCGGTGCAGAGCCATCACCTGCTGCACGCTCACAGGTACTGACTGTCTTTGGGAAGAGCAGCTTTCCCAAAGGGAAAGATGAAGCGGGGCAGCTTCTGTTTCTCTGGGAGATAATCCCAGAGGTGAGGGCATCTTGGTTGTTGTACATGAAACCTCTGCCGTTTGCTCCAGGTCTTGTTACTGGAATTGACAAGCCGTGCTCGGTGCCATCCGCTGGGCTAATTCCAGCTGACGGCTTTCGACCACGGCTGGACCGCAGAGCTCTGCGGTGGCACTGGCGGCATTTCCCCATCTCAGGAATGCCCCAGCCAGTGGGCTCTGTGCCCGGCACAACCTGTCGCCTGGAGACTCGTGGTTTCCATAGCTTTGCTTAATAGAAGACATTTTTGTCTGCTCGGAAGATACTTGTGTTTGCTGATTTGGAATAATACTAAGTGAAGCAAGGGTAAACCGATTTCACACAGAATCTCCTGTCAGAGCTCTGTGTTTCATCAAGAATGATCTTAGGGTGACTCCAGTGAACCTGTTTCATTCGGCTTGCCAGACTGAGTCCAATATGAACCTTCAACATCGATATTATTGCATTAATTTTAATGAATAAAGATCACAGACGTATTACTTATTTAATTAACGTAGCAAAACGCATTGTCAGTAAGCAAAGAAGTTATACTGCGCAGCCGCTCTAATGCAATCAACAAGAGTATTCTTTATGGCTATGAGTATATAATTTTCTTGTTAAAAAGCTTTGATGTTTCTTTAAATATATAAAAATACAGGAAATGTATAAGGCTTGCCAGCCATCTCAAATGCCTTGTATGAAAATGAATCCTTTAGTTTTAATTTGTGTTTATTTTGGTGGGTTTTAAATAATTCCACCAAGACCCACTGCGCAGTCTCACCTGTGTCTTTGGCTTAGACCTACACATGCTTTTTCATCCAAACTCCTTCATGCATTACCACATGAGTTGTTTTAAAGATTCTGCAAGTCAAGGAGTCAAGAAGCCACCAGTCAGCTGAAGGACAGTATCTTGACATGTGCAAGACAGGCAACTGTCTCTGTGTTAGTTCTGAATTCATAACTCAGAGGGAGTCTGTGTTTTGTAATAGGGGAAGCTATGGGCAGTACATCTCATAGGTTGGCAGGAGCTGCTTGCTGTGTAAAAGCTGTGTAGATGGCTTTAGATTACTGTAGGAGTCAAGGTTTTAACATATACTTTGGTGTGTTTAGTCCCACACTGACACAGAAAATGAAAACCATCGCTTGAAAACAATATATTTAGATAAACTGTGGTTTATCTAATAAAAAAAAAACCCTGATTGTGAAAATGCAAACATAATTGGTCCAAAGTGTATCAGGCTGTATCAGTGCCACCTGAAATACAGAAATAAGTGAATTTATTGCTTATTTGGCAGGAACAGTGGTTCTACAATCCTCACTTTTATTGTTTTGGTGCTGTGATTTTAACCCCTCTGAATGCTCTGAAATAAGCTTTTGGCTTTATGCTTTGTTTTGATGAATAGGGGTGACTGAATGTTCAACTAGAGACAGTTTCCTATAGCATTACCTTGTATTTTTTCTATCAGAATTGGCACAGTACTCTTAGCCTAAAAAGGAAGGGTTTTTTTGTTATTTATTCTTTTACTGCAAATTTAGAGTATAAGGTTATTGCAGGATAGAGGAAAATAGTACAGTAAGACTATGTTCAAGTCATAACAATTTTGGCACCCAAACCTTTTGATTTTGTTTTGAGGATTATATGTTAAGGCTTTAAGAAAAAAGAAAAAAAATAAAAAAAGCACAAAACTTCCCCCAGTGACAATGGAAAGGGTCACACCAGAAAAAAGGACAAATTTTTGTAATTAAATTTAGATAAATGTTTCTTTAAGGCCAGAATTTTTTTTCAAAGTGCAAATTGTCTTTCTGCTTATCTTAGAGGGCAGACAGTCCCTCTTACTATTTAAAGCTTATTTTTAAAATATCTTCAGTTAGAAAGGGCCCACTTTTTGCTTAGTCTTTAGCAAAGAATAAAATTAAACAAAATACACTCACTGTCCAGCAACACTCACTTTCCTTTAGATGGTCAGAAATAGTTAAAATACAGCAGAGAGCACCATCACTGATCTCAGTATCAAAATAGTATATACTTCTAGGGAATTCCATGAAATTTAGTTTATGGAACTCAAAAGTTTTATAACAAAGTTGTTGGAGTTTGACGTATAGAATGACTGATTTCAGCAGGAGGTTGTGTTTTGTCGATGTCAGGAATTCTAGTCCACTTTTACCATGATCTGTATTGTGCATGGCTTTTATGGTGAATACATGCATGAAACAAGAACTACTTTATCAGTTTCCATGAGCAAATGCAGACTTCACTTTCCCTGGCTGTACACACCTCTTTTTTAATGAACATTAAATTTTACTTGGAAACAAATCCACAGGGAAGAAAATATCCTTAAATGGTCCTGTATTTTATGTGCTGTGATACACAAATAGATGATGTGATACAAGAATTACCTTCAGAAATGTGGAATTTATTTAACTCTATCAGTGGAGGCATTTTAGCTGTCACCAGTCACAAACAGTGATTGTGACTCCCTTCTGCACGCATTGATTACATTATACAAAAATTCTGTATATACACAGTTCATTGTTCATGAGATTTCATACCCTAGTTGGACAATTAGCTGTCAGTTAAAATAACAGGAGCTCTCCAATCTCTCTTGGATTGTGTGAGAGGTTTTGACAAAGTTCAACTTCTTTCTAGAGGCACATTGTGAGCTGGCAGTGCCTGGCTGACGGGGAGCGTGTCGGGTGCCCCAGATGGGCAGGCACAGGATGTGCAGGCAGTGTGGAAAGCGATGGGCAGTGGTCAGCAGAGCACTGCCTTCCCATCCTGTGCAGCCCTGTAGTTACCACGTGTGCTGTGTAACAGCTAACAGGCATGGGGAAGCCTGCTCTAAGATGGATATTAAAGAAAGGCTGTTAATAATTAAAAAATTGATAAATACTTGGTGTCGCTCAGTGGTCTCTGGCATGACTTTGGGTTGATCACATAATCCTTTCTGTGGCATACGTTATCCCTAAGCAGAGATCCTTGCCTCCTTGGCCAAGCCTTGGCTTAACATCAGCTCCCAAGTGAAGGAGAGGGCTTGGCTGGGAGGCTTTCTATCCATGGCAGCTCTCGAGGGCTAGTTGGCTTAGGTAGCAAGAAGTGGGGCAGCAAGCTTGTGCTGGTTTTGGCTGTGATAGAGTAAATTTTCTCCCAGGGGTGGAGAGCAGCTCATGGACACACTGCCTGATGCCTTACCCTCTCAAACAGTTTGGGCAGGACTACAGTATTTGTCATTTGGCATTGGATTCCTTCTCCGCCACCTGCAGTGGACTCCTACTCTTAGTTATTACTATTACTGTTGTTTTTTTTCTGTAGCATTTTGGGGTTATTTGGGGTTATTTTTGGTTGTGTGAAATGCAGCCTCCCCTGCGTGATAGTTTTTTCAGGCATAAAACTGATAGTAGATATTTTATGTCCTAGGCAATGTGCAGGGATAAGCTTAGGGATAGAATGGTATCAGAGGATTGTTCAATACAGACCAAACCAAGCCTGTCACCTTGGTATCAGAGACGGTCACTGGAGTGAACTGTCTTCCCCCACCTGTTGACTCCAAACAGAAACCAGCAGTGAACTCACATAGTGCAGGGTAGATGATCCATGAGAGGAGTTTACTCAAGGACTGCATTACTTTGCAGTGCAGACATATTGTCTGACTTCAATTCCCACAAGCAGAACGGGGTGATAGCACTTCTCACCTCAGTGGCACACTAAGGGAATAGACACATTAGAGACTGTGAGATGTTGAGATACGGTAAGATATGGTATTTTGTGGTGTGATGAGAGTGCAAAAGACAGACTTCTGTCTGAGAAGATGGATGAGTTTCCTTCAGTAAAGCATTAATATGTGCTGTATTCTACCCGTGAAATGTGAGCTAGTAGTCTCAGGCTCTGCAGTTGTTTCTGGGGATTTTGTTATGCAGATGGTACTTTCTGATTATCACATTGTAAGACTCATGCACACATGAAAGGGAAGAGTGAAATGGAGAGGGGTAATCTAACTGCATATGAAAAGCTTATTTATAAGCAGATATTTTTTTCCTGAGATAAATAAGCTCACTCTTAGCCTTACACATTTGAGCTTGGTCTGGCTATATCTGAGTTTATAAGATGCCTTTGCCTCTTTTATTTATTGCCCTTTGAAAAGCCTCAGAAACGTGACTGCCATCCCTAACATGCTGTTGAGACAGGTCCATGTGGAGCTGTGTACCATTCCCCCTGCCTGTTTTTCCCCTTCTGACTGGGCAGGTGTGTGCCTGCTGCTCTCTGAATCAGGACTGGGAAGGCAAACGGATCTCCAGTCCCATTTTGGGCATCACCCTGTAACACAGATGCGCTTCAGAAGTAAGCTACAAAGCTTCTTGGCCATGTACACTCCTTTCCACAAACTGTCCTGCCAAAAAAGGGCCAGTGAAGCAAAGGTTTAGTGAAATAATTCCATTTGACACAGCCATATTTCCCATTTGTAGAACTGCACTGCATTCAACACTCAGCAGATCATGTTTGTTCAGCAGATTTCAATTAAAGCTGTTAGTGCTTTCAAAGACCAAGCTGGACTTCTTCCAAAGCAGGTTTTTTTATTTTCCTCTCCATACATAGCTCCATAAAATGTCTTTGTACAGACAAAACGTGCATCTGCCTATACCCTTAGAAAGCTTTTATGATTAAGTTGTGGAAGAAATTCTTTTACCTTACACTGAATTGGCAATATTGTGTGCTTGAGAGGAAGCAGGCACTGAAGTTGGGGTTTGGATGGGAATAGGGATTTTAATGTTGGTGGAGGAATTATTTTTATTTCTGTCTATTACAGGATTGCCCATAATCGCCCAGTTTCCATTTCTCTTTGTGTTGTGAATGCTCAGAACCTGCTCCATACAGTTTACAGGAGAGAAAAATTGGGTAGGGGCAGCTGGGGAGCACAAGGTAATAACCAAACCATATTGGAAACACTGTTGACAGTAGCCATCAGCTGCTGCTTCCTTCTCAATTTTTCATAGGCATCACAGTGGAGGAGGGTTTTGAAGGAAGAGAGGATGCAGTTCTTCATCTTTGTAGTCTGCTTGAATGATTGAGAAGGCTATAAAAAGCCATGCCAGGCTTAATTTCATAGCAGCCAATTCTCACAAATTGTCTGTCTGTAGGAAGAACACAAAACTTCTACAACACCAGGCCACCTGCAGATGTCACTTAAGAAAAATAGCCCAGTTTTCTTTGGACTATCAAAACAATTAACTTGCTTGAAATCGTGCTGATTCTGTAAGGTGATTCTAGCTATGGAAGAAGAAATTTCTGCAAAAATTTCCATGAGCCTTTCGGAATTCTGTATAATAAATCCTTCCTCCATCAGTGAAATCCCAGTATTTTAAGTTTAGAAAATAGAAAACTGAACTATTACTAAGGAGGAAGTAAGCATAATTTCATATTACATGGTATTCATAGTATTTAAATAAAATATTTGGGCTCTTAGTTTGGATTTGGACTTTTGACCTCATATTATTAAGAAAATTTTAATCTATTTGAATTTGAAGGATTTTTAATTTTTAATGCAGACTTTGTGTCATTTTACTTTCTTAATAATCAGAAGGTCACATGGTACCAAATGAAACACCTTATGACAAGCTAAATTAAATCTGTAATTTTTACCTTTATCAATCAAAAATAATTAATTGAACTGTGAGTATTGCTCATAGATCATAATGTCTGCTTCTGAAAAATGCATTGACCTATAAATTGTCCTCCAGTACCCATGCCCAGACTAGACAGGAGTTGTAAAAGAAATCTGTAGAAAGATGTCTTCAGAATGATGGGTGTTTGTCCAGTAAAGCTGAGTAAGAAGGCAGCAATTTAAAGTGCCTTTTAAATTTTTTTGTTACATTTTTTTTTTCAAATACAGTTTTCTATTTCTAGCATGAATAACATAATTCACATATGAGATATATTTAATTTCTTTATGTCTCTCTAGTTATTTCCATGGAAGACAGAACACTATTTGGACATAATACTAACCACCACATGAATTTATAGCTGCATGTTCCTGGTGCCACATTAATTTTTACCTAAATACAGTAGAATTATTCAGCAGATAAGTGATTCCTGAAACAAGTTATCTTAATATATGAACTGATTCTTAGGAATAGAGGATAGGGCCTTATTGTTATGCAGTCCCTACTTCCTCTTAAAACAGTTTTCTTTTAGATTTGTCCTTCTCCTCTGTTTTCTGCTTTCAAGGCCAAAATAATTGCTGGACAGCTCAGATTCAGTGCCCTTTAATTGAAATGGCTTTTCTTCTGACTCCTGTCTGTTTCCTGATGGTACACAGAAAGCAGTCAGAACTTCAATTCTAGTTTGACTTCTATTCTCCTTATGTGTTTTAGAAGCTGTCGTTGTGATCTGAGTTCATCTTTTTGAGAATACTGGCCAGAAACCTCTGCATTATGCCGGAATAGGTCTTGTTAGTGTCACATGCAGCAGCTCTCCCACGCACCTGTTTAAAAATGCAGATGCTAAATTTGCAGCTGTTCAGTGGTATGCCATTCTGATTTGTCATTTAAATTTTGTACTTATTGCATACAAGTTTTCTGACACCCAGCATGTAGCAGTGTTCTGTTTTACTGTGGGTCTGTGGCTGCCCCAGCCAACCTGTAATGCTTTAGCACTCCAACTAATGTATGTATTTAATGCTGAGAATCTGCCTAGAATCTGAACAGTAGCCAAAAGCATTGCCCTCTCTGCTCTTGTAAGCATCCTTAACAGTGGTATTCTTCTGGCAATGTGAGGGATGTTATTAATTGTTCATAGCTTAAGTCAGCTTAAAAATTCATCCTGGTACCAGAAGGATAGACTATTTCATAGCATATATTACACAGGACATCATGATAACTACTAATATATAGGTATGCAAGACTGAACAGGTCAGTTATACTCATAGGATATAAGTACATTCACTCAATCACTGGAAATAGTGATATGTGTGAAGCTGAGACCTCATTGAATATATCTTAACTTACCATAACAAGATGCTGTATTTCTCATTGGTTCCTATAGTTATCAGATGCTATTTAAAAATCCCCTCCTCTCAGCTGTAAAACCATGCCAGCAAATCTGGCATTTTAATGCAAGTCACAAATACAACTAAGAAAAATTCTGATTCTTTAATTTCAGACTTAGAGCAACTTCACGTGGCATATGTGTAGAGAGGCAATACTCAGATACTTCATTATTAAAAAGACAAGAAATAGAAGAACAGTCCACCTGGCATAGGAAGAGTATTAGCTTCCAAAAAAAAGGGATTCTTGGAAAGGCCTGTGATGGCAAAGTGTAATATCAGCATGATTTTAAATATAAAAAACCCAGGGTTTGGCTAAGTTTAGCTAGGAGTAATGTAAATAAAGTTTTATGGAGCAGTTGTGGCAAACCCTGTGTTTGATATCCTAATATTTCATTTGTGGTTCCTCAGCCTCATAGCCTCATCACAAACCAAATTTATATGAAAAAACACTCCATCTTACATGCAATTAAGCTTTACTGAGGATGTAAAATTACAGTATAGCCAATGTGAAATAGGATAATCAGTGACAGTGACATCTGTCAGACTCAAGAATAAAACTGCATTAGGAACCCCCAGCCTTGATAGTATTGTCTCAGATTTCCATAACCAGTGTTAAAAAATGCAGTTATGTTATGCACTTAGCGTTTCAGAATGGGCTTTAAGTATAGGAGTGAGGCTAGGAGGGGGTAGCAGATAATTTTAAATAGTGCAATTAAGATGCCAGAAACCATCTGGAGAAGCAGCCGTGCCTGTAGTGGTGAATACAGCAGAGCCGTGGACCACTTCCTGGCCCTGACACCAAGTGGCAAGGCCAGGCCGTATTTATGCTCTGTAATTTATGGCCTAAAGGGCTAATCCTAGGAGGAGGGCTCCTGCTGCATCATTATTGGGTTTTGTGAGGGGTTTTGTTTGCCTTTTTCAGTTGAAGACATTGGGCATTGTTGCAGCCCACCAGACTGCTGTTTCCACAGCATAATTGGAAGAACTGTGTGTTGTAGCGGGACGACATGCAGGGATGTTTGTGTGCAAGCCCTTGTGGGGTGTGGTCGGGGAGTCTGTCGGGCAGAGGGACTCTTGTCCTGACTGACACTCGCCTTGTACTACCCCCTGCACCCTGCCTGCCTCAGTTCCCCCAAGCCACAGCTATGCCAGGGAGTGTGCTAGCAGGGAAGCAGGGAAAATGGCTGCAGATCCAGCACCTGAGCTTGCTTCCTGGCTTTATTTCATTTACTGCTGGTGCAGTCAGGCAGTCTAGTTGGCTGCAAAAATATAATACGCAGTTAGTTTTGAAAGGACGACAGGACACCAACCCCAGACCACTTACACATAAGTTCCAAGCTAATAACTCCCAACGTACTATAATTAATTAGAGTAAAAAAAGCCCCAGAAATTATGATGTGCCACAGAAAGAGAGCAGGATAAATCAAGGGCATTAGGGTTGTCCTAGTATATATATGGTGCAACAGTGAGATTACTGACATAAAAATCTTTATTAAAGTAAATTAAGAAGTTTAAAAGAAGAAATTACTAAAGCTATAATATAGGAACAAGTCCCATGTTGCACAAAAATGGTATAATTTTTCTTCATTAATGGGTAAGATGGGAAAGGACAGATAGGAGAAAGCAGTCCAGAAACAATATGTTGTTAGCTACATCAAACCAAGGAGAGCCGAATGAGAGACATCTAGATGGGAAGCACCTTCACAGGCCCTTCTGTGTCACCACTGGGCACATAGCAAAAATTGCTTTTCTCACTAATCTCAGGTATATTTAATCAGCTAGGCAAAGGTGTATTCATCCTGGCACAAGATGTAATAATTGCCCAAGGAAGCAGCAGGAAGGATTGCTTTAAGGCTGCTCTTGCAGGAGTGTGGAGGAGCTAGCCAAGGGTGAAACAGTATTTCCAGAAGAGGAAGGCCATTGATTTTTCAGGCTTTTCCTCCTCCCTTTAGCTAAAACTGTTTTGCAGTTGCTGGTAGTAATACACCCATACCAAATGGATCTCTCCAGACACCAACTAAAGTAAAATGACAGGAAAAAGGTGTTTATTAAATTTTATTTTGGTTTGATTTTACTTTGCACTGCAGAAATTTATATTGTGCATTTAGTCAAGTTAATAATTGCGAGGTTATCATATTCACAACATTTACACATCATTTTGAATATTTTCAAGGTAAACAACATCCACATTTGCATATCACTAAAGGAAACAAACTACATGGAGAACACAGGAAATTAGTATGTTTCCCCAAGTAGTAATTTCACAGTATTTCTTTTCTAGTTTGCACAGATGAGAGAGGATTTATATTGCTCAATGAAGTAAAGTTTAAACCATCCTTGTATAAAAAAAAAGAAGAAATGTTATATTGTAGATGAAGTGTGATGTTCTCTGTACATGAGATTCCAAAGAGACAATGCACTTCTCTTTCAGAAATAATTTCTTAAAAATTCATAAAAATAAAGAACAGAGTCCTCTAAAGATCAACTAAATAAAAACAACAAAACAAACCTTTATGTTCTTGTGTTGGGTGGGTGAGTTGACCCTGGCTGGATGCCAAAACTCTTCTGTCACTCCCCTCCCAAGCTGCACAGGAAGGAGAAAATAAAATGAAAGGCTCCATGGCTTGAGATAAAGACAAGGAGAGATCACTCACCAGTTACTGTCACAAGCAAAGCAGACTCAGCTTGGGGAAATTAATTGAATTTATTACTGGTCGAATCAGAGTAGAGTGATGAAGAATAAAACCAAATCTTAGATCTAACACCTTCCCCTCGCCCCTTCCTTCTTCCTGGGCTTAATTTAACTCCCAGTTTCTCTGCTTCCTCCCTCCCAGTGGCACAGGGGGGCAGGGAATGGGGGCTGTGGTCTCTGCTGGTCCTTCCTCCTCACATTCTTACCCTATTCTAAAGTGGGGTCCCTCCCATGAGAGACAGTCCTCCATGAACTTCTCCATTGTGAGTCCTTTCCATGGGCTGCAGTTCTTCATGAACTACTCCAGCGTTGGTCCCTTCCATGAGGGGCAATTCCTTCAGGAAGAGACTGGTCAGGTGTGGTCTTCTCTCTCCATGGGTCCACAGTTCCCACCAGGAGCCTGTGGGCTTCCCACAGGGTCACAGTCTCCCTGGAGCATTTACCTGCTCCGGTGTGGCTTCGTCCATGGCCTGCAGATGGATCTCTGCTCCGCCATGGACCTCCATGGACTGCAGGAGAACAGCTGCCTCACCACAGTCTGCACCACAGGCTGCAGGGAAATCACTGCTCCGGTGCCTGGACCACCTCCTCCCCATCCTTCTTCCCTGACCTTGGTGCCTGCAGGTCTGTTGCTCTCACATATTCCTCTCTTCTCTGGCTGCTGTTGCATGGCATTTTTTAAATTTTTTCTTAAATGCATTATCCCAGAGGTGTGACGACTGTCGCTGACTGGCTCGGCCTGGGCCAGCAGTGAGTCTGTCTGTCTTGTAGCTGGCTGTCTTTGGCTCTGTCCGAAAAAAGGGAAGCTTCTAGTAGCTTCTCAGAGAAACCACCCCTGTAGCCCCCCCATGACGAAAACTTTGCCACGCAAACCCAATACAGGTGTGTCAGAGTGAATGGTGCTATGGGTTGAATGGTAATTAATCTGATTGCCAAAAAAAGTTCTCAATTACATTAGTTGCACGGGGCTCTGTGTACCTTAGCAGTTTGGTTTGAAGCAATAGCACAATCTTGAAGCAAATCCCTTGGTTGTTCCTGCTTCCCACATGCTGATTCAGTTTCCAGGGTACCTTTTGGATCATGCAAAACAGTTGGCCTTATAGAGAGGAGCACCATTGGTGGTTCCCTCCACTTCTGCATCAGGAGAGGTCAGATCCCTGTCAGGCATGCATAGAATGAACCCTCAGAATGAACTTCCGAGCAGCCACATGGTTTGATCTAATTATTGTTTCACTCTCTTTGACAGGAAATAGCTGATAATATGAAAGGGGTTTTTTTGCTGTTGTTGTTTTGTTTGTTTGGGTTTGGGGGTTTGTTGTTGGTTTGGTTTATTTGGTTGGTTTGGGGTTTTTGTTTGGTTTTTTAATTGTTGTGAAAAGGGGAAAAAGCCCAATGATATAAAATAAAAATAAGTGAAGAGAAGGCAATTTATGTGGATAGTGGTAACTGCATGAAGGGTATCAAATGGGCACTGGTAAAATAAAGTGGAGTGGACTGAAAAAACACCTTTAACTTTATGGAAGAAATTAGATTCCTAGTAAAAAATGAAAATGAGTAATAATTACTAAGTGTTTTGCCATTCACGTAATCCCGTAAAACCATCTGTCAACAAATTAAATAAAATTTCAACGAAGTACTGCCATGTGGGCTAATCTTTTTTAAATGCTCAGACTGAAGTTTTTTTCTGGAGCTGCCATTGCTCCTGTTAAAACAGGAACATCAACTGTGGGCATGCGTTTTCCAGCCTCCCTGTCCTGCCCTTCTAGGTTAAAGGAGGTTTCTGCTTCTTCAGATGGTTTGTAAATCTGACTATCAAATTCTCTTAAGCAGAATCTGCTTTGTGAATTTGACCCAGTTTTGCAAATAGTTTTAAAAGAGCTGAAATCACACTTTGGCTTAAGAAGAAAAAAAGTAAAAAAAAATGAAAATAGGAAGAGGAGATTTACACATTTCATAGCACTATTTTGTCATGTTTTCTAAGAAATTCATTATATAATATGGCCCTTTAATCCATAACAAGATTAAAAGTAATTGTTTTCCCATGTTCTGTTCTCCTCTGAGGCTGATTCAGTACATATCGCATTGTTTGTGTAGTATTGCATTATTTAGTGAAATCCTCAGATCCTGAACAGCTGTTTGCTGGTTTTGACCTGCAACATTAGAGTAACAGCACTACAAAGACAACAGATTTTGGCAGCCTTAAATTGTGTTCATCTGAACTATGATATTTGCAATTAATATGTCACTTGCAAAATTGCATCTGCTTGTATTCGTTTCTGACTGTTTTTAAAGTAGCACCATTTACTAGAATCTACAAAGACCTAAGAATTTTTGGAGATGCTGTGCAGTTTTGTAATAAGTTCGCATTTATTTGCATTATACATTTAATATCCAGATTTAAATTTGGAGTTCTAAATTGGTCTGTAGATTAGGTCCACGTGAATTTAAGAACCACTCAATAGTCAATGCTGTCTTAATAGCAAATGGTGTCTTAATAGTAAAAATACAAAGCATGTGTTAAATTTTGCATTTTCTTCAGTAAGCATATATACATATATTACATATATGCTTTTTTTTTTTTCAAATGTCACTTTTCCCTGTTACTATAACTGAAGTCATTGCCTTATCGAATGTCGAAAGTAGAGTCCGGATGCAGCTACTATAATTTAATGCTATTCTATGCATAAGAATTTATTGACATAAATTCTGTTCACCCCTTAACTCTAAACTGTTATTTGTCTCAATGAGGTTAGTTGACGGTCGTTCCTTTGCTGAAGGGAAGAGATATTAGATTAGAAGCTGGAAGATGGCGACTTGGGGAGACTTCGCCAGCTGCATAGATAAACAAGGCTTACTTTATTATTGCCTTAATAAAAGCTATTGAGCCCTGAGTACATAGTAGTTTCTTGGCACCTCGTACCCAGTGTGCATGGAACATCCGATTCTCCGGTTAAGTGGTCTGTTCAGTTACACTTCATTTCTCCGGCCCATTTTTCCTGGCTTTCCAGCCATCCTCTAGTCTCACTAAGCAAATTCCTAAGTAACTACTGTAAAAACTCTTCCAAAATATAAAAACATCCAGAAGGTGGATCCTGCTCCTGCCTGCTACTGAGCAGCCTGAATTCCCATGCAGTCCAGCAGGAAAGGGGGGCCTCAGCCTGTTAAGGGATCAGGCAGGAGCTTGTGTGAGTAGGCTTGGGTTTAACACCCCACAGCCTCTTGCTGGAAATAAAATTTGCACCTGTGGAATAGCTCCAGGAACTAAAGATCTGCAATTCTGACTCTCTGTGTATTTCTTTTTGTTTGGTTTCTAAAGAAGATTTTTTTACCAGCCAAACTGTATTTCCATTAGCCGATAACCTGGATCATAAACTCTTGAACTTTTTTGTATTTCCTTGGTATATTATTTAGCGCTCTCAGGGTCTTGGAACCTCCAGGATTTCCAAGTAGGAATATTAACCATGACAACCCTTTTAATGAGTTAAAGAATGCTAATTTGTGGCAATGAAAAGTATCTATTTTTAAGAATATTTTATACAAAACTAAGGAACAAAATTGAAGTAACAAAATTGAAGTACATGAAATTCTTGTAATGTAAAAGTGAGAACATATTTGACTGTTACACAAAAGATTCAAAGTAGTTCGCATGAAAAGTTTTTTTTGGTCTGGTTCCCAAATGAAAAATGTAGAATCTGTGCTTACCTATTTAATAGCCATTCAGAGAAATCTATACTTGATCAACATTTTTGCAGAAGGTTGATTAATATTCATTGCGTTCACAATGACAATCTAGAAAGAGATGATGAATAGATCACAGTCATGAAACAAAGGATAACACTGTAGCAAGCCTGACTTTAGGCAGCCTGTCTGGTTAATAATTCCTAGTTAACTCTTTTAGATTTTTAACTGTAGCTGAGGTTGATTGTAACTGTTAAATAGAACAAGGGATTTTGTTGTTGTTCTTACATGTGAAAGAGTGATTCTATAGGTTGCCAAGTGCTCTAGCTTTCATGCAACAAAGCACATGCTCAAGTCATTAAATGGCTTCACTCAAGCCTTCAGTCGTTCTTTGTGGTTAGAGTTAAGCCGATGAAGAACGCTTTTGCTGGATGGAGACATGAGTAAAGTTATCAAAAAATCATAATCCTAGCTAATTTCTTTCTGCAGTTAGTATACTAGATTAAGCTTATTTTATTTATTTTACTGCCTTAGGATGAGCCATTTGATAGAATCACTTCAGCTTCTTTGATTTTGATTAGTCAAGGTTGGGGATACATTCAGATTATTCCCTGTTACATCACAAAACAGAGAAGGCGACTTTCAATATCTAATCCTGGAGAACATTTTTTTTTCTGTATTCAGATCGGACAGACCTTGTAAAAGGCTTTCTTAACTAGTTCTTGCATTTTATATTGAAAACAAATTTTATGTTTAAGGTAGTCTATTTATGCTCTCAAAAATGTTTCAATATATATTATTTTACAAGTTTTCTTTTTCTTTGTGTAGCTAATGGAAAATGAAAATACATTGCCCTTAATAATCCATAAGAAAAATAGTGGAGACTTAAGTTCTGCAGAGTTTAAGTTTTGTTTCCAGACCTCAAAAGGTGACAATTTTGCTCACTTAATCTGCTATGACTTTTTTCTCAATGGTGAGAATAGCTGCCATAAAGTAACGTATTTGAAAAAGAAAATATAATTCAACTTAAAATTAATTAAGATTGAAAGTAAGTTTTGAATAGTAGACCCAAAGAAAAAAATACTAAAATGCTTTTTGCAGTGGGAAGAGTATGAATGTCAAGATTTACTTTTGGAAAATGAAGTAAATGAATATTTTTTTGGCTGATGGGTTCACGGGCCACATGTTCACATATTCTACATATTTGTATGTCCCACATTTGATCATGATAATTTTTTGATGGCTGATTTTTTTTTTTTGTTTCATTCTTTGTTCCATTTCATTGGGCACTGAGAATGTTCAAGTGATAAAGAAACAGAACATCTAATATTAAAGTGCAATCCATAGTCTTGTGATTAATCAATTTTATGGAAGAAGATAATGTGAGATTATACACTTTGTGGCACAATCTCCCTTCACACAAACTGCTGCTGTAGTGTTTTAGATGAGAAAGAGGCCCTGGCCTTGCCTCTTGCTCTCATTTGATGTCTGAGTGTATCTCACTCTTTTGCACAATAGTGAAGGGTAATGCCAATTAGCAACTACCAAACCTAATCAGTTTTACCACATTTGAAAGCATCTCAGTTGTATATAACCCATGGTACCTTTACAGATAGGGAAAATTATTTATTTTTCCTCTGGCCCCTTAAGGAAGTCTGCTTTGATCTGTGACCTTTAAGATATCTTAAGCAGGATATCTTTATTTAAATAGCACTGAAACTTTTATTTTTATTTGCATACTATGGTAGAAGTTGTTTGTTTGTTTTTTCCACTTATATATCCTGTTATTAAAATCTCTAAGGGCACCTGCAATTAGTTCTTCATGCTGGTTTTAGCATCTGTGTGCTGCAACTGATTGCCATACAAATAAGTCTAACAGTTGTGTCTGTATTTGCTATTGCATTTTCTGTGTAGACAATACCTCTTTCCAGAGATAGTGAGGCAGTGAAACAAGGTACTGGAAAGCAAAACAAGAGGTGAAGAAGTGAGCACCGTGCTGCGTGTGCCTCCTTCACCTCGTTTGACAGTGTGACAGGGCAAAGTGTAAAGGGCAAACAGTGCTGTGATCTGAGCTGGAAGGAGACCAGGCTTCCACCCGTGTGGGAGCATCCCCAGGAACTCGCTGGAGCTTGCTTTTAGCATGACAGATGATTTTGGAGACAGACAGTGCTGTTTTAATTAAAACGAAATACAGTGTCTGTTACATGTTGTCTATTTATAGATTAGGTAAATATGTTCATCTTTGCTTTGACATCTTTGAAGAACAGTGAGGATCATTACTATTAACATATGAATATCAGCTTGGCTTTCGTGTGTTGACTCAGAGCCAGTTTTATGAGTTTTTAGTGACGCTGGCAAGTTCATCAAGTCATTCAAGTGGTTATAGGGCCAAGGCCTGGTATCTTTACAAACACCTAAGGCCTCCCAAAAGAGGTTTGACGGCATGAGTCACAGACATAGTGCCTCCAGTCCAAGCTCTTTAACAGTTACTGATGTAGCTGATAATATTTGATAATTGATGACAGTTTCAGTAAATGAGAAATTGCCTTTTATTTTCGTGCAATACAAATCAGCAAGAGTACAATATTTAGGTTTTGTATTCAGTGAGCTCTTGTTCAGCTTCCATCAATGGTAAAAGACAAGAAACAAAAGATATGGCTGTTCCTTCTTCTCAGTAATTTGGCTGGGCTGCAAGCATTAGTGCAACAGTGTAGCAGAGGTTGGGTGGTTGTTTGTTGTTGTTGTTATTTGGTTTTGTTTGGTTGATTTTTTGGTTTTGTTTTGGTTGTTTTGTGTTTTGTTTCTTTTTTTTTATTATAGGCTGGGTTCCCAAAACAGCTTGATTGAAATTCACTTCAAGTTAGCTTGCTTTTAGTTAGGCCTCAATTGGTAATGCTCAGAGTGAAAGGTATCTGAGGATGAGGACAAAATGTTTGTAGAGAACCTGTCATGGTGGTGAAGACCTTTGTGGACTAACAATGCAAATAGCAATATTTGAAGCAAGAGGGTTGTAACGGTTTGGATCCGGCTTTCCCGCCAAATGCTCAAACCTTACAGTTTGCAGCCTCTCCCCCCACCATGAACACAAGGGAAAGGGAGAAGGGAAAAGCTACTGAAAACACAGAAATGACCAAACCAAAGCTGTATAAAAATATATATGTATAAGCGCGGGATATAGGTGAATGCGAGATATAAGTGTTACGTAACAAATTGTATGGAATAGGGGGTGGAGAATGTAGTGGGTTTGATTCTAGGCTTTCCTTGGTAACCAGGTTGTAACCGAGTTACAGATTTTGTTTTTATACTAATGTTTTGTTATTGATATTTTTGAAAGTAGGAAATATATTTAATATTTAATAATATATTTTAAACAATTAAACAATTGAGATGCTCAAACATTCAAATATGCTCATTTAAATTTTCAAGCAATGAAAATGGAAGGGGTCTCAAAAATTGTCTGCATAGTATTTTTATTCTGCAGCATATGTTTACAGTTGAGTTATTAATGAAAATGTACAGCAAAAAAGCAGAACAGATCAAGATATATATGCTGTAACAGAGAAATTCGAGTAACATGCACTAAGATAATAATGAATCATGATGCTTCATTGGTTCCAAATAGTAGTTTTTGCTGTCCAGGAATATGCATATTTATTCTTCCTTATGTACAAGTTCAAGTAAAATATGATCAGTATTTAGCAACTGATTTAAAACACCCACAGGGTTTCATGGACAACAAGAGGCTTCAGCTTTACCTTTCTTAAAAAGGCATGCAATCATGTAACTTTTAAAAGGTACTGCACAAATGATATTGAAGTATACCATCTCATAATATTTTCCTAAATGCTTATTAATAATAACTGCGGTGGTGGAGCGTGTCCAAAGAAGGGCAGCAGCACTGGTGAAGGGTCTGGAGCACAATTCTGATGAGGAGGAGCTGAGGAAGCTGGGGTTGTTTAGCCTGGAGAAAAGGAGTCTCAAGGGAAGCCTCACGCTCTCTACAACTACCTGTAAGGAGGTGGCAGTGAGGTGGGAGTTGGTCTCTTCTCCTGAGTAACAAGTGACAGGACAAGAGGAAACACCCTCAAGCTGCCCTAGGTGAAGTTTAGATTGGGTAATAGGAAAAATTTCTTCCCTGAAAGGGTGGTCAAGCATTGGAACAGGTTGCGCGTGGAAGTGGTTGAGTCACTTCACGAGCGTGTTCATGAGATGTCTGGATGTGACACTTAGGGACAGGATTTCGTGATGGACTTGGCAGTGCTGAGTTAACAATTGAAATCAATGGAGCTTAGAGGTCTTTTCCAACCTAAATGATTATATAAAATATTACAGGCTTGAGTTTGCTTTCTTGTAAAACAGTCGTATTACTAAGCTAAAGTATTATGAAATTGATGATGCAAAGGTCTGGAAAGAGGGCGATGTGTCTTTTGTTAGTGACCTGTGCTCTAGAGTGGTACTTTAACTGGAACATATGACATGTTTATCAGGACTTAGATCATCTTCTCCTAGTTAGTACTCCTAGGTACTGATAGGTATTAATTCCATAGAATTAGTGCAAGTGATAGCAGAGATTTGTTCTTCACACGAGTAAACTAATACTTTCTTCCAGGTTTCAGGAATTTTAGAAAAGAAAGTAAATTTTCCAAGTGCGCTAGGTTACACAGATCACATCAACACCAAAATAAAACACTGAGATATTTTTCCCAGTGCTAAGCACCAACAGTTACGGCATGACTTCCAAGAGATGCTTAGGTAGGGTGTTAATTAGCGTCAACCAAATGCAAACATTTATAGACTGATTTTCCAGGAGATAATGCAGCCTTTATTATTTACTTCCATGTTGTGCATGTAGTGCTTGGTTTTTGCTGTTTGTTTCCCTCTCTCACCACTTTTTTAGTCAGCTTGCTGCTTATTTTGTTTTCTAATTATTTCCTTTATGAAAAACTATGTACCTTTCCATCTCAGAACATGACAATTGCAAATACTGGACTATCTTCTACTAGATAAAACTTCTATTTCAGCATATGCTAACATTTTCCTGCCTACCATACTATGGCTTATTTTGGCTTTCAGTACAATTTCTATAGTTTCCTTTAAGGAATAAGCTTTGTAAGGTTTTAGGCTTCATAAAAGTACCAGACCTGACTACTGTTTGTGCAGAAGAGCCAATGGACCCCACACTTCTGTACAGAATGTCAACTCTCCAAGGAGAGGATGGATCCCCATAGCTTCTTCACGGCCATTTAGGCTTGAACCTGTAAACATAAAACATTTTATTACAACTGTAGGTAAAACTCCACTTTGAGAGCTGGCAAGGAGAAATTTTTTTACCTCCATTGATCAAGAAGTTTCTTTCTCAGAAAGGCTTATTTTCATGTAGTCATCTAGAAGATTTATGGCTAGGATCCAGAAAAGTTTATGCTTAGCTTTCTTTGCATTCTGAATCAACATTAGCATATGTGTGAGCAAAAATGTGGGAATAGATGGTAAAATTAAAATTAGAGACAACATTTTGTGGAAAGGTAGAGTCTTTATAAACCCCACTTTATCATAAAATTGTAGAATTGGGTTGTAAGGGACCTTCAGAGATTTTCTAGGCCAACTTCCTAGTTAGGGACATCTTTAACTGAACTAAGTTGTTCAAAGTGCATCCAACCTCGCTTTGAACACTTCAAGTCATAGAGCATCCACAATTTCTCTGGGCAACCTGTCAGTGTGTCCGCACCCTCGTTGTAAAAAGTTTCATCATTACATCCAATCTAAATGTATCCTCTTTTAGTTTAAATTGTTGCCCCTTTGTATCTTTTGTTCCAAGAATCAGAGAATGGTTGGGATTTGAAGGGACCTCTGGAGGTCACCTAGTCCAAGGTCTTGTTAAAGCAGATTCCCTTGCAGCAGGTTGCACAGGATCGCATCCAGGCGGGTTTTTAATATCTTCAGAGAAGGAGACTCCACAACATCTCTGGGAAGCCTGTTCCAGTGCTCAGACACCCTCAAGAAGTTTTTCCTCATATTCAGGTGGAACTTCCTGTGCTTCAGTTTGTACCTGCTGGCCACACTCTTCGTAGTGCATCCTGAATGTCATTGGAATCCTGGACAAAGGGCACACTGGTGAAGCAGCATTTCCTGTCCTTGTTCTGATAACATAGAGGATCAGAAAACAAATTAGTATGTTTTTTTAATAGTAAGCCTGGCTCATGCTCAGGAATGTATCAAACAGATCTTTGTTGCTTGTTGACTGCTCTGGCTTGGATCTCCTTGCTGTATAAGATTGCATAGCAGAAGAATTTCTATAGTGTACAGGTTTTCCAGAAATTTTTAAGCCAAATTAGTTTGGTCTTACTCTTAAATGTTGCATCAAACTGTTTTTGTTTTTCAAGCTTAAAATGTCCTATGTACATGCACTTACTCCTTAGATCAGTCAGTCATCTGGTACTACAAATACCATATTGATACGGATTAAAACAGTAGCAATTATTTTTTTTTTAATTTCCAATAAGTTCTCTCTCTCTCTCTCTTCCCCCTCTCCCCCTGAGAACATATGAGCATGAACAAATGATGTTTTACTTCTCTTTGAGCAGGAGACTTTTTTCTAGTGAAGTAGTTTAATCTTCCTTAGATATAGACTGTACAGAAAAGTGAATCTTCTAGAACAGGCCTGACCTTTGTGCTTATGTGTGTCACCTCTGCTGACTTTGCTGAGATAATTTTGACTACTTTTCAAGTCTGCTGGCACTAAAGATTCAATAAAATTCAGGCAAAGCCACAAGGTTCTATTTTAGGCCCCCAAAATTAACTTCTGGATAAAGTACTATTAAAAAACCTGCAGAACATAGTAAATAAGTAAAGGGAAAAAATATATTAGAGATGAGGAGGATTCAGGAATGTATATTGCAGGGCTGGCAATTCAAGAAGCCGTATTCCTAGTTTAAATCCAGGAGTTTTTGACCTGAAAATAATTGGTAAGAAAATTATACTCATAATACACCATTTTAATAACTTTCTAGACTAGAGAGATCCTTAAATTGCAAATATGAGCAGCTATTACCTAGTTACACTACATTAGAAGGAAAAGGTAAATTACATCTCAACTGATAAGGATGTTCTTCTAATCCCACAGCTCCAACTTTCTGTATAGAGTTTGAAGTTTTGGGTTAAAGGTGACTCATCTGACTTATGTCCTTCATTCTTTTACTTTTCCATTCATTTGTTTAGTTAAGACATTTAGAACTCAGGTTCTCTGTTTTCTATCAATGGGAATAGTAGTGATGATATCAGTTATTCCCACTTTCAAAGTTATTTAAAACCTGGGTTTCTTTTAGACACACTAGCTAGGGTTCCAATATTTTCTTGTAACTTTTTCCTTTTACTGAATAAAGTACACATTTTGAGTGGACAAATTGTCATTGCCTCCCCAGGTACTTCCTGCAGTGATTTCCATTGACTGGAGTGCATGTGCTTGTGAAAACAGAGATGATCGACTGCACTGAGTCAACTGAGTCAACAACACACTCGTTATACTACCAGATGCTTTTATTTTCACATAGCAAGAGTAGCTTTGTGGACCATTGTTTTCTTTTTCTCTCGTGAGGATTTTTCAGTGTACTTATGATTCCAGAAATGAATGCTCTATTGCATATTTAAAAAAATTCCTGGCAAGACCTTGCGAAATGCAGGGTATGCTACACAGACACATTCCTTATGAATATGAAAGTTTGAACTTTCAGCATTTGTTTCAAGAGGTTATTCTGGGGAAAACCAACAACAACAGCCACCAACAAACCCAACCAACCAATACCCCTTCCTCACCTTCTTCTCTCGTGATAGTAACGTATTACCTGATAATTGGTCTTTGTCATCAGTCGTCTTTCATGTCTCACTGTATGGAGGCAAGTCACAACAGCTATCTGAATATTACCCCAGAGAGGTTATTTCTGTGCTTTCTCTGTGTTTACAAACAAAGTGTGTTGTTTTTCCTCTCACATATGTTATTATCTTTCTCTAAATACTTGTTACAAATTAACTGTTAATTTATCAAGTACCTGTAATGGATGTTGTGTATTTGAGATATCGCTGAATTTCTAAAGGTCGTGTATATTCATTCACATCTTTGGGAATCCCATTGTCAAAGTTTATCAAAGCCTTTCAGGCTTGCTGATGGATGTGGGAATATCACCGGATTACTAATGCATTCTGCTTCTGTTGGTCTAGTTAGCAAATGAGAAATGTGCATCTCTAGTATTTTGTACTTCAGGTTGAAGTTAAAACAAGAAGCACAGAATTAACATGCTCTGAAAAGTAGGCTGTGTTCTGCTGAATGCTAAAAAGCAAACAAACACATGGATTGGAAAGTGATTGTTTGAATAAAGATATAATATTAACATTTTTTTTGCATTCAATTGAATCTTTTTGCTGTGTCACAGATAAACTTTTAAATATTTACTCATGATTCTTACTATCCTGGATTAAATTCAGTTTTAGTACAAGTATAAGAAATTCCATCACATTAAACTAAAGAAGACAGGGAGAAAGCTAGTTTTTCACATCTGTTAGAGAATTTATAGAAGTCATTAGAGCTGCAATAATGTATAATTATATAGTTCTGACTGCAGTCAGAATCAGGACTAGTAAATGCTGGTATGCTAATAGCATTTCAAAAAAAAAAAAAAGGGCAGAAAAAAAGTCCTAATCTTTTTTTAGTTCATGCTCATCAAATGGGTCAGCCAGCCATGGATGGGTGCAATGACAGATGAATGTGTGAAAGGTCCCTTTTTGCAGGCTAGCCAAACAATCTGTCTGTGTCACTGTTTGGTTGGAGGCAAGTGTAATATTTCTAGTATTTGCTGAAAATGGAAATGGAACCAAATTCAAAAGCATGAAAAGTACTTTTCAGAATGTTTAACCAGGAAGTCAGAAATGTCGCTGCCTTCTTTACCTGTAAGAAGGATCTCAGATTTATGCATTAACTCCCACCAAAGTGAAGGGCATTTTGATCTTACACTCCAGTGTTGTTTGGAACACTTCAGAGTGACCTCTGGGATTGGCTGCCTGTGAGAGGAGAGACTAGTTACAGTTATGTTGTTTCTACATGAGGCTGAGCTTAATATTGCAGATACACACATGAAACAGCGTGTAGCAGCAGAGTGATTGCATAAAACCACACAGAATGCAAGGATATTTTAATTTCCTTTTCATGCATCATTTAGTGCTCAAAGCATTCATTTTGCATATCCTTTAAGTAATCAAGGTGTACAGAGAGAAGGGAATAAATATATAAATAAATTAAAGGAGGAAAAGAAATAATGAAAAACAAGTAAGAAAGAAAATGAAAGAAACTTCAGCAAGTCAAGTATCTGTTGTCACTCTCTTGCACTCATATCGTGTATTCTCAAATTTTAGACATGATTTGTGTATCTTGTAATGAAAAGGAGGCAAAAAGCAACATCAGACAATTACATTCAATCCTTGGTAATTCCAGCTTCTGCCAGTTAACTGTTATGTGACAGGATTTCTAACACAGTGAAAAACTAAACGAAGGCAGGATCACAGTCAGGTCTGCAGCAGCCTTTCATGGCCCTAGAGGTGCTGTGACCTTTCACTGCCTGGGGAGTGACCAAAGCAGTAGTGACTCTATTTCTCACAGTAGTCTTGCTTAAAAACTCGTTTTAAATCCCCATTTTAATTTTAAGGTACTTTTTAATAGAGAAATTACTCTACTATGACATCACTAGTACTGGCTGCTGTCATCAAACACAAATCTATTCTGGACTGAGCAGATCAGAGAATAGAGAAATATAATGGGGGGCATTGTTTCTCTAATCACTGCAGTATGTTTAATAGTCCATGTGTTTAATGTTACATCTCAGAAAGGATCTTTGAAGGTAAAATTTCTATTTCTCATCTCCATCAAGCTCTTTTATATTTCCTCATATTTATTTTGATTGTGTAGACTGAAATCTAATAAGTATTTCTGATTTCTTTGTCATTCATTTTGGGATTAATCCACTAAAAACTCTATAAGAGTCACATTAAACCTCTTATTGCAATACTGCATATTTCTAAAATTTTTCAGATGTTAACCTAGTGATGATAGTCTGAAAATAACATGATAGTTTGGAAGAAACAGATGATCTTGAAGCTTATATTCCTGACATGGAAAACCAGTGTCAAAATTCCCAAAACACACACTTCTCCTCAGCTGTAAAGACAGCAAATTTGATAGAAAGGTATCACAGAAGCCCAGAATGTTGAGTTTGGAAGAGACTGTTGGACATCATTGGGTCCAACCCTGGCTCAAGCAGGGTGAGCTGGAGCTGCGTCCAGGCGGCTTTTAGTATCTCCAAGGATGAAGACTTCCACAGCCTCCCTGGGCAACCTGTGCCAGAGCTTAGTCACTTTCAGAGTGAAAGTGTTTCCTGATGTTCAGAGAGAACCTCCTCTGTTTCAGTTTGCTCCTGTTGCATGTCCCTTAAGGAGAGTGTGACTCACCCAGGCACAAACACTGGGGAGATGTAGATGATGAATTTCTTTATGGTGTGCTTCAGGCATTCATATAGAACAAATGTTTCATATCCTCTCTGCATAGGTAAAGGATCCACTGTGAAGCAAGTGGCTGAACTTTATCACTCGTATCCTATATGGTTTCCTGCGTTACAAGATATTCTAAGTAATAATTCCTTATGGTGCCTCTTAAATTTAATCTCCACTGGATAAAGCACTCAAGTATTGCTTGTAGCAAGAACTGAAATTCAGGGCTTCCAGATATGTGTCATGCCTAAAAGTACGCTCCATCAGGCCTGGTGTGTCAGATATAGTATATTTTAAACAATATGAGAGTGTTGTAGGGAAAAATGTTCAGAATACACTAACAGTTTGGTGCTTAAACCAATAATCTGGCAGTACGGTGATCTAAATTCAGTTTGTTTTCCAGTTTAAGCAGAGATGGGATCAGAACCTGACTCTTCCCGGGTTTTAACTGCAGCTTCAATATTTCAACTTAAAAATCTTACCTTAGTTGTGGTCCATAAATCCAAGAGCAGACTAAGAATACTACCTTCCTCTTACCTTTTCCTGCATGCAAGGCTTAAGATTCAGAAGGTATCTTCTTACATTCATAAGGGACCCGTTTGTTTAAATCAGTCACACAGATACTGCGGGGCAGGAGGTTGCCAGGAGGGAAACACTATAAAACTTGGTTTGCAGTGGCAGAATATCTTTGTTGGCTGGGCTTTTTTATCTGGTTTGGTTCTGCCTTTTGGTATGTTACCATCTGAAGATGATTACCTTCTCTCCAAGTATACAGTGCTAAAATCCTTTGCAGCTCATAACACCTTCTAGCTCTTATCAGCCGGTCTCCAGATACCAGCTCCAACCTCCCGAACAAATCATTTGCTAGGTGCAATGTAAAGTGTGTACCTTGCTTAGTCCCCTTTAGATGTGTGATAAGACTGGAACAATATTGTTGAGCTGATCATATACATGTGTATAGAGTCTCCTATAGGCTCTTATTTCCATTTTATGTAATCTTTGTGGCCTTTTGCCAAAGTTGTCAGAGTTATTTGATGGTATGTTAGTATACTTATGTAGAAGTATATATTGGATCCAGCAATTAATGGAAACACATTCCTTTATCTACAGATCATCTATAGTATTGAAATGCCAAATTTTAGGGACAGCTAAATTTAAATTTAAATTTATGCTGGTTTAGCCTTTTGAGGTTAAGCAACATATATTACTATGACAAAGAATATATACTAATAGCTTAGCTTTTAAAGAAGGTTCAAGAAAGTCTAGTGATCTTCATGGTGACTAAAAGGTTTTTAGTCAGACGCCTTCCCTTTCTTTCCTTTCCAATCCAGCTAAGGAAAAGACAATAGGTATGGGATTGAACTCCTGATTTAGATAGCTGATATAGATTACATATTACAATTTAAAGTTCCTCTCCAATGAATGTACCAGTAGAAATGCCACTAGAACATCACTGATTCTAGAAATTATGTGGAGCATTGTCCTCTCTGGTCTTCCATACTTATTCATGCTTACAAGTTTCTTTGAGCTTACAGTCTACCCTTTCCTTGCCTCTAATATTTGGAAGAGAACATTTCCATAGTGACAAAAGTGAAAATTGTCTTACCAGATTCATGAGATACAATCTCCATAAAAAAGATATCTTTTATTCTGTATAAAAATTGTCCCATACAGACTGTATTTAAGTGAAGGAGCTATACACTGATGACAAGCATAACTGAAAGGTGAAAAAAAAAAAGTAGAAGTAATCTTAGTTATTCCTCAGCTGTGAAACCTACTCTATGGTCTTCTCTTTAATGTCAAGACTGCAAACTAGAGAAGGGGTGAGTAACAAAAAAGATATTTGTTTTGACGAAGGCACTGATTTAAATTATTTAATTTGATCCAAGTTGTTTAAGTACTACTAGAAACAAATGAAAAATGCTAAGAAAAGCTTCAGTTTCAGTTCAGATTATGCAGTAAAGGAGATATTTACTTCTTCCTCTAAATATGGATATAACAGAGATGTAAAACAGAGGATGGAAACGAAGAGCCTGCATTACAGATTTGCTGGAATAAATCACGTCTTTTCCCTGAAAATATTTTTATATAATTTAGTGTGAACCAGTTTCAAGCGATTTTATAGCTATTTGATTATATGTTATATAATGGATAAGTGATTGTAATTAATGGAAGACTGAATATTTCAGTACATTCACCTGAGGGCTAACAGACTGAAAGAAAAAGCTTCCCCAGTTTAGAAGGTCAAGTGTATTCATTCAACCCAGTAAGAGCCCTGGATACTATCTATAACTGACTCTGTAATCCTGAGAAATGAGCAGTAAGCTCTTGTTTTGGAGCATTATTTAACACCTTACAAGCGTGTAAAGTGTCTTGTACTTTCAATTGCCTTTGATTAGCACTCTTTATGTAGTGGCAAAAGCCAATCTACTGTGTTTTGCTTCTGATAATCTTGCTGTTGTCTTTACTGCTAAGGAGCCATAATGTAATAATTTCTACTGGAACTATGTGTTGTTTTTTAAGGATGTAAGGTGGAGAATATGCCAAGCCACTATTTAAAAAATGGCCCTGGCCTAATTTTGAAGACAAGAAATTAAAATACAGATTCTAAATGGGATATTTTGTAAGGTAGTCTTTGAAGTTATTGTAGAAGTGTTATGGTTTTGGAAGGCTTTTTTACCTTCATGTAAGAGTACATATATTTAGCACATAATGTATCTACATCCTAAAGTGGGATTTTTTTAAATTATGAAAGAGAAACTGATTGAAAACCAAGGTCATGTGTCCAATATTTAATTTTGAACACTATAGAAGTTTCAATAGGATAAAAAATAATTCAAATTATTTCTTTTTTTTTGTGTGATATTATTTGCTAGATGATGACGTTTAACAAAGAAGATATTGGACTTTCCAGTGCTTAAAGGATGGGGAATGTTCTCAGGCCTTAGAGGAATAGGGACAGAAAAATTCAGTAGGTGGCAGTCTTTCCTTTGAATATTTTCAGCACTAAAATCTCTTAAGTTGCTTTTGAAAGCTGTTGTCTTTTAAAAGAACCTTACAATAAAGAGCTGCCCTCAAGTGTTTTTTATAGATTGTATGGGATGCTTTAGAAAAATAGTGCTTGCCCTAACCAATTATATCAGAAAATTATACTCTATTGACTTCCATTTCCTCAGCTGTGTCAATAGGTTATCATTCCTTTTCCAAAATCTGGAGAATTTTTGTTCTCTCTGAAACAATGGCATTCTCTCAACACAGTTAGTGCAATGAATTTAAGAAAATGAAGGTCCACAATGAGTGGATTACAAAAGCATGATATTCTTTGTCTGGATAGGAGATGTACAACCTAGATTCATCTTCTCTTAGGAAAAAAAAGTGTGTTTGCCTCAAAGTAATCAAAGTGATCTGAGATTTTAAGAGCTGAGAAACACTTCTTCTTGAAATTAACAGGAATTCAGGCCTTTTTCACAGACCCAAACCCTTTGTAGACAATTGTATTCTTATTTAATTAAATAAGATGTAAAAGACAGTATGAGTATAAACACAAGGTACTTGGGACTGGTCAAATCAAACACACAGATCTTTAGTGCTGATACACGTGTTCTTAGAAGTGAATGCACATTTACACAATACAGCTTTGAAATACTGTCCATTAAGTTTTGTTGTCTTTTGTCTGTTCATCTTAATGATTTTACTTTTCGTGTACTGGTGCTATAAGGAGCAAGAAGCATACCCTTTTCCTGCAATGATGCGCATTAGGATGAGGTGTGATCCAGTGGAGCTCTCTAGGAGGAGTGGAGAAACAGGTCACAAGGTACATGAAATGTCAGTACAACACATAATCATGTTTCCAGCACAGCTCTTGCGCACCTCACAGTCCAGCTCTCCTGGTAGCTGCCAGCATTTGAAGACTAAATGTCACTGCTGGGCATGCTCATCCATGACAAAAGCTTTTGCAGATTTGCCGTATCGTTCCCTTTTGGTGTTCATGTTGTAGCTTAACTGAGTTACAACTCAAATACTAATAATGCTGAAGTGAGAATGAGGCTTATTATACAGTCACTTCTGTATATCACAATTGATATAATTTGTCTGTTGAAGAGCACTTTTTAAAAAAAAATCATATTTTACAGATGGCACCTTTTTTTGATTTTCAGTCTTATAGTTTCATTTCAAGGACAAATACATGCTTTTGTTCAGATTAATTTTCCAGAGACAATATAGTTCAAAATGGGATTTATTCCTTCTCTTATACAATTAGTCTTATATTAATTATGTTTCCATTTTAAGACCTATTTTTTCTCCTTCATTTGAGTGTTTAGGAAAAGAGAAGGATTACATTGACTTGAATAAATGTAGGAGCTGGTTTAGTCTGTTTTTATTCTTAGTAGTTGTTTTTCTGGCAGGCAATATGCTCTATGTGATCTGTGAGGTATTGAAGGAAAATAGTTGCTTTCATGCTGTAAGGATTCAGTTCAATACACTTGTAGCACCTTTCTCTCTTGTCTGTACAAAGTGATTAGATAACATCTTGGAATTGTCTGGGAAATAGAACTAGTTGAGAATACAGCTGACCAGTTTGTAAGGTCTAGTTCATGCAGTGCTGTGTAGCTTTGTTTGACTGATGATTCCATTTTGGATAGAGGTTAGGGTGCTGATCTTGACCTACAGAACTCAATATGATTTAGGGCCTGGTTTCAGGGCTACCCATGTGGTGCAGTCACAGCTGAAATTAGTTCCCCACTTAAGAAAGGATAAGTTGATGGCAAGCTATCTTTGTTGTTAATCATTATTTCAGGCTAAGACAAATTAAAACAGGCAGGATGATATGTTGATTAACTCAGTTGTTATTAGTTTTAAAATACAATAAAGATGGACAAAAATATAGATAGCACATTTATATTGTTTTGGAAAAAAAATATTGACTTTACTTCAATGCTATTTATGATACTGTCCAGTCCCCGAATATTCCCATAGATGATTTACTCATTTAGGAACAAGTGTTGCATTCAAAAACAGTCCAGTGAGAAATGAGTATCTGTATACAGTTTTGGAGCAGGGGACACTTGGCTTTCTGTTTTCTCATAAATACTCATTTTGCTGGCATTGTCAACCTTCTATTCCATAAGCAGAACAAATATGAGATGTTAAATAAGGTCAAGTAGATTACTAAGTAAAAGTAGTCTAGAATTCTAACAGAGACAGTATCACACTTCCCAAGTTAAAATATATTCATATAAAATGTTTAGATTCTGATTTTCAATGCATTAAGAATCTGATGGTATTTACTTAACCCCACAATTTTTTTAATGTATGATAAAAATATTTCTTCTCTCCTGGTCTTTCATAAATAGGACTTGACCAAGATCAGGTATCATGAACATTATCCATGTTTCCTCTTAAAGAAGATTTCAATACATTGCCTTCAAAACATTGGTCTTTGAGTTTGTCAGAAAGAATAGCTGATTAATTATTAAATTCTCTTTGTTACAACAAAAAAGCTGTACTTACCTCAGTTTTGCTGTAGATCTTTCAAAGGACTAAAATTGTAGATTACTTGGGAATAAAGTAGTGTGTGAATCATTGCACACTTCTTATTAGAGAAAATAGAGAAATTAATTTGAGATGAAAACATGAATGTGTCAAACATCTGACATGTCATGCCACCAGCTGGAAAACAAAATCCTGATCTTTGTCTGAGATATAGTGCTTCACATCAGTCGAACAGGTACCAAAGAAAGCAACAGTTTTCTTTGGAATGTGCGAAGTTCAGTGTCATCACTAAGATTTCCTCTTCTTTCTCACTGAAAAACTGATCAGCAGTGCAGCCAAGTTACAAAAAAGCCCTCTGAATTAGCTGGCATAAGACCAGAGGAGACACACAATCTGGGAAGTTTTGAGTTGTTGGGGTTTTTCAACTAAAAAAAACCCAAAACCCAAACCAATCCAAACCAAACAAACACCCCTCCCCCCAAATTTTCTGCTGCCTTCAGGACAGGCAGATAGAATGCTTCTCTTTTAATAAGGGTAAGAGAAATTAATATTGACATAACAATGGAGATATTACAAAATAAGTTATCAGACTGAATCTGAATCCAGACTACTGCTTGAGCTGCACTATCCAGATTTTGGTCATGTTTCAAATCATCTGAAGATAACCAATCCACATGAGAGCTAAGATTTCCCTTTCTGCAGCTGCTTATTCCAGAAACTAAATACTATTTAAAACTTAAAATATAATTTACTTCAAATTCAGAACTTTCACATACCTACATGAAAGAGTGAGTTATTCAGGCTTTTATGAATTAAGATATTGTGCAAGAAGTGCCAAACTATTCCAGATGTGATACTTGATAGGAAAGGCTGCTTAGTATTCTTTTTAATTAAGCCTTGTAATCTTTGAGTATCCTTAGTCAGTTGATTTTGAAGTTAAATGTAGAAATTAGCACATGGAGGTTTCACTTCAGAAAACACAAATTCAGCTTTTAATTGAGGTCACTTTATCTCTGCTTCCTTCCTGTGTACTCACTTTCAGAAGACTGGAACATAATGTGACTCAGCTTGACTCTCCTGGCAGTATCTCCTCAACAGAGGTTCAATGTTAAGACATTTGCAGGTCAGAGCTGATGTACACTGGTGGGGCATTGCAAGCATTAGTGTGTCTGTCTGCTTGCAGTCAGTTATTAGTGCTTTGCTTTTCATTAGGAAAAAGTTTGTTCCTTTTCCTATTTATCCATTGTTCCAATAATTAACTCATAGTGACACTTCTATTTGTTTAATGGCCCCTTTTTTTTTTTGACCCAATTCCAAATATTTCTGCAAATGTTAACCCTTAGCCTATGTTCCAGATTAGCATGTAAGAGATATTCTGCAGCTTTCTGCTTTAACACTTTACCATTCAAATGTATTATTTCTGCTTTGAACTGGATTTTTAGCCTAGAAGTGGGTCAGCTGCATCTGCCAGCCTAAATTAGTTATATGCCAACATGCATACACAAATGCATGTGCATTGCATGCCTCTGACTTACCTGTGGAGCAGCGTATTTTATATAGTAAAACTGTGATTCAGGCAACTCTGAGAGCGTGCTCTTCTGTGGCAGGGATATAAGCAAATATCCAGCATGTCACTTTTCACAGCCTTCTCTTTCACTTTTTCTGATGTGTGCCTGAAGGAGTGATCAAGATACAAGTGTCTCTTTGAGGAGAAAAGTAGTAAAATGACATAAGTGAGAAGAGGGAAAGAAGACATCAGACAATACTTCAAACAGAAGCTGAAAAGCCACACAGACTCCAGCAGCATGAAAGATAATCTCAACAAGATTTGTATTTTTTTATCTTTCTCTTCTGTTTTAAATTCTCTTTCTTTTATTTGATTTCAAAGTTGAAACTCAGCTTGCCTAAATGCACTGAAATTTCATCAATAAAAGCATGTTCATGCCAGTAGATTTAGAAAAATCTAATTAAAATTTTTCCAATTAAAGCTTTGAACATTATTTAATTTTAAGATAAAAAAGTTATAGTAGTTTGTTTTTTTCCCTGGGATATCTCCTATATATATACATTTATATATAATATTACATGTCATATAAAGGTACATCAACCTATAAAAGATTTCAGTTGCATATTGCATATGACGTGACCTATCTACATGTTCTTTTACAGCAGGGCAGCAGGACTACAGTGTAAAGAATAATACAGGGCCTAAAATACCCTATACCACTGCTGAAACAATCCTTCTATTTTCTGTACAGTACCTCAGGACTTCCAATGGCTGTGTCAGCATAGTGAGCCTACACATTGAAAACTGTTGCACTCGGCTTTTATGGCTCTGCCGCTCTTCGCTGATAATTTGCTTTTTTAGATCTCACTGGGTTCACACTATTACTTGTCATTCTCATTAGCATGTCGCTATTACTCTTCAGGTTATCCTTCCTAGATTTATAAAGCAGATTCTGTTTTTTACAGGTTTTATTCTTTATTCAGTTATTGACCTTGTATTCTATATAATTAGTACCTCTCTGTAGTATGGTATGTGAACTCTTTCCATTAAAACTCAGGTTTTGAAACCAAAATGGGCTAGAGTTATCTCAAAATATATTTACAACACCGTGCTAATTATAACAGTTGAAATGCAATGCTCTGAGTTCATGGAATCATGGAATGGTTTGGCTTGGAAGGGATCTTAGATCATCCAGTTCCAAAGATCATCCAGTTCCAACGCCCCTGCCATGGGCAGGGACACTCACTAGAAGAGGTTGCTCAAAGCCCCATCAAGCCTGGCCTGGACTGCAAGCACGTTGAACTTCTTGTCAAGATCAGAAGTTGAAGGTGTATTTTGAGAAAAAAAAAGCACCTGTAGATTGTGGATACATCCATATAACCACACTGCTGCTACGGAGCACTTCAAAACCTGCGGCATCAAATCAGCATCACACAAAGCAATTAGTTTCAATGAGAAGACAATGTTAGTGAAATTGTAAAACATAGATGCAGCTTCACTTCATCTACTTGCGGTTTATTGCATACTTTCTTCTATGTTCAATCAATTTTCTTCCAGCATAGAAACTAAGTGGTCAGAAAAGCACAGGGAGAAGCTTCTTCACGATCACTCTTACAGCAACAGTAGCCTGAAATCAGACTGGTATTCAGCCAAGTGGGAAAAAAAATATGATAACCCTAATCCCTGAGCTATGAACATAAATTAAAGAGGAGCTAGGGAGGAAAAGGTATTTTTTACATCCTTACTTTCTTTTATGCTTAAGAGATTCATTTTTGGAAATAGGCCCCCAAAGACTATATTTGCAAGAACATTTACTGTAGTTTTTAAGGGTATTAAAACTTGTTAAATAGGCAAGGTAAATCTAATTTCTTTTGAGCTCAAAGTACTGCTTGCAGGGATCTTTGCAAAAAGATAGTCTCAATTTCTACATGAACAGTTTGCAGTTGGTAGTTTTCTGACAGACGCAATTTGGAGAAGATACTTCCCTGTCACTTTCTGTTTGCAAGTGCTTAAGCCTTGTTGGTTTCAGGAAGTTAAAATGCTGGCATAGGAACAGCTGAAATTGTAAGTGTTTCAAGGAAACTCATTCCACACCCCTTATTGCCTGAAGAATATTGTTTAAGTTCAAAGTTATTCTACTTCAATATTAAAACAGTTCCTACTCTACTTTCCCACAAATTGACTTAAAAGATAATTTGTATATGAAGATTTTATAGACAATAGAGAAGATTTGCATCCTGGTAAGAGGTTGAATTTAGCTTTTGAATTTACCATGTTGCTCAACATGTTTGGAATTTTCCTGGCGCAGAGGTGGTGTTATACATGTGGTTGGTAAATGTTGGTGTTTAATTTTTCAGTGCTTTGGTCTTGTGTGGCTGCAATGGAAACCATGATTTTCACACTGAGTTTTAGCTTTTTAGAAAAAGTAAAGATGGAGTGTCTGATTGCTACAGCACTGCAATTGAGCCTTTCTGGTAGGCATGGATACCTGTTAATATTGTAATTCATTGTAAATGCATAAAAGTTTAGGTTTGATAATTTGTTTGCTTGTTTTTCCTTCTCAGTTAGTATATAATAAAGAGGAACAGTTTGAAAATATTTCTTTAGTCAGTCTTAAATGACAAGTGAATAAAAATCTCATTAGAAAATCGATTAAGGAAAGTCCACATTTCAATATGACTAGCTTTAAGCCTTCACAGACATTGACTCAGACAACCAAACATTGAATAACAGAAACTAAGGTGTGACTCTATTGCAGTCTTTATAATCATATACATGTAGTCAAGCAATGTGCCTTACGCAGTGAGTATAGATGATTAACAGAGGTGAAAAGCTGGTCCATGTGTCTCCTGAGGTTTGCTTCCTCTCCTCTCCTTTGAGCAAAAAAGTCCACTACCCAAGTTCTCAACATTTTATTCTTTTGTCTGTATCTCAGCTCATAAGCCTTTCACTGAATCTCTTACTTCTGAGGCCTGGCCCTTAGCCATTCTGAAAGGCACTGTGTACATAGAAAGGCCTTCTTATTGATATTATGCTTGGGCAGCATTAATTGTTTTTCCATATGTTTAGTAAGTTCAACTGGTCAATACACAATTTAAAGAGTTGGGTTTTTTGGTGTTTTTTTTGGGGTTTGTTTTTTTTGTTTTGCTTAATCTTTACCTGATAGATGAAGTTCGTCATTACTAAATTTACTCAGTCAGCCACAGTGGTTTTTCTGTTCACCCAATTTTGGTACTTTCAGACACTTACAATCTAGTATTGAGTGTTTGAAACACTCTGATGATGAATCCTTGTCATCCAGCACAGTACCTACCTCTCTCAACTGTATCACTGACTAGATAAGATATTATGACTCTAATATAATTCATCCAGAATAATCCAGGAAACTTCTTTTCTCTCCCTCCTAATTCCCTAACAGTAAGCTCTCTGAAGTTTTCCTCATCCCACTGAATCTTTATGTCAGTTATAGGACTTCCTGGGAGCAAATACTGATGTTGGTCCTGTCATCCCATAAGGGAGTGATCCCACTAGCCTCGTGTAGCCACATGGCCACATCGCTACTTTATGTTAAAGGAAAAAGAGGAGTGGGGGTTTTTGTGTGTGTGTGTGTTTTTTTTTTTGTTTGTTTTTTTTTTTAGTTGTTGTTTTTTGTTTGCTTGTTTGTTTGGGTTTTTTTCAATCAAATTCTTCATACCAAGGTACCTGTGCTATCAAATGGAGAAAGATCTCTCTGATTCACTTGCTTACTGATGGCCTTTTATGAGCACCCCATTCATTTTGTAAACTTAGTCAGGCATGACCTGAAATTCCATATTCCCTCCTTGAATCTGACCATTACTTTTATTACACAAAATAACAATATTTTATGGTAACACTTTTATATTGGCTCACTTTTTCCTGTCATCATCCTTCATATATCTGGTCACTCTGGGATGACAATGTATATCTGTGTAACAGCCATAGTAATCTGTACGGGCTGCCTTGGTGCGGTGACACCTCCAAGCAAATGCCCCAGTAGTAATGTGGCTGGCAGAGGGTTTCCTAACTGCTTTCCACCTTGAAAATTAGGTGTTTAATTTGCATAATGAAGGAGGTGGGGTTTATCCACTGTACACTGCAAGCTTGTTCTTGCATATCTGCTTCTGTGCTGGCTCCTCAAAGTTGTCTTTCTACTTCCTATTTTTCTTCCTCCTCCTCCAGAATTACTCTGACTGCAGCAAACAGGTCTGACATAACAACAGATTAAAAACCAGAATTGTGTTTCACTTCTGTAAGAAGCAGAACAGAGTATTAGCACTGCACTTCACCAAGATCCCGATTCCTGATTGTAACTGCAGCCAAGCCAATGAATGATGAGTGATAGCCTAAAGCAGTTTTGAATCAATGCTATCATTTACTAGGGATCTATAGAAGGAAGAAATGGATGTGGGCTCCCCTGGCAGTGTCATTCTGGAAATCAGAGCCTTGCAACTTTAAAACATTGCCAATTTCTGTCCCCAGAGGTACTTCTCCCCATACTCTCTCAGTGTCCTATTGCTTTTAGCCATTCCATTGACTGCAGATCTCTAACCCAGTATGAAATCTGGCCTCTTCATGTTACACTCTATGAGACTGTCTCAAAGCCTGCCAATAGAGAGAAGACTCATGTGTCTGTTTTTTATGGCAAATTTTAAGGAGGCTTCTGTTAACACTCATTGCAGCACATTATTGCTGTTGTCTTATATTCTTTTGGTTGTTTTCCTTTTCAAACCCTAAGCAGTTGCTATTCACCCGGACTCTCCACATGCTTGACTGTTCCTCGTTTTTCTTCCTGGTGATTGTCATCCTGCCAGCCCCCAGGGAGAGCTCTGAAACAGATCCCTACCTGCATTTGCTCAACACCTTATTCCCCATCTGGTGTTTTGAATTTCTGTTTATTGTTCGGACTACTTGTTGGGTCAGAAAAGTGTACCTTCACACCCTGAGGAGGAATGCTTTGACTGCTTGACAAATAGCCATCCCAGTAAAGGTCTGGGGACATGGGGGAGGCACATACAGTTTCTAAATTCTACAGTTATTGTTGACGAAAATTGCAACCACCACATTGGAAGAAAAAGAACATTCTTCTAGTATTCTCATAAGCTGAATCTCAGTCACTGTGCTGACCAAGCCAGAGAGATTTGCAAGTCTTGCTCCCATGGCCTTGCGGTGTCAAATGAAACTGGTAGTACTGATGGTCATGATCTCCGTATTCCTCGAGGCACCCGTTGTGTCAGTTCCTGTGACAGGGCTGAACCTGCCATTAACCCCAGTGAAATACTGCCACATACCCACAGTTTGCTTGTCCTCATACAATTATCACTGCAGAGACTTACATCTGTAAAGTCTCCTGAAGAAATAAAAGTAGCATTAGTAGCCATGCACCAAACATATGGTGCCTCAGAGCAGCTGGGAAAACACGGTGCTCCAGCTTTCTTGATGGAAAGCACTTTTCCTCTGCCAACTGCATTTTGTAAAACAGTTCAAAGGCTTCTACCAGCTTTCAGGGAGCTGCTTGCCACAGGGAAATGCTTGTGAAAGGAGTGGGCAGACAGGCACCCAAACAGCAGAAGTCATAAGCTATATAGCTATCTCTCCCCATCTTTCAGCTTCTACACAGAGAGCTGAGATTAACTGCTGAGCGGAAAAATTACTAAAGGTATTTGTATACAAGTAAACCCTCTACAGTTGCAGGATGACCGGTTCAAATTAGCACATAAGCTGAGTATGAGCCCTATAAACATGCCTTCTCTAGGAATGGTATTGCCAAGATGGTGTCTTCCTGCCCAGCAGTTCTTTTGACTATACCCCATGAAATCCTGCATCTTCTTGGCCCACTTTTCTTTGGTCAAATACCTCCTGATCCAGTATCTTGACTAGTCTGGATTCATACTGCTAACTTCAGATCTAACACTCAAGCAAATGCAACCCCTGAGTAGGTGCAAAAGGTGAGTTGATTGACATCTAACAGCCTCCTTTACCTCCTCCTCCAAGGGCAGCCTCCCTGCCTTCAATTCTCTACTGGGTTCTATCAAATACTGCATCTGATCTACAGAAAATGGCACTGCCTGTCCAATTTCTTGTCCTAGTTATTGTAGTTCTCCTTCTGACTTAGTACTACAGAACCATAGATCAGCCCAGATTAGAAGGGACCTCAAAAGGTCATCTGGTTCAATCCTCTGTGGGAAAGAGAGCCTACAAAGAAAGGGAGACTTTAAGAAATTAAGAATATTATGAATATCAAGTCTATCAGTGGAAGACATCCTGCAGTAGATAGGGAAAATCTGAATCATAATTGAAATACTTTTTTAGGTCTACTCAATATAAAAACCTCTCTGATGGGACAGCCACATAATATTTTCCCAGTTCAGAACTGCAACATCATATGACAGCTTCTCTGTCAATGAATAGAGTAACCTGAGGAAATACAGGATTACCCACAGGAATTATGTGTTCTTTATGTGTCCTTTGTTAATCAGTTCCCATTCAGGATGGGGATCCGTATTACATATTCTGAATTCTTGATGAATGGTTTTCCCTGAAATTAAATGAATACATCCCATGACAATAAAGCATCATTCTAAAACATTGCAGTGAGACCAGCATGGTTATTAAATAATATATTAAAATTCTTCTTCTCTCTCAAAATGTTAAAGAAAAGGAGGGGAAAAAAAGGAAAGCGTACTGCTGAGTCCTACACATCAACAGATATAGGCTCCAAGAGATTCAAGGAAGGAAAGCCTTCCCTGTTCTACATCTCTTCATTCAAGATTTTAATAAATGCTTAGTATATATTCTACATATCCCATAGCTTTAGTTTAATTGGCACAGAGTGTGTTTATGGCATTTGGTATATAGAATCTGTATAGTATATGCCTTATAGACTTCTGGAAAACAAGTGCCCTTCCTGGATAGAAACATTTCGAAAAAATTCTTTATTGTAATATTCAATTCAAGAATAACTAAGCGTATTTGAAAGCAAACTTGCCTCAGTGTTTTAGAGAAGTTAAGAGTGTTTGGACTCCTTTTGTTATAGATTTCAAGTAATCCAAATTTCACAGTCAATCAAGTATAAACAACTTATTGCAAAGTATTAAACTTACCTTTTGTGTGTCCAAAACAGGTAGACCATTACTTGAATTACCATGACCGTCATGCAAAAGATGGAAGGGAAAATATTATTTGAAACTGCAATTCAAAGTAGTCGGTGTACAACATACATTTAAACAAGTATGTAAAGAAAAATATGTTCAGCTATAATCATTTAGAGCTATTCAAATTCTACAGCTTCTTTTATTGCAATAAGTCAGTGGGATTTCCAACAGAAGTAATATTCAGGATTAATAGAACATAAGGAGGAAAAGGTTACTTGATCCAAACTACTAGACATCTCCAGTCAGTTTTCAAAGAAGGTCCTAGCCACATTGTTAATTACATTCAGCCTTGCTGAATGGTCTCCTAGTTTCAATAATTTAGTGCATTTTTCGCTTTATAACTTGACAAAGGTAATGTCTTTCCTATATTCCTTAAAACACGTATCACCTAGAGTACCACTGATTCTCTTAAATTCCATTAAGTTACAAAAACCAAACCTGCAAAATGACCCTCAAAATTCTGGTTAATTTCTGATATTGTACATTGTAAAACCACTACAAAATTTGAGTTTGAATTTTCGAATTTTTTCTGAAAATTAAGAGTGATTAGATTTTACGTAGTTGTTATTCATATTCATTCTCATTCATGGCTAGGCTTCGCGAACGAAG
>VZRE01004463.1:109076-126729 GCA_013396775.1 Cephalopterus ornatus | reverse complement strand
TCGCTCAGGCACACCTGAGGAGAGGATGTGTACTCGTCACTCTAGCTCTCTGATACAGGAGTAGGAGGAATTTGGGGTCATGGCTCACTGGAATGCTGAATGTGAATTTTTGGGAGAATTTCTCCACTGAGACAACTGTGCCTGTTCATTTAAACCTTAGGACATTGTGGTGGGAAATAGAGGGAAGCCAGGACATTGTGTCCCTAGTTGGGCTACATCACATCTCACAGGAAGGAACAGAGTCCTTCTGCCCTAACACCCTCTGAGGTATGTGGCTACAGTCATCCTTTGGTGCCATGGGAGAACACAACAGGATACACTTCATCCTGGCCTGGAAGCAGGAACTGCTTCCACAGTCACCAATCTCGCAGCACTGTCCCCAGTGTAAAAGCACGACCTTCCCATGCTGGCTCTTACTGAGACACATTCCCAGCATCCTGCTCTTGCAAAGGACTATCCTGCTCCCCATTCCTGCCTTACCAATGCACGTCGCATTGGAGGGAATGTGGGTCCAGACACCTCTGGTGTTATTTCCCCACCAAGACACAGGTTTCCTATGAGTGGGGGACTGGACTTCACTCCAACATTTGATTTTGGTGAAAGGTGGCTGCAAATCCTCTGGACAGCTCAGCATCACTTCCTCATCCTCCATGTAATTCTCCTGGTCTGGTGTCAGCTGGAGTCTAGAGTCCCTCTGGGGCCTTTGGCACCTTCCTGGCAGAGGAAAAGGTGTTTGGGATGGGAGATGATGAGGTTCAGTATGGGTGAGTGGTGGGAGAGAAATCCCCAGTAATCCATCCAGTCAATGAAGGGAGAGGAAAGGTAACACATCTATCTCCCAGTATGTTACCCAAGGTATGTTTGGAGGGGGCTTTCCTTGTTCACATGAAACATGAAGGATCAACCATCCATGAAGCTCTCCTATCCATCCACCTCTGTCTGTGGACACTCCTATCCATATCCCAACAGACCCAAACAGGGAGGTTCCCAAGTTATCTCTCCCTGCCCACCTCTCCTGAGCACTGGACTGCCCAAGTACTGCCATGCCCACACTGAGCACAGCTCTGTCCCTGCTTGGGACAGTCCTACATTCCCACCACCTTACAGAGGGCATTTCTCTTCCCCCAGCTTCATCCCATACAGCCTCCAGTACCATTGCCAAGAGCTGAGTCAGCCCTGGGCAGTGAGGGTTCCCTTCAGTCCCCTCCACTCCTGCAGATGTCCCCAGGATTCCTCACGCATGGGCAGGCAGGGGAACAAGCAGATCTGTGCACTCCAGGGTGGAGGCACATTGAGGATCTTGGAACCTCCTGCTGCAGCCTCACTTACCAAGGCACCATACGCCCCCCTCTATGAGCATCCAGGCACTTGTGCTGTTCCTGCCCCACCAGGCCTGTCTATAGGATGGTTTTCCAGAATTCACTTTCTGAAGTTCCTTTGCACATTTGACCTCGGAGAAGGATGGCTTGAGATCTTTAGGGCAGGTCAGTTGCAGATGTTCATTCTGTGGGAATTTGCTGTTGTTTCCTGGAAACTCGAGTCGTTCATCCCACTCAGGTTTTATGCAATTTTCTGTCAGGGAGAATGTGTGAGAGTCCTTCTCAGATAGGAGATACTCAGGCAGGAGGGGCACCTGTTCCATTATCATTCAATACCACAAGGAAACCCAAGGGCCCTCAAGTGAAGGAAAAGAGCGAGTGGCTGGGTAAGGAAGTGATACTGGACACTAGGAGAGAGGTGAACTGAGGGGCAGGATCTGTCCCTCTCCAACTTCCTCATGGCCTACAACTCAGGAATAGACTGGGAGGAGGTGCAGGGACAGAGAAAACCTGTCCCACATTGAAGGCTTCTACCCCTCTCTGTCTTGGAAACTGTTCCTACCTGGGACCTGTCTCTGAGCTGTATCCAAGGCTTCTCATGGATATGGCAGGATGTCCAGGCCCCCTCCACAGGGAGAAGTGCAGGTAGCAGGGGAGACTTACCACTTCCCAACTTACCTGTGATGCAGGTCAGTTTCTCTGTCAACCTGTGCCATGTTCCCTGAGTGTCCTTCACTTCCCAAGCACGCTTCCAACCTGGAGAAGTTCCATTTACACATCTCATCACAGCAAGAGGAGGAGGGTCTTTCTCAAAGCAGCTCAGTGTCACCTCCTCCTTCAGCCGGTAAAAATTATGTTTTGGGGTAAAGTGGAGCTTTGAGATCCACTGGGGCTTCTGGCATGTCTCTGCACAGAGGAGAGGAGAAGGAGCAGGTGTAAGCAGGATGGGAAGAGGTCTACTCTGACGTCTCTTGCCCTGGTTTTGACAGTGTCCAGCTCCTTTGGTTACCACATTCAACCCCAAATCCCTCTCTTGCAGCCTAAAAAAGAGTTAATGGTGGCAGCATGCCATCCCAAGAGCAGTCCCATCCATGCCTACAGACTTGTAGGATTCCCCACTCAAGCTCCATTTGGGTAAGTCTGACCAGGAACTGAACTCCTCTGCAGTCTTCACACAGAGTTCCAACCACTCCCACCACCTTGGCATATGCCCAGACATTGTTTGAAGGCACAGTAGCCCCAGTGCAGGAGCCCTTGTTCCTGCCTTTGAATCCCTCCCCAGGAGCACAGACCCTGGCAGGCGCTCACAGCAAGGTGCTGAGACAAAAAGAGCCCCATCACTGCCAGGACACAGGGGAAAGACAAAGTATCCAGGTCTCCCATTCCCAGACTGTCACCCAGGTGGGGCTGAAGCATGACCATGTCACAGAGGGTCTGATGGCAGGTCAGGACCCCAGGTCAGAGTGATGCAGGGCTGTGCTTACCCTTACAGGTGGCAGTCTCATTCCACATGGTCTGGGTCCCACTGGAAATGCATCTGATGTAGGGGACTGATGGCATAAATTTCTCCAGACAATTCAGTTGCACCAGTTGATTCAAGGCATAACTGCTCTGGTTTGGGGTAAACTGCAGCTTGGGGTCCCAGTCCAAAGGAGCTTTACATCTTCCTATGTGCAAAGGCCAAGAGGGAGAGCCCTGAGGGTCACTGGGCTCTGGCAGCAACCTCAGGGGTGAGGGGGTCCCATCCAGAGGGCTGCTGGTCCTCCTCCCTTGAGAGGGGTGGCAGAGGTGGCACCTCCCAGGATGAGGCCCCAGAGCCCAGGTGCATTATCCCTGTGGTGTGGAGGGACACCAGCAAGACAGATCCAGCATCCTGGATCCATCCTCTCTCCTGTGTTCTCTCTCCCAAATCCAGGGGCTGTGTGAGTGTACCAGATACTCTGTTGGCACCACTGATCTGCATTCCCATCATTCTGATGGACACTGTCTGCTCACATACACACAAACACACTTACATGCAGCAAAAAACACACTCAAGTTGCCACTTCGCTTTTGCTCTGGAGTTACACTTGTTATTTCCTTCTCCCCATCCCTCTCTCAAAATATCTGCTAGCTCCTAGGATCATGTACCTCCTGTCCCATATCCCTCCAGTCCTCACACAGGACAAGCACCACCCCCACATCTGCGTTGGCAAAGGGGACTTGAGAAGAACTGCACAAAGGTATTTAACCACCTTCACATTTAGCTGAGTTTTGGCAACATGTAGATTGGGCAATTGGCTGACGTAAATCTTCATATCCGTTTTCATTGGCTTCTAGACAGGAGTTCTGCTGGCTCTCAGCATGGCATTAATTTGGGTCTCTACCCCTTGAACAGATGACACTTTTCACACAATAAGAAATGTAACTCTGTGAGCTTTCTTCATCCAATAAATTTAGCTGTAGACACCCAAACATTGTCAAAATTTACTGGGGTGCAGCCAGGCAGGCACAGCCGTCTTGCACTGCTTCCCACAACACCCAAAAGGCATTGAGACTCCCCACAAAAACAGGAGCAGGTCAAGAGACCACAAGAGCTGCACCACCTCAGACAGAATAAAGCCCCTGACAAATAAGTGGAAAAAATTACCACCAGACTGGCAAATTGAGCAGCAAATATTCCAGGCACCTGAGAGGTACTCATGGTGGTACTTCCCATGTTTTGTTTCACGTTACAGGGCTCCAAATTGTGTCTGTACAAAGTTTAGTTATCAATGTGTATTCTTCAATCTTGAAGACGCCACAGAAACATGAGCAATCATTGCTTGAAAAGAGGTTTGTGGGGCCTGACCTGAAGCAAGAAGCAGTTTTGGGGAAATGAAATCTCCAGTGGAAACAGCCCTAGGAGCTGATGGAACTGTGAGTACTCACGGGCACGGCTGGCCTCTCCCAGCCTGCCCTACTCTTGATCTTCAGTGCAAAGAGGCCTCATCGTTTTCCTTTTCTGACTATTCCATGCCTCCTGGTAACTATTACAGTCCCCACAGCACACAAAACCGATCGGCAGCACCGCACACGGCAACGTGCCAGGAAGGAAATCAGCAGGAAAAGAGAAATTCTGCTTTGCAGACACCCTGCTGACACAGGTGCAGATTTCAAGAGATGCTCTGCTGGCAGGGGTGGTGGCAGCTGTACGACAGAGCTCTGCCTTGCTTCCAGCTCTCCCCGAGTCTCACACCAAATCTGTTAGTGCTTTTTATATAGCAAAGCATTTTCTGCTAAAACAACCATAAGTGAACCTCTCTAAACTTACAGGATTTCTTTGCAGAGGCCAGGGGTAACACTATGATTCAAAAAGCCACATCTCATGGTTGCTGCTTTGGAGGTGCAATACAGTGCAGATTTGCTGTAGCACAAAGAAGAACTAGTCTTTGTTTAAAGTATATGATTTTTTTCCTTTTTTTTTTTTTACTAAAAGACAAAACTTCTGCACAATTGAAATTAGGCATATCAGCATTATACTAATTATTGTTGACAGGCTCGCTTGGATTGATCTGGCACAACAGCCACATATTTCTGACTAGGCTGTCCACCTTCATCAGGACTCCAGAGAATCATTTCTCTTAAATGTGGGCATTTATCAGCCCTAATCCTTTGCCAGGAACATCAGCCTCTATTCCATTGTCTCTGTTTCAGATGAAAAGGGCTTCACGGAGGTGCATATTTGTCCGGGGTTTCCTTAGTCCTTCTGTCAGTGTCTGCTAAAATGGGATGATGGATTGCTGCTGTGATGCAGCGTAGTTTACAGTGCACTCTCTGGCAAGGGTAGACAGCTTCTGCAAAGACCACACTGACCACCAGATGTGTCAGCGGTCACATCTGCTCCTTTGGGCACTAACACTACACCAGAGGGCAGTCCTGCAGGCACACCCTCTCGTTCCCTCCTTGCAAGGGGCTCTGTGGGCAGAGCAAGCACCAGTGGGACATCTGTCCTCTGTGACTCCTCTTTTCCTTCCCAAGCTCTCTGAGCTATGGGGTGGTCCTTTGGCCCCATTTTTTCTTCCCCATGAGCTCCCCTGTGCATTTTGACCTGCCAGATGTGCCCCTGTTGTGCTCAGGTAGTTGGGCAGGCAGAGGCTGATACATCACCCAGACCCTGGCTGGGCATGGACCATGCTGAGCAGAGCCAGAAGGCTGTGTAGGAGAGATCAGAAAAGGCAGGCAGAGCCTACAGCTCACCCCCATCCTCAGAGGAGCCAGAGGCTGGAGTATGCTGTGGTAGGGGAGTGCACCAGCATCAGAAATTATCCTGGGAATTAACACTGTCTGACAGAGGGATGTTTATGGCAAAACAAGCTTGCTTGCCTTGCAAACGGGCAGCGGACACCAGGAAGGCAGCCTGTGAGACTGCCAAAGCCTATTTCCCTCCTGCACACAGAGCATCCTGCTAGCAGTGACCAAGCCGTCACAGCCCTTCCAGGGCCTGCTGCTTGCCTATGTTCTTGCTGCTGAAGAGGAGCTGAAGTCATGTAGGGTATCACAGCACTGACACCATCTGTATCCAGGCGTCTGCAGTCACTCAGAGTCCTTCCTGGTGGCATTTCTGATTTCTGTTTGAGGGTGAAGCCTAGAAGGCTTTGCTTCCCCACAGGAGAGGGAAGACAAGACACTTTCAGTGCACGTCTGGTTTTATCTTGAAAACATTGATTAATGCAATCTGATTCAGCCTCACATCTTCAACAAGTCCAAGCCTGGCAGGCATGGGGTTACCACTTAAGACTTACTGTGACAAACTGATACGTGCAACTGAGGTGTACAGGTTGGGGCAGGGGAGGGGGGGCACCTCTGTCCTGACTCACTTTGTTACACTCCTTTCCCAGCCACTCCATAACCATTGCCATGAGAAAACTGCTCCTTGGAGCAAAGGAGCCTGTCCTCTAACCCAGAGTGGTTGCTTGTGTGCTTTGGTTGTGGCCAAGGGAAGCTGTTAAGGGAGTCTCCACCAGGCTGGAGCTCAAAACTTGTGCAAAGCAGTTGAATGTATGTGGGAGGCCAGGGCACTGATGGAGAAAGGATAATGCTCACACAGAAAGGGGAAAGAAACGCTTAACTTCCAGCCTTGTAGACACTAACAGCATCTGGGAGAGTAATGAAACTGCCTTCAGACACTGTTTTTTACCCTGCACGGTGGTATGCAGAAAGCCACCCACAAGCCTTCCACCCCAGCTGTAAGAAGGAGGCTGAGTCAAGTGAGATTTCAGCATGGAAAATATGGTGTAGATGTGACCAAATGTGCAAAATGGAAAATGCTGAATGCCTAGACAGGAGTGGTAGCAAAAGGTTGGTCTATTTGTCTCCTATAGGCAGAGGTTAATTGTTTTGGGTTTTTTACTGTTGGTGCTGTTAAATGAATACCCTGCTGGCTCATATTGTTTATTACCCATGAATACAGAAAGCATTTTACAGAAATATCTGGACTGCCTGTCTTTGCTGCAAGGGAGTTTTGAGCCTGGCAGGCAAAACAAAGCCCCAGCATGCCCCAGAAGCAGATGTCAGGGAGGATCAGGAGAAAGGAGAAACAGCTATGCTGGTAATTCAGGTCAGGCTCCTGGGTTCAGCCCTTTGCTTACCAGCAGAAGATGTACTTTCTTACATTATATTATCTCATACACAAAGAATAAAGGACAAGGTGAAAACTAAGAAGGAGTAGGCGAAGTTCAACCTTTTTCCCACGGCAGCTAAGAGAGGTGACAGCAAAGTGCGCTGTAGTCTTTCTGTGTTTGATGACATCTGTTTGCTAAGATGAGCTAAGAAAAGCAACCACTGTTTCCACCAGTGGAGATTGTGTTGAAAGCCACTGAGAACACACACACGGGTCTTAAACCATCTCTTGTACTCACCACTACCAACCAAAGTGGCTGAGCTGGTCTTAGAGACTGATGGGCAGTGTGAGGGTGGAAAAGGAGCAGAGAGACCTCGGGGATGCTCTTCTTGCGAGTCACGCCAGGGAAAGGGAGTGGCAAAGCAGGTCATTGAACAAGACAGCATAGGAAGAGCTGGGAAATGGTGGCTCTTTAACCTGTACTGGCCCACTATGCAAAAATGCAGCTGGCAGGTTTTTAAGAACAGGAGGTAAAATTCACGTTTCCTAAACTCGTGCTCTAGTGATGTGAAGTGGAAGCACCATAGCACACACAGTTCACAGCCCTTAGGGTATCAAGCCCAAGGCACTCATCTGCAGTATCTCTCAGCATTAGCGTTCCCCACAGGATTTACTCTAGACACTGTTTGAAATTCGACTGACACAAAACCTTTCAGATTGAGTGTGGCTTTATTTTAGCTAGAAACCTCCTACCCACCAGCCATTGAAGCTATGTTCCTAGTTAGAGCTTCTTGTCAGCTGCCACTAAATCACTATGCATTGCCAAGCAAGGCTGATGAGAAAGGGGTTAGGGCCAGCTCGAATCACAGGCCCTGCCGTTGCACAGAAAATATCCCCTAGAAGCTTCTTCACCTGCCTTCCAACGTGCACTAGGACTGTAAGGGGACGAGGGTTTCATACAGGTTTGGCATCTTAGGGAGGAAGAGAGCCCTGTGAGGGCAGCACAGCGAAGTAATCAGGTGACAATAGGTCCAATGAGACAATGCACTCTGCTCAGTGCACGGTGTTCCCATGAAAGAGTGAGCAGAACAGTAGTGCTGTGCTGGCTTTCAAGGTTATATACGTCCTAACCACATCCTCTGCCTGCAGCTGCTTTATTCTTTCCTGGGCTGTTCTCTGTGGCACTGTTGCCAGTGGGCTGTTCCCTCTCCCTGGTTGTACCCTCTATCTTCCAGGGTCATGCGAGGTGCTCAGGAATCCCATCCCTATGTCCCCTGTCTTTGCCCAACAGCTTTTTACCCTGCCCCACTGACACTGCTAGCCGATTCCACCCTTGCAGGGATGGGAGGGACATTCCTGGCCCATCCTGGCCATCCTCCTTGTCCTGTCTCTCAGCAGGAGAAGGACCATAATCCATCAGGTGGAACCTCAGCACGGGTCCCAGGATGGGATTAGCCCACATGCTGAGGATGCAGGCAGGGCTTCCCGTGCTGCTGGGTGCGGCTGCCACTTGTTTTTGTCTTGGTTCCTCTTTTCACAAACACCAAGGTGCAAACTCAGCAATATCATCTCTGTTGCAGGCAGCTCCAGACTCCTCTGGGGATGGCTGGGTGACTGAGATCTGCAGAGCGTGTCAAGAGCCTGCTTGCCCACAAGTCCCTGCTGCATCCCACTGTTCACGGTACAGACAGGTCCTGGTCCTAGTGTGCACCTTGAAAGCAAAAAGGAGAACTTGGACATGGTTATACATGCTGGCCTGGGAGAACAGCTTCAGTGGGAATCTGAGCAATGGGAAGCCACTTGGGGCAGAAGAATATCCTCTGTCGCAGATTTAGCCCTTAGTTTTTGCGTGACAGTGTACTGTGCTTACACTCTCCGCAACTACATGGACACATCTTCCCTGGGAACAAACTCTTGTGACCCCTATCACACACTACAGACCCTGATGTCACTTCGCATCAGCAATTAAAGTTTCTGGTCCCATTCCCTGTACTGTGTCATAGCCAGGGTACTTAATCAGTAGTTTTCTCTAGCCCACATCAGTCCATACGCATCCCCACAGTAGACTAGGATGACACGATTAGGTGCTTGTTTAATGATTTTTATCATCTAGCTCCAAGAAAATTGGTTTAGAGAAATACTCCAATTCAGACACATACAGAACAATGGAAGGTCACAGCCCCTGGATCACAGTCAAACACTAGACAGTGCAGTCTCCTTGGAGGGTGGATAACACGTGAGCCTGCAGAAACTCACTGACTCTGCTGGGATCCAAGTACGCAGCCTCTGTAGGAAGAGCCCAGAAGAGCCCTGGAGGGCTCTGGACCCTTCCAGCACCAAGGAAGCCCATTAAAGAACAATCCCAAAACGTTGTAACTCCTGCCTCCAGGGTCTCCTGGACAGGAGCTCAGCTGACAGCTCTCCAGATCTTTGTTGGGTGTCAGCACCCGTCTCCACTTTGGTGAGGACACGGCATCTGCACACCATGCAAGGACAAACAGCCAACTCATGCTCCCAGCTCCATGGAGGAACATTACAGGCCCTGTAGAGGCTGTCCCAGCACCCCAAGGTTTGCTACCCTACATCCCCAACAGAGGTCCACCTCACCATAACCCAGCTAATGGGCTTGGGCCTCTGTATGGACATCAGACTTCTCTGATAGAGCTGCTGTATTCTGCACATGGTGAAGTTGCATAGCAGCCCTGCAGCAGGAGCACAGCCAAACCTTCTCTTACAGGTAGAGGACTGAGCACTTCTTACCTGCTTCCTGGGGTTCTCTGTAGTTGTTGAGATCTGGCTCACCACGCTCTTTTTCTGCCAGCAGAGGTGTGAGGAGCAGGAGAAATATCCATTGCAGGGCCATGTTTGCTCCCAGGGCAGGACTGAGTTTTCAGCCCCACTGGCTGCCTCCCTGCACATCCGTCTGACTGTGAGAGATGCAAGTACAGAAAGGAAACAGGAACGCAGAGAAATCACTTATGGTGCAAGAGGCTTCCTCATTGGAGAGGGAACCTCAGCCAGCGTCAGCACCGCCTTTATTCTTCTGTGCATTGTTTTAGCTTCACGTGCCTTTTTGCAATCATGCTACTCTCCAATCGCTTGTCTAAAAACCACAGTTTTCAGGATTTCTGGCAGGAGAAGCTACTAACCACAACAGCTGGGTTGCCTTATCTCCCAGCACAGACATCAGCAGTCCCAGAAAGACTTGTGGGGTGTGCTGGTTCATGGCTGGGCTTTTGTAGGAAGATGTGGCTTCCATACTCACCCGGAAAGTCAAGCAGAGACTATATCAGGACAACCTTCACCTTGTTACTTTATAAGGATAAAGTGATAAAATGGACTTCTAAAGGGCACAGATGAGCTTAATTACCTGGCAATGTGTGCCATGGGCATGAAAGCCAAGGTTTTGGTAGAAGTGTTTGGATTCTCAGGACTCGATGAGAGCCTATGCTTGGGAAGAAGCTGACTGGAGTCCTGGGGATCTGCAGCTCAAATGCTGTGGCACATTGTGTTGTTAACACACGGTGGGAGCAGGAATGACCCTGAAGGTGTGAGAAGGCAGCACGAGCATGGCAGTGGGCAGAAAAGGGGCTGCTGGGGAGATTGTCTGTGCAGCTGGAGGCTGGTGGCACCGGCCATAGCAGCAGACTCGACCACCAGAAGTGAGGTGAGCAGGATTCATGAATTTGTGCTTCCTCAGCCACCCAGCAACCCTTGCTGGATGTGCTTGGCCCTCATGACAGCTGAAAAATACAGCTGGGAGAAAAACAAGTCCTGACGTCTTCTCTGAAGCTCCACAGCCAAGCTGCAGCCCTGCAGCCTTCCTCTCTTGTGCTCTTTAGCAAGGATCCCTGCCTGGTACTCAGGCTCTACTTTCTGTTGATTTGCACATGCTGTAACATCTCGTTCAGCAGCACCAAGCAGGCCAGTGAAAGGCAACCCTCTCCAAATACACTCTGTCCTGCCACCCCAGAAATTTAACCCTGAGCAAAAGATGATAAAGGCCTTGTTTTGTCTTTGTTTTCTCCCCTGCAGTCTTTTACGTCTCAGGAACAGAGCTGGAGACTGCTCAGCCACCTTCCTTGTGCCCTGCTATGTTCAGAAAGGCAGGCTCAGCCTCTTCTCGCTTGTCTGTGTACTCAAACATACTTGTCCTGGCAGAAGGGCCCTGGGGCAGAAGTGCACAGTCAGGACTCTGGCATTGCAGCAGGGCACAGCCTGGGAGGTACCTGGGAGGTAGCTATGCTCCACCTCAGGTACCTGCAAGGTTTGTAGGGTGGGGGGAAGCAACTGCTCCTCTGTCTCCAGCAACTCAGACATCAACTCTCCCTGCCCCTTCATGCTTCTGGGTCTTTTAAGAAAAAAATTAAAAGACTACAAAAGCAAACTCTGTCAGTAGGAATAGGGTCTTCATTTCGAGGATCTTTGGAAAAGGAGTGGGAGAATTCCATAAATTAAAAAATACTAAAAAAAAAAAATCACATCCCCAGTCCCTCTCTGCTCCAATCTCAGCATGATGGTTGTCACCTCCGATGTTAACAGTATCTGCCCTCTCCAAAAACCCTTCATTGCCTCATGTGAAACCTCAAAACCCGTGGAGGAAGTGGCCCAAGCAGTTGCCAGGAAGCTCTCTCACTCTCTTGCTCTCTGGCTCTCTCATTCTTTGCACTTCCCCTTGCTCTACACTGGAAAAACTCAGCCTTGAGTGTAACCTGGGCTCTTGCAGGGAGCATGGAAGGATGTTGCAAACGAGTTTTACGTTCCCCAATGGGTCCAACAGCTTTCTGTTCTGGTCACACCAGGCAAATCGAAAGCCACGAAGACAGCTGTACCCAGAAGAACTGGCACAGCTGGGAGGGTGGGCAGGCTGGATTTCAGAAGGTGTAGGCAAGGAGCTGCGTCCTGCTGTGATGCCAGGGTCCAGGCATGCTGCCATGCATGTGTCCCATTTTGCCCTAAAACTTGCAGTGTGCTGGCATTTGAGCCACGTTTAGCAGCAATCGTGTCACCCTGGGGGATGTCACTCCTCTGCTGTGAAACCATGCTCTCCCATTGACCCTACAGACATTGTGGCAGCTCTTGAAGTGTTGGCAAAAAAGGCTGCTCGATGCTTCTACAGGCTGTTCTCTGCTCTCTTTTTTGTTTGTCTTAGCTGACTTATACTATTTTTGTCATCTAGACATGACTTCTCTTTGAAGGAACATCTCTGTTTTGAATAACCTCTGGACTTGGTGGTGATTCCTGCTGGTTTCTCTCTACCTTTTGATACCAGGAGCCCTGAAAGGCTGCCTTAAATCTTTGGAAGCTTGCTGGACACTGTGTGACTCTGCTGTTTCTCTTAGCTCCGTTTTATCTGAGTTTCCTCATTTCCACATATTTCCCCTTTCTGCAGCTGAACAAGATACCTCTGGACTTTTCAATCTTTGATAATTGCACAGGGTCATGGAAACAAAGCATGTTGTGGCTGACACTAGCAGGCAGTCCCTTTCTGGGAACATGCTCAGCCCATTCCTGCACAGAGCTCAGTTCCCCATCTTCTCCAAAGTCTCGGGGTGTGTGTGGAGGAGCCATACACTGACATCTTGCTTACCCCTGATTGGTATTGCAAAGCACCCATCAGGGTGCTTGAAGATCATCAACAATAGTACTATGACCTGACCCTTTTATTTGGGATTCTTGTTCCCAAAGGTGTATCTGTGGAGCAAAGAGCTCTGCATCCTCTTCTAAAACAGGGACCCCATCACTGTGGCCACACCTTGGAGGAAGGGCTTCTCCCTTAAGCTGGAGGTTAGAGCTCGCACCCACATGTGCTACTCCCCTGCACAATGCTCTCCAGGAGCACAATGCTGTCCGGCTTGCCAGTCCTCCCCTAACTCTCCCCATGGACCACACGGAGCTGCTGACATGCAGACTGGCCCTTGCCCCGTCAGTACTGCAGTGAGGGGAAACAGGGGTGCTGGGCTGTGAAAGTCACTTGTGGGCACTGCTGCCGCTAAAGTTCATTCAGAGGAAAGTTCATTCAGAGGAAACCTTGTGGGTTTCACTGTATAGCTGGGGGCACTGAGGCAGAGAGGGAGTCAGCGAAGGGGCCAAGAGAGGAAATCCATATGGCAGGTGCTGATTTCAGTGCTGAGTGCCAGGATGGTGCCACAGCACCAGCACTGTCCTTCCTCCATATGAAAGGGAATCAGGCTGTGCCCTAGTGTCTAGTCTGGCCTGAGCACTCCTGTCCTACTGCCACAAGGGAGTCACATCAGCTAGGGACCTGGGAAGCAGCTTCTGTGACCCTAGGCTGGGACAGCTGTGGTGCAGGGAGCTGGCCTCTTTCCAGGCTAGGCTACAGCTGGTCTGGCCTGTTCCCAGGCTAGGCTACAGCTGAGCTGGCCTAAAAGCTGGATGTTCAGCTGTTTTGAGCTCCCACAAAGCTCTCAGGGCTAAACATGAGGTCATACTTAGTTTGATGTCGGCAAAACAGTGGTCACAGAGGTGTCAGAGTCACCTGCATGCCCATCCCCAGGCTGGCAGCCCCTGCCCATTGTGGCACAACTGCTGCATGGAGCCTTGTGGGATTTCAAATGTTCAAGGCCAGGCTTGGTCTAGTGGTTGGCATCTCTGCCCATGATAGGGGGAGGGTGGAACTGGATAATCTTTAAGGTCCCTTGCAACCCAAACCATTCTTTAATTCTATGATTTGTGTGTGTCACTGCCTGCTGGACACTTGCAGTCTTAGCATGGGATCTGGCTGTCAGGAGGGGCATGGGAAGGAAAGGTGTTTCCTTCTCTCCTCCAGTATGTATCAGGCCTTTACACTGGACACACATGTTCCCGCTTGCCTCCCATGCTCCCTTGCATAGATGTCTGTCTGTCTGCTGCCCTCAAAGTTGGTGGTGCCTGAAGACTTTGAAAGAGAAGGGTCGGTTCCAGCAGATATTTCAAAAAGCTGCCATGTATAATGCAGTACCTCCTTTGTTCTCTGTCAGATGCCTCGCAGTCATGGTAATGTGACTGTCACACTCCTCTGCCAGGCCTGATGCTGGCTGCTACAGACTCTGTTTAATGAGACACTCTTTGCTTTCAGTGTTTCTGCCTGGCAGGCTTTGTGGGTCTAACTGTTCATGGCATCCTGGCTCAGGCACAGTGCTCTCTGTCTGAAAGCAGCTCTCTTGCTGTGCCTGCAGATCCTTGAGGCTGCCTATCCCAACTCTTTGTGCATCCCTGTCCCATGTCTCCCTATCTGTCTGCCCAAACATGCATTCTCATCCCAGCTCCCCCAGCCTGTCCCAAAGGCAGCTTGGCAGTTTGCTGGTGCTCAAGTGTCTCCTTCCTTCCCAGTCTCCTGCAGCAGCCTCTGAGAATTGCCAGAGTTGTTTCAGCACTGACAGGCATGTACGGTCCATGGTCACAGTCTTTGCCCTGAAAATGAGCCAGCTCCTGATGACCTGGGCAGAGAAGGTCCAAGGGGACTTCCCAGGACCCCCTAGCACCTGGCACCAGCAACGCCCCCGTCTCAACAGGCACATGTCTCTCAGATTGTCATGCACATCTGGACTCCCACTGCACCCTTAATCTGCCCCAGCCATGCTGTCACCCCATGGCTTTGCCCCTCCCAGCACTGGGTCCATTAGTTGTGTTGTCCCCCCATCACACTCCAAAGCAGATCCCTGTACCATGAAACTGGGCTCCTCTTTGCTTCCCGTATGATGAATCTCTGCTCCCAGGGTTCACCCACAGACCCCATCACTTCTTTGGTAAGGCTTACTTGCAGATCTGCAAGGAAGCCAGGAGTGACCTCACTAAGCAGCAGCTCAGAGTTGCCTGTAAGGAGCAGGAGAGTAGGACACAGCTGCTGCTCAAGTGACATGAGACAAGTGACATGAAACAACTGAGACAGGCAGAACTGACCATGCATCTTGGTGGTGGTCCAGAGCTTCCCCTGGCCTCACTCTGCACCTCAGGACATGTGAGGTGGGCACTGATGCTGGGCTGGGCACTGGTGCTGGGGTTGCTGACTGCTCTGCCCTGTGCTTACAGAGGGCAGGAGGATGTGGAGCTGGCCCTGGCAAGCAGCCTGTCACCGCAAGATTGAAAGGGACTTCAGCTAGTGCAGTAATGAGGCCAGGGACCTGTACCGTTAGCTGGTGAGGGATTGCTGTGTTTAAGACCAGGAAAGTGCTCAGGAGGGGTCACACATACAGCATGACCATCTTACCTGCTCCCATCTCCTCTGGAGGTTCTCATAGAGCTGTCTGCCCACACCCACTCCTCTCTCCATCACCTACCCACCTTTCTGCTGCCGTGTCCCGGCTGAAGGGTCCCAAGGGATGCTGAGCTCCCTGAGGTGAGGGCTGCCTGAACTTCCCTGCCCATGCCAAGGTCAGCTCCAAAACACACAGCCAGGAGTGGGTGCCATAGCCTGGGCCTCATGGTGGCAATGGCTCCCAATGATGGCAAAGGCTACGTGCAAATGTGTAGCTGTGTCTTGGCTTAGGTTTCTTCTTGGATGGAGGATCAGCCCATGTATGGAAAACAAAAGGTTCCTCTGCCTTGTATGAGACCCAAAGGCTCCTGCGGTGAGCCAGCTTCTCTCTATGGGAAGCAGCCTGATTGGGAAAAGAGAGTATGTGGGAGAGAGGCTCAGTTAGTGGGCGTCAGGAGCCACTTACCAACAGATAACCTGTAGCAGACACAGGTGAACTTCTCTGACGGAGGAGATAGGACAGAGAGTTGAAGCTCCGCTATCTATCCTGGGGGCATCCCACCCAGAGCCACTGAGTGTCCCAGCTATGGCTGCGGACCCCAGGGATACCTTCCCCCAATGTCGTGGTGTGCAGCCTGCTATCAACAGCCAACTCAGATCAGCCAAGGGACCTGGCCCTGGACAGCAGTGTCCCCAGAGTGCAAGAGCACCCACAATGGGCACCTGCAGACACCCAGTGTCTCCTCTTCCCAATAGTACTCATGGATCCCATCAGGATCCTACAGCTGACTCTCCAGGACCAGGCCACCAGCAGAGCCACCAGGTCATGGCTCTAGTACTGTTCCATACTGTCCCACTGCCCTATACACACTTCTGCGTGCTTCCAGCCTCACAGGCTTCACAGGCTTTGTGCCCTGTGGCCAGTTCCTGATTGGCACAGGCTATCTGATAGCCACCCACCTGGACCTGCTTGACTAGCCGGATGAAGACCTAAGCAGCTACAAGCCCCATAGCAGCAATACTAGATCCAGTGCTGCCAGTGCAGCCAGCTGGAAATCCCCTTTTCTGCCTGGGGCTGACTCAGCACCCCACGGGGCTGTTTGCCAGCACATGGTCCCCTTCCCCATTTGGCCCAGCCAGTGCACATGGGGAGAACTGCCTGGCTGCCTGCAATTTGTAAACAGTCTGTGACCACTGCCCCCTCTTAGAGATTATCAAAGGAGCCCATGTAGAAGCCCTGGCTGCTCTGTCCTTCTCCAGGCCAGGACAGGGGTTTACACTGCTTCATTTGTGGATTTTTTTTTCAGTTATTTTGACTCACTGCACCACTGCAGATAACTTGTCCCCATGGATGCAGCCAACTCCAGTGTGGTGTCCCTGTAGCAAAGGTTGGAGCCTCAAGCAGAGCTTTCCCATTCTCTTCGGTACTGAGATGTAAAGAGAAAGGCTGTGTTCATACTGGACTTAAAGGTCCAGTGTCTGTGTGAGTTGAAGTTTAAAAGCCCTGCAGCCCTTTCTTGTGAGTGACCCACAGACACTGAAAACCATGGCCAGGCTGTCCCAGGCTATGGGTCCAAGCCCCACAACCCTTCTTTTACCTTCACCTTCCCATGATCCTGGAGAAGCAGATGCGAGACTGAAATGGTGTGAACTTCTGTCCAGAACCTGCCTGGGTCAACTGCAAGCACACACAAAGGAATCTCAAACAGTGTTGCCTCCCCAAGACATATCATCAGCCCCCCCATGCCATTCAAGCATGAACTGACAGGTCTGATCACTGGAGGCAACCTATCTCCTCTTGAAGGTCTGGTGTTGGCTGTGGTGGAGGCAGGACAAAGCCTGCAGTGCAGTGACCCAGGTAACACAGGTAACCCTCAGACTCATCTCAAGGAGGCGCTGTAATCACAAGGCTGGGTAGCAGGGAGCTCAATCAGCACCTTTTTTATTAATATGCATCATAAATAAAGAAATAAATAAAGGCGAGACACCTCATTCTAACAGGGAAATACAAATTAAATATGGTGCAACATCCGCTAAGCGATGTACAAGCAGGAGGTAACCTAGCAAGACCAGGGCCCCTTGCCATGGTGAAGCCAGCCCAGGCACGATGCTGTGAACAGCGTCAACCCGGCCAAGGCACCAAATACTGGCATGGCCTTTCATTAACACTGTTCCCCACCTGACAGGCAGGTGAAGATCCCCACTACAGCAGGCGGCATGAACATGGCAAGGAAGGGGTTGACTGGCATTGCCTCTACCAAGGACCCCAGGACCTCCAGTATCCCCTTGTGCTTGTGCACAACACTTATCCCCCCCACCCCATGGCACTGTTCAGCAAGACCAGAAACCCTGTGCCAAGGGGAGCACCACCCCTCCCTCCCCAGGCTCCCCAACTCCCTCTGGGAGCAACCCCCAATCTACCTGCTGGGAGCACTGCCCCAGCATCCCTAGCCCAGTTAGGGACCCTGCCCTCATCCCCTCCCCTCAAACCCCCTCCAATGAGCATCCCAGAGCTTCCCAGGCACTGGCTCCCCACTCAGTGTGATGGGCATGGGG